>CM022765.1:13463982-14063982 GCA_012411365.1 Ameiurus melas | reverse complement strand
CAAGGCATCCAACACTGTGTTTTGATTGCTCTTGGTGGTTAAATCTATCATTAAAAAATCCCACCGTAACTGTAATTGAAATTGTTGCATAACTATTTCCGTTTGTTACGTCTTTTTGTTCCAGCAAACAGAGCTTATTTAACCTCTTTAGCTTAATGTATTAGTCCAGTGGATGAGAAGGTTGCTTAAAGCCACGATAAGCTGGGTACCTTCAAGCTGCAGGTTTACTCTCAATTAGAAAAGGATAAACTAATGCAGTATGTGACTGAAAAATGTGTGACATGACCGCTCTCACGGGATCTTTATACGGTTCAGACTTTGAGGTTTTGTTTTTTGTGGCCCTGAGAGGCCACATGGCTTAGGCTGCTGTTTTGGGACAGAGTCTGAGTTGGCCCCTTCTTAGAATATCCTTGAATAACACCCATAACTATAGTGACATCAGCAAGAAGTTCTGTGTATAGAGGGATGTGTAAAACAAGCAGTCCATACATAGGATCATCTAAAGATTGATTTTATGTTGAATGTTTTTCTTGGATCTTATATACAGTCCCCTCTGTTTTTGATATAAATTTGGGTTTTAGGTCAAAAGATGACTGAGATGATGGATCATAATGTCAACTTTCATTTCCTCTTATTTACATCTAGACTTTTGTTAAATAACTTGGAACATGGCACATTTGGTGGCAGACCACCCAATGTTTAGGTGAGAAAAAGTATTAAAACAGACAGTCTTAAAGTAAATAATGCTTAATATTTGGTTGCATATCCCTTGCTTGCAATAACTGCAACAGGCCTGCGACTCACTAACATCACCAAGCTCTTGGTTTCTTCGTTTTGTAATCTGGCAGCTTTTTTCATTTGTTTTATTCTTCAGGAGGTGACATGCAGTTGGGTTAAGGTCAATTTTAAATCAAATTTCCTCCCAATTAGATTGGATGCATTTCTCTGTAAATTAGCAGACAGATTGTTTCTGTAGTCTTCTGTATTCACTCTGCTGCTACCATCATCAGTGAAGATTAGTGAACCCGTTCCCAAAGCAGCCATGCAAGCCCAAGCCAAAGCACTACCTACACCATACTTGATCAGCTTGGGGATTTTTTTGGCTCATGAGCAGATCCTTTTTTTTCTGCTCGTACAATGGCTCTGATGGATTTTCCCTGTTCTCTCAGCTTCAAAATGGCTTGCTTTTCTCCCATAGACAGCTCTCTGGTCTTCATGCCAGTCACCTTTTAAAAAAAATAAACAAACAATAAGCAAGTGCAGTACTCACAGCCGAAACCTAGGGCTCAAACCAAGAGTAGACATTCAGCGCTGTTAATTATTTAAACAGTCAGTCTAACAGAGAACACCTGGGCAGCAAGAAACACCTGCCAGTCACATGTTTCAATATTTTTGACCACTTCAGAAATGGCTGGGTTCAAACATAAGGTGCCAAGCCAATCACCTATATATGTAAATATCAGGAAAGCTGACATTGTGATCTATCATCTCTGATTCATTTTTTGATCTCAAACCTAAATGTCTTCAGTGTATAGCAAAAACAAAGGAATTGGCCTTGCTGTTCCATTACTTTTTCTCCTCCTTTCTCTCCTCTAGATATCTTTCCTAGTTCTACAGCCCCGTCAGGTCCCCCTACAGCCCCACAGTCTTCTCTTTCAGAGGTTAACATTCCTCCATCACTGGGCGTCTGTCCTCTGGGTTCTGTCCCCATCTCCAAAGAGCAGCACTACCAGCACATTATGCAAGAGGCAGCCTGGACACACATGCCCCACCCGTCAGACTCTGAGAGGATCAGGTATACATTTCATCTGGTCTTCACAGATACACATACCAAACTGCTCCAGGCTTGTGCCTCCAACGATAATGCCATTAGTCATATTTTTGGTATGATATTTAACTATATTTTGTAGTGCTATTTCTAATTCTTTGTGATGAACTCCCATTATTTTTTTGATGTTGCTGCTGATGTGCTGTCTGCACCCTTGTCGTCTTCCTTCCACACACAGGCAGTACCTGATGAGGAATCCCTGTCCTACATTGCCTTTCCATCACCAGGTGCCACCACCACACACAGACTGTGTGGACTTCTACCAGAGGCTGTCTACAGAGACTCTTTTCTTCATTTTCTACTACCTTGAGGTAGGCATTCATTATTCTGCTTCTTGTCCAGACGTATGAATTGTATATATACTATACTGTATAGCTAATACATATCCATTCTTATTGCTAGGGCACAAAGGCTCAGTATTTGGCAGCCAAAGCTTTGAAAAAGCAATCGTGGAGGTTCCACACAAAGTACATGATGTGGTTCCAGAGGCACGAGGAGCCAAAGACCATCACTGATGAGTTTGAGCAGGTGAGACTCATTGGCTAGCCTGTGTATGTAAAATTGCAGAAGGTTCATCATTTGCACAAACTGTAGAGTGGATATGAAAAGTACACACACCTCTTTTGGTCATCAACCCTTTTCCTGGAGATCTACCTTCCTGAAGACTTAAAATTCCAACCACAATGGTGCCCACCTGACCATCTAATTATTGCCTTAAGAAGTTCTTGATCAGCTATAACAGGTGTTTGATTTTGGCTGGAGACCAAACCTACAGGACGGTAGATTTCCAGGAAGAGGGTTTGTGAAGGGAAAATAAGCCAAAAAAAGAGAGAAAGAGAAACGTCTTAACCTAAACAATAAAATCTGTTAACATTTATACACGTGTAATATTAATGACACTTTATTAAAATATTATAATAATGATATTAAATAATTAAAATCATTTCTATGGTTTTAATGAATGACTGTACTCCTGCATAGGTTACATGCTGGTCTTGCTAAACTAGGTCTGGTTGTCACGTCTAGTCTAGTTTGGACCTGCAAATGTTTTATGAACTTTTTCATTCATCCTTTTTGTTTTGAAGTAACTGGAAATGGAATGACACTATATAAGAATCATTTTGACGCTATCATTTCTAGGCAGATGCAATCATTTTTCCCCCTTACTTCTTTTGTGCCTCAGGGGACATACATTTACTTTGACTATGAGAAGTGGGGCCAGAGGAAGAAAGAAGGATTCACGTTTGAGTACAGGTATCTTGAGGACCGGGACCTCCAGTGACGGACAATAAGAACCGCAGACTACTGTTGACATTCCTGGACTGAATCCGCACTCTCACGCACATGTGGTGTGGCGACTCAGATGCTGTTGCGAGGCTGTTTTATGTCTCATTGGTGCATATTGCCTTCGGAGTTTCCCACAGTACCTACAAAATCCACTTGCCCAGTACTTTTTCCACTTACCACCTTGTTTTAGTAAAATCTGGACAGAGCATTCTTGAGCCAAAGAGACACAAGCTTAAAATAATTTCATCCAGCACAGTAAGATGACAACAAACTCAAGTCAGGTTGTGTGGTACGATTCGTAGTGCACAAGCAAATGTTAAATATCTGTTCTAGCACAAGGAATACTGAGCTGTGGGAGACCAAATTCAATTGTGTATTCTTGAAGTTGTCATCATTTTAAAGCTGGATGAAATGAACTGGCATGCATTTGATGTCTGACAGGAACCGTAATCAATAATTCAATTCGCTTCCTCCTTGTACCTTAAGCATTTTTTTAAAATACAGTGGGACATTTTAAAATTAGTTGTCCAAGTTATTATACAACAGTCCAATATTCGAGTAATTACAATCTGTATCCCACTTCACTCCATCCTGCCCCTAATTCTAACTAAAGATAATGACACTGCCCAGAATGAGAGAGAATTGGAATGAAAAGCACCAGCACTAAACAAAAAAAAAAAAAGAGAGTGAGGGAGAGAGAGGGAAAAAAAAAACATGTCTGCCCGTTCAGAATCGGACCTGCACCCATTACTGAGGCTCAGGGAAAAAAAAGGTAATAAAAGACTTAGTTTGCATGACCACAGTATTGTGTATGGATCATACAAAACCTTAATTTCGACTGACTATAAAAGAAAAAATATTTTGTGGATCATTAAAAGCCCTTGGTCAGTATGAGATGAACTTGTTTTTGGACTTTCACAAAAAAAGGGCATGCTTTTCTGAAGCATCACTACAGTCACATAATGGACTAAATAGCCCCCATTACTTCCACCTTATTCGCCAGCAATCTGCTTCATTTCACAAAGTTTCTTAATTATAATATTCTCCAATGTTTGGAGTGTCACCCCAGTCATTTATCCCTTCCCCCTTCCCACCATCCCCATGAGAACTTGCCTTGCCATCTTAGATATAACTAATCTGAAGAAAGTAAAAAGTAATCAGTGATTTATGTTTTGTTTAATTCCATTAAACACAGTGCATGATACCTATGTGACGAGTGGCCATGTGCCCCATCTAGTTTTTGTTACATTTACCTTTTCTGAGCGTACTGTATGGAAGAGAATTAAAATGTGAATTATATATATATTTTTTTCCTAACTGGAAAAAAGTGATGTACAGAGCATTCTTTCATCTCGTGTCTTTTTTTTTTTTCTCTTTCCCCTCCATTTTCAAAGGAGCAGCATAAAAAAATGACATTTGCAAAGTGGAGAGGAGTTCAAGAACATTACACAAGACAATAAAATGAAGTAAAGGATTGTAAAATGTTAATAAAGATTACTTTTCAAATAATTTGTTTGTTCATTAAAAAAAATAGTTTTGAACACTTTTTTTTTTTTTAAACCAGATAATGAGCACAAAACTAAAGATACATGCCCTTAAGGAAAAACAAGTACAGTGTAAGCACTTTTTAAATTTTATTTTATTTATTTATTTTTTAATAGCATTATTGTGGAAAATGATCCAATATTGCATATCTCAGTGATTTCAGTATCTGGTGTGACCCCCTTGTGCAGCAATAACTGCAACTAAATGTTTCTGGTATCTGTTGATCAGTCCTGCACCTGAATTTTAGTCCATTCCTCAGTACAGAACAGCTTCGACTCTGGGATGTTGGTGGGTTTCTCACATGAACTGATTGCTTCAGGTCTTTCCACAACATTTCTATTGAATTCAAATCAGGACCTTGACTTGACCATTCCAAAACATTAGCTTCATTCTTCTTTAACCATTCTTTGGTAGAACAATTTGTGTGCTTAGGGTTCTTGTCTTGCTGCATGTCCCACTTTCTCTTCAGATTCAGTTCATGGACACGTCCTGACATTTTCCTTTACAATTCGTTGGTATAATTCAGAATTCATTGTTCCATCAATGATGCAAGTTGTTCTGGCCCAGATGCAGCAAAACAGGCCAAAACTATGATACTACCACCACCATGTTTCACAGATGGGATAAGGTTCTCATACTGGAATGCAGTGTCTTCCTTTCTCAAAACTTAATGTTTCTCATTTATACCAAAATGTTCTATTTTGGTCTCATCCATCCACATACATTCTTGCAATGGTCTTCTGGCTTGTCCGCATGATCTTTAGCAAACTGAGGACAGATAGCTCCCTGTTCTTTAAATAAAACAGGGTGCTTACCCACACCTGATTCTAATAAGTTAATAATTATCAGTTGGTTACAAGGTACAACCCCTTTCACTAGTCTCCCAATCATGATATGGCGAAGCTGTGCATCCGATAAACCACAAGAGATTCTTTTCTAAGCAAAACTATGCAGTGCTTCTACTGTCTTCTATTAACATTTTCATGCAGGCTGTTCTTTCCACTGAAAACAGTTCATCTTAAATGGATGAACAGTCCAATATTGCAGTGGGACATTTGATATTTTAATTAATTTGCTAAAATACTGAATTTCACCAAGAGTGATGAATATGAAATTTTAAGGACAGCCGGGCTTTCCATTTATCTTCAACAATCACCTGTGGATTGGTCTGCCATGCCACAGAGGGGTACTGCTTTAAAATAGCAGCTAATTAGCATCCAATATGGGTCGTGGTCAGCTTCCTGTGCCTTAATTCTCCTTCCAAACCACCATGTGTGTGTTGAAATTATGGTTGAAGTGTGTGTGTGTGTGTGTTTCCCCTTTCTCATTCCTGCTTCAAAATCTTGATCTTGGCTCAAAGCTGGTTTGTAGCTACAGTTTTATTTCACTACCTTGTGTTAACCCTTAAGCCCTCAATGCTGCATGATTCTTAGTGCGGAGGAGCGCGGATAAAAACTGTTGCGGTAACATCCCACGGCCCTGTACCAAATCGAGGCGAGGTGGGTGGAAACCTCTGCTCTCTGCTCTATCTGGAACACTATAGACTGTTGTGGAAATCAGTCAATGCTTTCAAAACGCTCCCTTCCTAACTCCCTGTTTCAAAAGATAACACCAACAGACACTGACTCAAATTATGGTTCTCAAGTCATTTCATAAACACTTAAAAATTCATTTTTATCTATGTGGCCGCTGCGCTGTGCACACAGCAGTATTGTTTCGACGTTCTGAAATGAACATTCTCCATCATTATTAAAATAACTTTTTCCCAGGAAATCATAGAAGCTTTATAATGAAAATGACCTCATTTTGACTAGCAGCAGCATGGCATCCCAGCTTCTTAATAGATTTTGATGACAAAGTTTCAGATCTTTCTTGAATATAACAAGTAAATCAAGTACAATATTATTAGGTGGCTACTGTTTTTTTTTTTATTATTATATATTTTTTATTATTTTATTTTACTTTATTTATTTATTTTCTCTCTCTCCCCTTTCTTTTTCTTTTGGTTTTGCCTGTGGTGGACTGGGGATGCCTGGAATGCCTGGAGGAAACCAGGCAAACTACACACATGCACACTACTCCAACCCCGGAGATGTGAGGCTATATAGAAATATGGTTCTGTAGCTTACTCAGTCACATTAGATTGAATTTTTTTTTGCCAGTTCCACGGTGCATTTCATTGAGCTCGATTATGAACTTGAGTGAAGTAGCTGAGGTTGAGAAATTTCAGAAGTTTAATAAAGTTATCGGCAAATTGCTATTTGTTGTTATAATTTTTGAATGAACAATCACTTCTGAAGACCTGGTTTAGACCATGACCACTTGAAGTTTAAATCAAAATACAGACATATGGAGTGCCCTCCACTAATATTGGCACCCTTGGTAAGTATGAGCAAAAAAGGCTGTGAATTGTCTTTATTGTTTACCTTTTTGATTGAAAAATTGTCTTTATTGTTTACTTTTTTATTGATTAACCTTTTGTATTCACAAAAATACTCTGCTCTCGTGGATATCAAAAAACGTTTGTTAAATATAGGTGTGCACCAATTATTGGTACCCCTATGAACTCATGAGAAAAATTAATTAGATGTATAATTCCATTGATATCTTACTTATTTTTTTTTACTACACCTGGGTGACTAGGAACAGGAAATTGTTCAACCAGCGGTACAAATATGAGGTAACACATAGGCCAAATTCCCTTCCTTGTTCATAACAATGAGTAAGACCAAGGAATATAGTTATGACAACGGACAAAAGGTTGTTGAGCTTCATAAACTGGGAAGTGGCTATAAGAAAATCCCCATTTCCACCAACAGGGCAATAATTAAGAAGTTCCAGTCAACTGGAAATCTGGATCACAGCTGAAGAATTGCTCATGTTAGTTGCGCCTTGGGGTCAGAAAGTCTCCAAACTACAATCTGAAATCACCTACATCACCACAAGTTGTTTGGAAGGTTTTTTTTTTTTTTTTTTTTTACTTTTAAGGCCTCTACTCTCATCCAAAAACAAACCCAAGCATCTTCAGTTTGCCAGACACTACTGGAACTTCAAATGGGATCGGGTTCTATGGTCAGATGAAACCAAAATAGAGCTTTTTGGCAATAAACACCATAGGAGGTTTTGGCACACACAGAGAGGTAGCCATATGGAAAAGTATCTCATGCCCACGGTTAAATATGGTGGTGGCTTTTTAATGTTTTGGGTCTATTTTTCTGCCAGAGGATCTGGACATTTTGTTAGGATACATGGCATCATGGACTCTATCAAATATCAACAGATATTAAATGAAAACCTGACTGCCTCTGCCAGAAAATGAGCTGTGGCTGGATCTTCCAGCAGGACAATGATCCAAAACATACATAAAAATCAACACAAAAATGTTTTACTATCCACACAATCAAGATCCTGCCATGGCCATCCCATTCCTCTGACTTGAAACCCATAGAAAACCTGTGGGGTGAACTGAAGAGGAGAGACCACCAGTGTGGAGCTTGAAATTTGAAGGATTTGGAGAGATTCTGTATGATGTAACGGTCTCAGATCCCTCGCCATGCATTCACCAACCTCATCAGGCATTATAGGAGAACACTCAGGCAAAGGGAGATAGCACAAAATATTGACTAAAAGGGTGCCAATAATTGTTTCCTACCTATATTTAACAAAGTTAGACCTTTTTGATAGACCTGGGTTGTGTCTGCAATAGTTTGATATCCATGTGAGCAAAGTATTTTTGTGACTTTTTAAAATAAAATATCAAAAGGTTAAACAATAAAGACAATTCTTCACAGCCTTCTTTGCTCATATTTACCAAGGGTGCCAATATTAGTGGAGAGCATTATATGATGAAGTATTTGCAGAACATGTTTTATTAAAATTGTCATTCGATTCAAGTTGACAATATTTACAGATCTATTTGTTTTTGAGGTATGGAGGTTTGGCTTAAACCCATTCACTTTAACAGGCTGTTCAAAAAGACTAATAATGGTAGCAACTTGATAATAAATATAATAACTTTGATCATATTGATTTGATTTGATCACAGGCTGTGATTTCAATCATTAAGAATATTTGAAGATTGTGGACCCACTGGCTCTGCCTGACAGACCACTGGGGGTCCCAAACCCCACTTTGAGAACACTGGTTTATCTTAATCTGGGGTTGTAAACATTACAATGTTTGTATACACTCACTGTCTCACTTTATTAGGAACACCTGTACATCCATGCAGTTATCTAACCGGCCAATCATGTAACAGCAGTACAACACAGATACATGTCAAGAGCTTCATTTAGAGCATCCAGAAAAGCATCTCAGAATGCACAACACATAGAACCGTGAGGTAGATGGGCTACAACTGCAGAAGACCAGATCAGATTCCACTCGTGCCAGCCAAGAACAAGAATCTGAGACAAACTGGACCGTTGAAGATTAGAAAACAAATCACCTGGTCTTTTTCCAGTCTCCATCTGTCCAATTTGAGTAAGTCTGTGCCCATGAGAACCTTAGATTCTTGGAACCTGATGTGGTCTTCTACTGTTGTAGCTGGACAGGAATAATAGGAATCTAGGGCTTTCATGGACACAGACTCACCCAAACTGGACAGATGAAGACTGAAAAAAGTCTGTGCCCATGATTCCTGTTCTTGGCTGACAGAAGTGGAACCTGATGTGGTCTTCTCCTGTTGTAGCCCATCTACCTCAAGGTTTGATGTGTTGTGCGTTCTGAGATTCTTTTCTGCTCACCATGGTTGTAAAGAGTGATTATTTGAGTTGCTATATCCTTCCAGGCAGCTCAGACCAATCTGACCATTTTCCTCTGACCTCTCTCATCAACAAGGTGTTTCCACCCACAGAACTGTCGCTCACTTGATGTTGTTGTTTTTTTTTTTTTTTTTGCACCATTCTGTGTAAACTCTAGAGATTGTTGCGTGTGAAATTTCCAGGGCATCCGCAGTTTCTGAAACACTCAAACCAGCCCATCTGATACCAACAACCATGCCACAGTTTAAGTCACAGAGATCACAATTTTTTCTTCATACTTTTTCTAATATTCTTTGCACAAACCAGTCTTAATTCTTTAAGGACACTTTGCAGTGGAGTATGAGCTGAATATTGTGCTCTCTGTAAGTTCACTGCTCCTCAGTGGGACTGAGATTTCTTCCTGAACGCTGACGGTTCTGCATGCTCACCCTAATTACAGTGAGATGCACATTTTACTTTCTAATTACAGTGAGAGTGCACTTTTGGTGTGCCATTGTTGTTTACTTTCCTCTCTTTCAGTTAAGATTTCTGTATGTTTCAATGTGTCAGTGTTTTAAGCTGATCTATATACTCAACAGGCTGCATTAAACAGTGTTCTGTATACAGGTGGCAGGTAAGTTTTACCAAATGATCTTCATTGATAAATGCTGTCTGGTGTTTAATTTTTCACTTATTCAATACAACGTATCATGTTTACATGGGGTGCAGTATTGATATGATTGCTGTACATTCATAATAGTAAGGGGCCATATTCAGAGATTTCTAATTAAGTTTACAGCTTAAGTCATTTAGTTCAGTGCCTTTAATAAATATTCACCCCCTTTAGCCCTTTAGCTTCTCCTCATTTTGCAGTTTCAAAAACCTGGAATTGAAATGAACTTGACTGGACAACCATCTGGGTCAATACTTGGGAGAACCACCTTTGACTGTAAGGTTAAATGTCAGAAAAATTTGTCCTTCAATAGCTTCCTTCCTGTTTGTCTTCCAGAGATGTTACTTACATGTTCATTTTTTGGCTAGCTACAATGTTTGCCATCATTCTGTCCATGTGTCCATCTAAGATTCACAATATTTATGATATCTCAGGAACAAGTGGTTGAATGTTTGTAGGATTTATATGGAATTATCATAAGTAATCAGCAGATGAACGTATTAGATTTTGGAATGGATCCAAATAAGGTCACAGCAAGGTCAAATATTTTTTCTTTAATAACAGCTTTCCTGTTTGAAGAAATTTAAGGGTATTTCTTGCATATAAATGAATAACAAGAAGGACTAAACTTGTGATTGACACAGTTGACTTTGAGTTCTACATGCTTTGCCCATTCTTTTTTTCTTCTGGAATTCCATTTTAGTAAGCAGATTAGCGAGTCTGTTCCAGGTTGTCACACTACATAACGTGAAAACGTTCAAGGCCGGTGAGTACTTATGCAAGGCACTGTATTGATGCGTTTTACGTTGACGACTTAATTCATCATCTCTGATTATGTCTTAAAAAGGTGCTTTAGTAGATTCTCCTGACGGCCCTTGCAGGTTATTAAAATTACCTACATGCAATTCATGCCTAATATGCGATTGCCAGATTTTTCATTTGAGATGGGATCTCTCGCAATCACCTACAGCACTGTCATTAAAGACAAGAACCTGTCTCTAAGCCCAATCACGAATTGGGAGAAAATAAGGACTGAAGAAAAGCAGACTGTGTTTTTTTTCCCCCTTTGCTCTCCATGACAGTGCAATGTAATACAAAAGCAAGAAAGAAGTTAAAACAAAAACAAAAAGAATGAAAGATGAATAATGATATGTAAATAAGAAGATGGCAGGTATTTAACAAACCTTTAAGTCCAATATATTGCTTCTGGACCGTTTTTGGCTTTGCAGGCAAAAGCGAGTGTTTAGATCTGATGCGGGCAGCTGCAGGAAACCAGTAGTGGGAATGCAGCAACGGCTGAATGTCACACAGCTGCATCCTGGATCTGCTGCAGGAGTCGAATAGCACACAGTGGAAGACCAAGGAGTAAGCTGCAGTATTCCAATCTCGAGAGGTCAGTTTGTGGAAGGAGAAACGTATGGGTGGGATGGTCAATTAAATATTAAATAAAAAATTATTAAATAATCAATTATCAACCCAGGAGGCTTGGGGGCTTAGTGGTTAACATCTTTTCATCCGCGGAGTTTGCATGTTCTCACCATGATTCGAGGGTTTCCTCCGGGCACTCCGGTTACCTCCCCCAGTCCAAAGACATGTATGGTAGGCTGATTGGCGTGTCCAAAGTGTCCATAGTGTATGAACGGGTGTGTGAGTGTGTATGTGATTGTGCACTGTGATGGATTGGCACCCTGTCCAGGGTGTACCCCGCCTTGTGCCTCATGCTCCCTGGGATAGGCTCCAGGTTCCCTGTGACCCTGAAAAGGATAAAGCGGTATAGAAGATGGATGGATGGATGATCAACCCAGGAGGCATGGTGGCTTAGTGGTTAACACCTTTTCATCCGCGGATTTTGCATGTTCTCGCCATGATTCGAGGGTTTCCTCCGTGTACTCCGGTTTCCTCCCCCAGTCCAAAAACATGCACTGTAGACTGAATGGCATTTCCAAATTGTCAGTTATGTGCGTGATTGTGCCCTGTGATGGGTTGGAAAGCCTGGTCGGATCCAGGCTCCCCACGACCCTGTGTAGGATAAGCGATATGGAAAACGGATGGATTGATGATCAACCCAACATTCTGGGTAAAACTGGTTTAAACGCTGTGCTCTGTTCTTGTGACCAAACATTGTGTCTACTGTGTGTACAGTTTATCTGTAGCCTATGTCTGCGTTCTCAAACACAATCCGTATTCTCCCTCACTTCCTCACCACCAGTCTCTTCCATCAGATGCGTTGTTACATTTCCTGATGAAAACGAGTAGTTTAATTTGGCGCGGTAGCTTCTGCGCAATAATAAATAAATAAAGAACAAGAGCATCCACCCCCAGAGAAGAAATCCCTTAAGGGAAAAAACCGTACTAACGATTGGTAGATAATTTCCCTCGATTAACAAATGAAAACGCGCCCAATTGCCCTTTTGGTCCAATCAGTGAATGTAATCCGGGTCTTCAATCATTTTTGTCCTCGCGTTCCACTGGAGCGGAAATGATCGTCTCGGTTGGTAAAGCGAGGGAGCGCACTGAGTTAATTGAGGCTCGTAGAAGAATACTCACTGCGAGTTGATTAACACTTAAGACACATCACAACGGTCGCGTTTGATCTCGCCTGGAATAGCGCTTTTATGTTCTGTGGAGTTCAAGTTTGATTTAGGAACGCATTCATTTAGTCCCTGGATGGATGCAGGGGCCAAAATGCACGCGCGCTGCTGCTGCTCCAAAAACAAAGCACATCTCAGTCGGGTATTGAACTGATCTATCTCTCTATCTCTCTCTCTCTCTCTCTCTCTCTCTCTCTCTCTATCTATCTATCTATCATTGCATGACCGAGGTCCGCTCCCCCTCCCCTTCTCTTTTTTTTGCGCACATTAGCGCGCGCTGGATGTTGTGCCGACGATGCTGCGCCCTACGAATGAAAAATTTCAAATCGGATGTTTTTACGGCTCCATATCGCCAACAGGACGCTGGAACCGACGTGGAACCCCGAGAATAAGCCGTGATCTGGGACCGTGAGCAAAAACAGTTGTGTGCGTGTGGTGTTTTTTTTCTTCCTGCGTCCACGGTGGCTTTGCTTCTTTGCGTTTGCTCTGGAGGCACTGCGTTATTTTGCCACGGAGCTCGCGCGTTATTTACAAGCAACACGTCGAATTGCAAAACGACGCTGCAGCCGAGTCCTTTGGGGTTTTTATGTTTTTTTGGGGGGTGTTGTTTCTAACAGAGGAAGCTATACGATCTTGAAACTTGCAGCAGATCTTAGGAAACTAAAGAGGAATAAAAAGCTCCATACAGGTAACACTTCATTCTGCGCGTGCATTCCTCTTCTTCTTCTTCTTCTTCTTCTTCTTCTTCTTCTTCTTCTTCTTCTTTAGCTTATTATTATTATTATTATTATTTTAAAACATTTCAATAACTTTAAATTGTGCATCAGTTTTTTTTGTATGGGTTTTATTTATGTATTAGTATCAGACTTAATGAATGCTAATGTCCTTAATGCTGTCATGATATTGTGAGGAAATAAAATCCCTCAATACTAAATGTAAGGAATTAGTCGCAGTCATACCCTCGTGTCACCAGAACTTGTTGCTGGATGGATGTTATACATGCTCAATGCTGGACATTTGGAATGGTTCAGTGTGCTCCTGCTCCAAGGCCTGCTCAGTCTACTTGACTCCATCACCCCTCTTTGTCTCCTCATTTCCTGTCTTTCTTCTACATGTTCCTTCTTCTGTTCTGCACCCGCCTGGAGAAAAGCCGGATTCCACCAGAATGCCTATTTTCTTCTTAATCAGAGAGAGAGAGAGAGAGGTTTGCTAATTGAGGGAGTAAAGGGAAACAAACGAGATGTTGAGTGTTGATAGTGACAGTGACATTGTGCTTAGCATACAAGATTAGATGTAAGCAAATCAATTCAACAGCATGGGTATTTACACCATATGAATGGAGGACTGAAACAAACTAATTTTGTTATAGAAGAGGGTTTTTTTTCTATCGGCCTTTCTTGTTCTCTCTTTCTGTCACTAGATTTCTCCTGTTTGCTTTGCTATGGTGCTACCCTGAGAGAGCAGCTTCTTCCCACATACTGATTTAGAAAAAAAAAAAGACAAAACGCATGAGAGCATGAGATGAGACACTGGGGAAAAAATCCAAAGTGGATGTGCGAGAGAGAGAGAGAGAGAAAGAGATGCAAAGGATGTGTGCATGCATGTGCACAGATGTAGGCACTTGATAGGGGGTCTGCCTCTATTGCTTAGCTTCATCTTGCGAGCTCCACGGTGCAGAAATGGGTGGCACAGTCAGTCATTGACATGGTTCAGGACACACTCTGTGGCTGTATTTATTTTAAACACTACCTTCATACCCTTTTTCTACCTTCTGTCTCAAGGGTCCATATCCACAAAAACCCCTCCTCTCTTCCCATCTCTTCCCCCACCTTGCGGCATTGGACTCCTCTCTGACTCGCCAACCCCCTACTCACTGCACATCTGTGCGTTTTCTCTCTCTCCCCCCTCCTCCCCCATCCCCATCCACAATTAATCTTTTCCCTAACGCTTCCCTTTGAATGAACTGTGGCTTTGTCACGTCACTAGATTACGTTCAAAGAGCAGATCATGTTTTCTGCTTTGTCCGCTCTCGAGCCGCTCTCGAAGTCTTATTCTTAGCAAACTGGTGTGTTGCATCAGTCAAGCCTACATGCTTGTTGTGTAAGGATGTAGTGAAGCTTATGTTATGGCAGTAACTGTTACTCATCAAGATGGCTTTAGCATATGACTCAACGTGCGAGCCGAGGTCACACTAAGCTGTGCTTTAAAATATATGCATGCACATGCATATTCTGGACTGAATTTGCATGTTTAATGTTGTGAATGAATGCGGGGATGTAGCACGTTCGTGTGACAGTTCGAAATAAAGAAGCATTCACAAAACCATCCATACTGTTTCGATCTTACGCCAGTGGTTAGGAAGTTACAGTGTTAACCATGGACACAGTAAAATCGTAGATGCAGCTTGTTGCTAGCTACTGCAATACATCAACATGTCCACCGTATTGGAAAGAGGCGGATTCAACTGTAAGTCAGTGCAGATGGAACATGAGTAAACCGACTGTCATTTGCTTTAGAAATGATTTGCACTGTATAGTTACGTTTGCACGATCAGTGTATCAGTAGAAATAAAATATTGTAACTATAGTAAGTGCATATGAAATAAAAATAGTGCTTTTGGCTAGTAACCTTGGCTAGGACCTTGGTAATTATTTAGGATCTGTTTCGGAACAATGGTTTTAATACTGCTTTGTTGCAGTATACTGTATTCTGTAGTATTCAATTGAAAATATTATGACATATTTGAAAAAAATATGTAGCTATTATTTTGGAGTTAGAGAGATTAAGAGTGTCAGCTTTTGAGTTAAGGCTAGAATTTCATGTCTAAATCTATAATTGAGACTACCCTGAGTTCCGCATGGCACACGAGCCGAGCCTCGTTCCACTGAACACTTGGGCAAAGGGGTAATGTGACTCTTTTCATGATTGACTTTTAGTCCGGGTGTTTTGTCTGCCTGCTGTTAGGACTGTACACCCTGCAGCCGATCATTCAAATAAAGGAGTGCACTGGTATCTCTCATGTGACTCGCGCTCACTTTGTGAACACACATCATGTCAAAGCTAACCCAAATTAAAGGGTAAGTCACTCTGCTTAAAGCAGATAAATATTCCACATGTGACAATGCATCTTTTTATGGTCAAAACCAATTTTGTACATCATTAAGACATTAATCTTTTATTAATTATTCTAGATCTAGAACGGGTCAGATTCCAGCACATTTATTTGAATGTAAAAAAAAATAAAAAAATAAAATCTTGTTAAGATACAGATATACAGATACAGATATAGATGCTGCCTGTTTTCTCTAACGGGGACTACATTAGTGCAGCCAGTACATCTACATGGGATGTGTTTAGTGGTGGTTGACAATGAAAGTCTACGTAATCATGTACTTTCAGATACGATGCTGAGATTGCCTCTGCACTTTCAGTGAATCATAGCCTGGTAGCATGTCACGCAGTGATCCGACATGAACTGTTTTAGCGTTCCGAGTCTATGCTGCAGCACCTAACCTAACTTCATGCCATGCAAGCACTGCACCAGTAATGTGCCTCTGATGCAGCTGGTGTGTATTGAAATCCCTGTTAAAATGGAAGCTTCATGTAATGCACATTTCATGCGGCCTGTGCATGAAAGGTGCATTACATGAAGCTTCCATTTTAACCATTTTGGTGTCTAGAATACATTTACTATCTATGTCACAATTAGAAGATGATGACTTTGACAAGGAAAATTAGCTTCATTGTGATCCGGAATATAAAGAAGTAGAAGAGATGGTAAATCAAGGTCCAAGAGAGCATGATTTTCCAGACAGGGGAGACGTAGATCCCATCAAATTGTTTTGCGTGTTTCTGAAAAACCTTCTGGTATCTTTCTAGAAATAAACAAAATAACTAATACAAATAAAAACAAAACATTTTTTTTCTTTTAATTAATGCTTTCTGTGGTATTCCTCATCCAGCTCACACAATGACATTTTGTACTCTGTGTGTAGCTGCTGTCTATCAGCTTGATGAATATTCCTATACAATGCTATATCACATTCAAGAGAAAGTGCACATGTTGTCTGCTTTAGGAATTTTAATGAATGACCAACGTGGGCAGAAAACTAAAGTGTACGTCCTGTCGTCTGCGAGTTTGAATCGAGACGATGCCACATCCGCTCTCTCCCCTGTCAATCACAGCGACACTAGTCAATCACGAGTGTATGTACAGCGCATACATATGGAAGTGGGTGGATATCACTTTCCTCTGAGTGTGTTACACCACCCTTTGACATTGCATGAGCAGCAGTTTGCAACAATCGTAGAACGCATGTGATAACCTTCGCTCTCCCTGGTTGGTAGGGGAGACCGAACTGGAGGGCGGGAATTGGCCATGACTAAATTAAAGAGAAAATCAGGGAAAATCCAAACGCAAAAGATACCAATATACTAAATTTCACAGGTCAGATGATCTACAGCTGACTGCATAAACCTTCTTTCTCACACTATTCATTATAAAGTCGAATAATAAGAAAGAAATAAAAACTAAACAGTGTTTTGTACTAAGCTCAAACCATTTCAGCTCATGCACAGGGTTTCATTTTTTGTGCAATAGCTGTGTTGTGTAACAGGGAAATTGTTAAGCCAACTTGCTCTTTTATTTCAGTTTCCAAATGCTACTCCTCCTACAATGTTTGAGATAAAACCACTACATGTTCCAAAACCCTTCATCTCATGCCCACTCACACAGTTTACTTGCATCCATTGCTTTCCCAGAGATCTGCTTTTTGTCTCTTTAGCCTCTAATTTTGTTTCTATCTTTGCAGTTATGTGCAGAGATACTCCAAAATCAGCTTTTTAATTTTTTTTTACTAGTTTACCCCTGCTTCTGACACTTCCTTTTCATGGTCCACTTTATTAGAAACACCTGCACATTCATGGAGCTATTTAATCAGCTAATCTTTTTTTCAGCAACTCAGTGGTGAAAATCATGCAAATACAGGTCCTAAGCTTCAGTTAATGTTTACATCAAACATCAGAATGGGGAAGGGACAAAAATGTTCTTTGACTGTGCCATGGTTGCTCATGGGATGTTTTGAGTATTTCAGAAGCTGCTGATTTCCAGTTATTTTCATGCACAATACTCTGTAGAGTTTATACACAATGGTGCAAAAAACAAAAAATATCAAGTTAGCATCAGTTTGTTGATGAGAAGGTCAGAGGAGAATGGCCAGACTGATTTGAGCTGACAGGAAGGTTACATTAACTCAAATAACCACTTTTCACATCTGTGGTGAGAAGAAAAGCATCTCAGAACGCACAACACATTGAACCTTGAGGTGGAAACTGGACTGTTGAAGATACGCCTGTATATTTGCCCAGTTTTACTGTACACTCAGATTCCTGTTCTTTGCTGAAGATAGTAGAACCTGATGTGGTCTTCTGCTGTTGTAGCCGATACACCTCAAGGTTCGAAGTGCGTTCAGAGACATTCTGAAATCTTTTCTGCTCACCGTGGTTTCTTGTTCAACTCAGAAGCCAACTGATTTCCACGGGTAACCTTTTGTTGAACCTCATTTTTTACTCAGAATTGCACTTTCTTACGTCTTGATAATATTTCTGGTTTCTATCATACATCACAAACTCCACTTCAGAGAACACTTTGCTTTGTTTTCTAATTTATATGCAAAGCCGTCCTTTTGAACACTCTGCACTCAGTGAACTTTCTCTTTCATATATATTTTTTCCTTTTTTCCTGTTTTTTTATTCTCCTCCGGCTGGTTTTCTGGTAAATTTAATTGGTATTGTATATGTGCTCCATCTTGGAGTGAAAATAAATAAATAAACGAGATGGAAAATAGCGTTTTGCACTGATACTGCTCTTCTTTCTTCACTCCATCGTGTCCAAACACACAAGACACCCTTAATTTTAGATTACAGATTGATTAATTTCAGTTTAGAGCCAACAAATAAGATGTAAACAACAAATTAGATATATACATCCATAATACCATAATACATAACATGGAAGAATTTCATTCTTATATCACACAGTTGTTTAACAGTTATTTAATTTATCGTTTCCCAATATTCATAGCCTTTGTCAAGTTAGAACACAGTGTAAATTAGCCAATATGAGGGCGGCTGTGGCTCGTATGGTTGAGCTAATCCACTAACCATAGGGTTGATGGTTCGATTCCTGGACCGCATGACTCCACATGCCGAAGTGTCCTTGAGCAAGACACTGAACCCCGAGTTGCTCCCGATGGCAAGTTAGTGCCTTGCATGGCAGCTCTGCTACCATTGGTGTGTGAATGGGTGAATGAGACACAGTGTAAAGCGCATTGGATAAAAATGCTATATAAGTGCACCATTTACTACATTTCATAATAACACTGACTGTATTGTTGTATATTTTTCTACACTATATGGGCCAGATGTACATACATCAGGATTTCTTACGTATATTTTTATACACTAAGGACCAGATGTAGTAGGCTCTTCGCACTTCAGGCACCATCTCAAGTGCAATTAGGCCACATGTTCTGCATGTACAAGCCTAAATGCTTAATTTAAGCACTGTACCTGCTGAAACATGCAAACTGCATGTTTCTCCCTCGTACATATGTTTAAGGGAAGATCGCACAAAAAAATGGGAAGTGAGGCTGATTAGATATTCTATTCAATGTAATAGAGTTTGGTTCATGAGATTACAGTGGCGTGATGTTGAGTGTGATTTTGTTTCTCCCCCCAAAGCCAGGTGTAAATCAGCACCTTGCTTGCTTGCCAGATGCGTGGTTTATCTGTCGAACTTGTTATTGTTTTTGTATGCCTACCAAAACAGTTGTACACAGCTTAGTACATTCATTTTCATTTATTCATCTCCAGTGACCTCTTTATCCTGGTCAGGGTCAGGGTCACAGTGGCTTTGGAGCCTATTTTGGGAACACTGGGCACAAGACTGTAATAGACTATTGATGGGATTCCAGTTTGCACCTGCTTAAGTCAATTTTCTAGGTGGCCCATTCATATTATGCAAATTACCTGCATGAAGTTCATGTAGTACTTCCTAGACCACCATCATTAAAAATAAGCACTTTTTTAAACCTGAATATATATTAAATAAGCAAGAGACAACTGTAAAAAATAACAGTAATAAAAAAGACTAATACAATGACAAGCACATTAACCTCTGCAAACATATTTAACAATATAAACATCACCCTCATTATTTGTCAGCTTATAAAAAAAGCATTTCTTGTTTTATTTAGAAGTATTCTGGATTTTAAGATGCTTTTAATTTGCTATTTTGTATTGTCAAATTCTAAAATTGTCCTAAAATAGTCATTGGATTTGCTCTCCGATAAAGAAAACTTGCCCATGGTCTGAAGCATAAATGGATGAGCATGTATCTGTTATTCTTATGCTCACTTTTGCACACATCCATGCAACCCATGTGACCTGTACACCTGCTCATTTATGCATTTATGTGGCAGCAACACAATGCATAAAATCTTAAAAGGTTATAAGCTTCAGTTAATTTTCACATCAAACATCAGCATGAAGAAAAAGTCTGATCTCTATAGTGTGACTTTAACCGTGGCATGGTTGTTGGTACCAGATGGGCTGGTTTGAGTTTTTCAAAAACTGAAACTGATCTCCTGGAATTTTCACACATACCAGTCTGTAGAGTTTACATACTTTGAATGGTGTGAAAAACAAAAAACATCCTGTGAGCAATGGGTCTGCAGGCTGGAACACCTTGCTGTTGAGAGGGATCAGAGGAGAATGACCAACCTGGTCTGATCTGACAGGAAGGATATAATAACTCATATAACCTGGTGTGGTCTTCTCCTGTTTTAGCCCATCTAGCTCAAGGTTTGATATCTTGTGCGTTCTGAGATTCTTTTCTGCTCACCATGGTTGTAAAGAGTGATTATTTGAGTTACTATATCCTTCCTGGCAGTTTGAACCGATCTGGCCATTTTCCTCTGACACTCTCATCAACAAGGCATTTCCACTGGCAGAATTGTTGCTCACTCAGTGTTTTTTGTTTTTCGCACCATTTTGTGTAAACTCTAGAGACTGTTGTGTGTGTGTATGTGAAAATCCCAGGAGATCAACAGTTTCTGAAACACTCAAACCAGCCCATCCGGTACCAAGAACCATGCTACAGTTAAGGTCACAGAGATCTCACTTTTTCACCTTCACTTTTTCTCACACATTTTTGCTGCCACATGACTGGCTGATTAGATAACTGCATGAATATGCAGGTGTTCCTAATAAAGTACATGGTGAGTGAATTAAATGATGAATTTAATATTGACCTCAGACGACGTTGTGTTTATTTACAATGCTCATAACAGATTCTGGAATGACATATGGTGTTTCAGTGAAATAGACAGTGGCAATGGACATAATACTGCTCCTTCCTCCAGCTGGTATTGTCCAAAAATAATTATCTGTAAATCCAAGGTCAGACTCCACCCTCTGTGCGTAACTCTTGAATAACTTCTGAATAGCGATGTGTGCAACTTTGGTGTTAAATCCCCCAGTATGCGCATACAACCCATCTCTGAATACAGACCTGTATGACAGGATGACATGCAATGTTTCATTTTCTAGAAATAAAGAAATGAGCATTTATATCAATTACTAGTACAAATTAAATGAGTAAATACTAATGTCTGAGCCTAATGTTTGATGCTGCCAAATAAATAGACATAATTATATGACGTCATACAGATTCATAGAAAAAACAGGTAGAAACCTGTCCCACTTGTGTTAATTTGAGTTTTATCACAGAGGAAACATGTAAAAAAAAAAATAATAAAAAGGCTCTAATCAGCCTCACTTAGAATTAAAACAGTTCCCTAATAAACACAAATATTATGTGTACAAGCAAAGACACTATTTTATTGTGGTCATTCACTCGTATACTTGCTAGTAATATCAAGTGCAAAACAAATTTGCATCATTTTACCTTGGTCATATTATTGAAATTTTTTTTATATCCATGAATATCATATAAAATATAAAATGTTTGCTAAATAAATCTAGTCTGGTCTGTAATGACAGTGCTTTTTTTAATTGGTAGAAGTTTAAGTAAAAATATGGCTTTACTTGTAATATCATGAGATCATACCCATTTGTCAGAAATATCCAATTAAATTAGGATTTTCACTCATTATTATCTTCTTCTCATTTTCTTTCAGTGAAAATTCAAGACTAGCAAAGGCATGCACAAGCCAAGACGAATTAACAGAAAGAGACGTCAGTGTGGCTGAGGATGACTGGACCACCCGCCAAGAAGAAAAGTCTTTATTTTTTAAGAAGCCTGGAGTTGAATATGTTTATTTCTCTTTTTATGAGCCAGGGGTTTTTGCAAAAAATGTTGAATTGCACACGTTGAAGTACTTGTCTTCTTGTTCTTCATCTGTTTTTGAAGTGCAGCCAAAACTAGTGCCAAACATTAACTGTGCCAAGTCGGGAGGAGGAAAAGGATATTTCAGCTGCATTTTTCAAATATTTCTCAATCCAATTTTTTTTTTTTTTTTACCCTTTTACCTTACCTTCAACATGAGCATACACATGAAGTGCTTTATTCAGAAGTGACTGTTAGCTGTGCAATTAACCTCACCTCACTGGTAGGAGTTGGCCCTTGATTGAGTGACCAATAACAGGGCCAACAGAAGCCTCCTTAAACCCCACAAAGTGACCTGCTGCTATTTTTGTCCTTGCAAGGCCTGGCATGTTTCTGCTTCATCAGTCAACCTACAAGCCATTGTATGCTTTTGCATTTACTCCTCTTCTTCTTCCCTGATTTCTGTGCACTAGAAAAAAAATTGTCTTCGGAAAAAAAAAAATCTTCAAGCCATAGTTCATATAGCCATCTCTGTCATGATATTTAATACTGGGTTATGAGATTACAATATTTATGAATTTGATTTATAAGAACAGGTTCAAAGATATATTCAGGGATACTCTTGAAGCCAGTGAAAAGAGTGCATTCTGCCATATTCACCAGCATATAATGAGCCATTAATGTTTACATAAGTTTTCCATTGGTTTTCACTTTTTGGAAACCGCACAGTAGAAGTAAAAATACTATTCTGTACTGTAACTTGGATGAGAAAATAACTTGCTTTGATTTGTTGCCCTGAATGTGTTCCATATGGATGAATGACTCCCCACAACCCATACACAAACAGACACACATATTTCCTGACTTGTTTTCAAGTCACAGATTAACGCATGCTGCTTGGTAGCTTTTACCCTGACTGTTTAGTCTCTTCTGAAGTCTTTGGGATGAGCTATCTTCTTGTATAACTTTTAGACAAAAAAAAAAAGATGAGCAACTGTGCTCAATGTTTCGTTCGCAATCACCTTTTCTGAATTATTGTAACTGTGTGGTGTCAATAACTTCCAAAACACTGAAGACATTGTATTTATGTATGCAAGAAAGACATGTGGTTCAGATTCCAAGCTATTTAGAGGCTTGAAAAGTCTTTGTGTGTTTTATTATTTTTTTATCATCATTGCCACAACCAAAAACACTTTATGATTTCATAATAAACACGTCATTTTAAACACATGCCGCAAGTTTACAATTCACAACGAAGAGGTAAATTACACAAGTAAAGGGTTTTATTTTGTTGTTGTTTTTTTCTTTTCTTTACAGAAGTTGATACATAATTGAAGAGGTGTTCATTTTAAAATAGTGCCAAATACAACCAAGGACATTTATAATGCATTTCATAATAATAATAAACCTGTTAAACTTATAATAGGAATAACCTAACAGTGGACTTTAATATATAAGTTTACACTGAAAGAAAAATGTTTACATGTTCCCCTTAAGGTGGACTAATGTTACATCAAGCAGTTTGTTGAAACGTGATAAAAACCTTGCATTTAAAAAGTAAAGAAACCTAATAGTTTGATGTGCGTTAGCGATGATTATAATATTTATATTGTTAACGTTCCCTGAAATTAATGTCATGAATTTGTCATCACCTAAGCATTCACGCACCTAAATTAATTCAAAAATTTTTATGTTGAACTAAAATTAAATGAAATCTGTACAAATAGTTTCAAATTAACTGTGTTCCATTTTTGATGTTGATATTTCTGTAATATTCTGTTGGAATCCATACATTACTGAATATAATTCCATATATTCATAAATAACTGAGAATTTCAGAGTTTCATTGGTTCAACTGAAAAAAAAAAGTTAGACATGCATTTTTGCATAGCATTTGAGGAAAGCTAACTAATGAAATTAAAGCTAACTTCTTGCATATGTTGCATATTGTCAGAGTGGCACACAGTTTTATTTCCCAGTACACCAGCATCTCGTATTGTTAAGAACCGTTTTGTACAAAGTGGTACATTGTTCTTCTAGTTCATTAAGAAACCCTCATCATCAAAATGCCATTTGCTGCCATTTTTTGTTTTTTTCTTCTTTTGGACCATGTGATTTTCACAGTGGCTGTTAGTTCAGAACGTCACTCAGCCAATGGCAGGCCACTGTTGCTTCTGTTGCGAGGATGGGGCAAAGAGCTCCCACCCCCTTCACTGAAAGGGAAGGTAAAAGAAGCAGCGGCCATAGCAGTGGAACCAGAAGTGGCTGAGATCCCTGCAATGCCTCTTCCTCAGATCATGCTCCCTCGTAATATGACCGCCGATGCCCTGAAACCCCCACTGGGGGCTGCACAGGTGGCACCGCCACCTCGTCGTCTGGTGGACGTTGATGTGTGCAGGGGCTACTATGATGTAATGGGACAGTTTGACCACACCTTTAACTGCACAAAGGGCACTTACATATACTGCTGTGGCACTTGTTACTACCGCTTCTGCTGTGAGCATCAGCGCAACCGCCTGAACCAGGACATATGCACCAATTACCACTCGCCCATCTGGGCCAACACACAGGTGCCTGCCACTCAGCCCCCAAGCCGTTCAGATCCAGACTTTGACCCTTTGCAGCAGCAGAGCAACAGTACAGTTTATGTCATTGGTGGTGTCATTTCTTTCACATTGGTTATGGCCATTGGGGTGAAGGTGGCTTTCCGCAAGGTCTCCCGTAGACCCAGGAACCGAGATCTCAATATGCCCAGGTGAGTGACACCATATAAAACATTCATGTGAATAAGTTTGGAAAGGACAGTTGTTAAAATTTAAAATAGTACAGTTTTAAGGTGTGGCCTTATTACTCTTTTATTATTAGTTTGTGACTAAGGTGGTTATATAAACTGGAATCTGACATTTTGAAGATGTTTTTATTCTATAGGGTCTACCATTGTCTGTTTTTGTTACCCCTGAATTCTCCTATTATGCTTTTTTCCTTTTTATTAGAGCACTGGTTGATATATTGCGTCATCAGTCCAGCCCAGTACAGCAGAGTGAAAGAAACAACAGCACCACTGCCACCACCAGCAAAGTCACTCTGGGAAGGCAGCCCAAAAACCATTACGCACCCATCCTCCAGAGCAAAGACAACCGGAGTGAGTATTATGCATGTAAAGCAAATGTGTTAGGACAGAACAGTTTAAAGGATATTTACAATCCAGGTTTGAAATCAAACAATGCATATGAGAAAATAGATCAGAATTTCAGGTTTCATTTCCTGATATTTATATTTAGATGTCTTAAACAATTTAGAACATTTTTTGTTTTAACCCACCAATTTTTGTACAATTGATTATAACATTAATAGTTAATAGCATTTAATAGCTCAGAATGTTGAAAAGCGTCTTTTCAAGCTTTTCTAACCCTAACCCTAAGTCATACATGATGTAAAAGAAAACGTGATTCATCAGACCAAGCCACCATCTTATTGCTCCGTGGTCCAGTGCTGACACTCACGTGCCCTTTGTAGGAGTTTTTGGTGGTAGACAGGGACCAGCATGGCCAGTGTAGAGGCCACCACTTTCTTGGTCTTTGTACCTGGCTGTCTAGTGGTTAGGATTTGGCGTTCTTACTGCTGCGGCGGGTTCGATTCTCGGTCAGGGAATTGTGTTTTACTCACCGCTGGCCAAATTAACATTTAAAAAAAGCCAACTCGCATAAAAAATAAAAAAACTCCCTCGAGCCGGATTTTAACCAGCGACCTAAGGATGACCCCTATAACTACCTACAGTCCACCACTCTACCAACTGAGCTATCGAAGATAAAAAAATTTCTTTGTTAAGTGAACTAGCAAACGAGACCAATTTTCCATTCACATGTGCTCTTTACATGCAACATGGCAAAATGATTTAAAGAAACACTAGACTATTTCTGGAGCCTATAAACTTGTTTGTCCACATTAATATTCTCATATTTCTGCACCTCTTGAATACATTTACTTCAGTTAAGTAAATAGAGCATTTACAAGTTTACATGTACACATTCAAATTATTTCCTTTACTTCAAACCAATGTAATAGGATGGAAGATTTCTTTGGCACGAGCTTGTTTGATGAATGCCAAGGTGCTTTCTTGCTCATCTGAATAGAGTTTTCTCTGCATTAAGACACAGGTTCATAGCAGGCTTCAACTTGCACAGGTTAAACCCCAGTGCAGTTCAAATCCAGTGTCATATTTTCTTGGCCATCACAGGAATGAGCGTGAGACAAGGCTTAATTTCTTGGCCCAGCATCTTTTCAAGTATCAGCAAGGATTCCTCGTTAGTATAGTGGACAGTCTCTCTGCCTGTCACACGGAAGACCAGGGTTCGAGTCCCTGACGGGGAGTTTGTTTTCTAAGTCCAGTGCCATATTCTCTTGCTCATCACAAGAATGGAGTATGAGACAGGGCTTAAGTGCAATTCCTTGGCCAAGCATCTTTAAAAAGCCTTTTCTAACCCTAACCCTGAGCCATACGTGATTCATCAGACCAAGCCACCTTCTTATTGCTCAACGGTCCAGTGCTGATGCTCATGTGCCCTTTGTAGGAGCTTTTGGTGGTAGACAGGGGTTAGCATGGCCAGTGTAGAGGCCATGGACAAGTTTTTGGCCCCTTGGTTTTGCCTGTGAAGACTGCTGTTAAAAAGGATAAACCAATATATAGACCATAGAGCTGTCTCTCGGAGAAAAGCAAGCCATTTTGAAGCTGAGAAAAGAGGGAAAATCAGAGCCATTGGTCAAGAATTGAGAATATAAAAATAACAAAAAAAAACAAACAAACCAGACATTGAACAGGTTGAAAACTACACCAGTTGACGACAGAAAGATTGTGAGAGCTGACCCAAAAACAACAGTCAGTGACATCACCAACAACCTCCACAGGGCAGGGCTGAAGGTATCACAATTCCACCATTCGAAAAATCAAGTCTATCAGTGTTTTATGTTGTTTAACACATCTAGATGAAAATACAAGGAAATGAAACCTAAACTCTCAAATCAAATCCATCTTTTTTTAAACTTTAGTGTGGTGCACAAACAAATGAATTTTTTTGAAAGGACTGTATATATACACTGGGGTCCAAAAGTCTTCCAAAAATAGAAGCATTTTCACCAGTGACCTCAGACTTTTTGGATAAATGTACTTTAACTTGTAGAGTCAACATTTCAAATAGGTTTTGGACAAACAGCTGTGTTTTCTGGGCCAAAGAGGAAAAGGAACATCCAAGCTGTTATCAGGTCCAAAATCCAACATCTGTCATGTTATGGGGGTGTGTCAGTGCCCATGGCATGAGTAACTTGCACGTCTGTGAGTGCACCATTAATGCAGAAAGATATGTACACAATTTGGAGCAACATATGCTGCCATCCAGAGCAGGACAACACCAAACCACATTACAAGCGCATGGTTGCATAAGCAGAGAGTGTGGGTGCTAGCATGGCCTGTCTGCAGTCCTGACCTGTCTCCGATTGAGAATGTGTGGCGCGTTATGAAGCGCAAAATACGGCAACGAAGGCCCTATACAGTTGCACAATTGAAGAAATGCATAATGGATGAATTGGGAAAAGATCTGCTTGCTAATCTTAACCAACTGGTGTCTTCAGTCTCCAAATGCTTAATAAATGTTATTAAAAGAAAAGGTGATGTTACACAGTGGTAACTGTCGACTGTCCCAAATTTTTTGGGGTGTGTTGCAGTCATCAAATAAAACATCAAATAATGTGTAAATAATTTGTTTTCAGTATAGTACAGGGTGAATTGAATTTTCAAATGGCTATTTTTTTTCTTCCATCTTCCATACTGTCCCAACTATTCGGAATTGGGGTTGTACACTATATGGACAAAAGTATGTGGAGAGCAGACAATCATACGTACATATGCTTCTTCCCCCGAAACTGTTGCCACAAAGTTGGAAGCAAATGTAAATATACAATGTCATTACAGTTTCCCTTTGCTAGAACTAAGAGGCCCCAAACCCAGTCCAGCATGACAAAAAGTGCACAAAGTGAGCTCCATGAAGACATGCTGTGTTCAGGTTGGAAGAAGGTGGAAGAACTCGAGTGTCCTGCACAGAGCCCTGACCTCAACCCCACTGAACACCTTTGGGATGAACTGGAACTGGAGCCTCCTCGACATCCCAACATCAGCGCCTGACCTCAACCTCATTAATGCTCTTGTATCTGAATGAACACAAATCCCCATATAGAAACATTAAGATCATCTGGTTTTGCTCTACTCTTTTGCAGTTGGCAAACACAATGTAATCCAGTCTGGGTCCAGCCCCAAACACACAGCTACTATAGGTAAGTAAAAAAGTAGGTGATGTGTGTGTGTGTGTGTGTGTGTGTGTGTGTGTGTGTGTGTGTGTGTGTACATGTGTGCGTGCGCGTGTGCATGCATTTGTGCGAGTGTGTGTGTGTTTAAAATGATCTGTGATACTAAAGTTCTATAATAAACATTTATTAAGCAGTTGTTGAGAAAATGTCTTCAGTGTATAGCGAAAACAATACAATTGGCCTTCCAGTACTTTTGGAGGGTACTGTATATTTTGTATATATAAAAATGTCGTCACTTAGTTACAAAAGAGGCTTAGTGAGTGGGAACATAATCATTTCAGATTGTGTGGTTGTGGTAAGAAGGGAGCTGACATAAGCAGATGACTAATTCTGATTGGTCCTTAGATTGGCCTAACATGACTCATACCATATATAGTCCAGTCTAACTAAAACCAAAGAGAAACCAGCAAAATGCAGAAAAAATAAATTCTGAAATCCTTCACCTTAAGAAAAAGGTCTTACACAGTAGTTAGTAAATTCGCCAGAGAATTTACAATGGTAGCATTTAGGTAATTGTGAAAATAAGTCGCTAGGGGCTTTAACTGTATTTCTCTTTTAAGTCAGCCTGATTGAGCTGTTTCATATGCAGTCAGTGATTAAGCAGTGTTTTATGGAAAAAATTCAACCATCATTTTTCTGCAAATGAGAATTCAGCCAGTGGCATCTTACAGAACTCCCAGATTTGCCTAATTGTTGTCCTTTGAACGGTGTTTAGATGCAAACCCTTATACTCTGTTTTATCAGAGCGTGTACCACGGATGAACAATGCCCAGCTGACCTCCACAGGTACGCTGATCTCCAGCAAGACCAACAACACAGGCCATCCTCTAACCTTCTCTCATTCCTTTCACAACCTGGCTCAGCTCCCTCCAACATATGAAGCTGTTATGAAACCTGATATTAACCGCTATTCCTCCCTCAAGAGACTAGGTGAGTGTGTGACTTAAAATAAAATGTAGATTATTACATTTTCTAAATTGCTCACAAACCATTTATAATCAACACATTGGGATTGAAGTATTGATTGACAACTTTTTAAGCTGTATATAATTTGTCTCCCAACTAAATGCAGAAAAAGAACTGGATGATTACACAAATTATTATACCTCAAAAAGACGACCCAACGATGCACCACCTTCCTTCCACTCCTCCCAGCATTACCTGCACTGGAGTGGTGATTACACTCCAGGAGCAAGGGGTACATTGCCCCTACACTCATCCCGACCCCAAATACATGTACCTACCTCTACTTCCACACCAAATCCTTACCCTTTACCCCAGTCACCGTACAGTCCTACCTTTGAGACAGTGAGCCAGCCTCCACGACGGGTGATGTCTCAAGACCAGCTACTGGCCTTGGGGGAGGGAAACACCCTGTCTTACTTGTCTAAGAACCAGCAGCACCAGTATTACAAAGCCATGGCCACCAGCAAGAGTTCCAACTCAAAGACACTGAGAAACGAACGCCTCCTGGTGTCACCTGAGGAAAGAATGATGGGGAGTGCAGTGGGTGACTATGGGGGGTTGCTGTCTCACCTGAGCCATCATAAGAAAACGCAGTCACAGCAGAATGTGTGTGTGACCCCGTTACTTGACCGACACCACATGATCAAAATGAATTCGCACCCAACATCTGGCTGTGAACAGGAGTTCACAAACATTGCTGCTACCATGTCATCTGGCCATGGAACTGGCACTATGGGTTGGGGGGAGGGTCATGGCTCTGCTGGTGCCGCAGGGACGATCAGCCAAAATGCCCGCAGGATGGCATTTGCTGTAAAGCGGCAGAACACCATTGAACAGCTGCACTTCCTCCCTGGGGCAGGGGGAGGCAGTCAGGCACTGTGGACAGGGAGTAAAAATGAAGTCACGGTGTGAAGAAGGGGTGAGACAGAAGAGGACAGAAAAGGGATGATAGAAAAATTAAACATATTTGCTCAAATGGAGGAGAGGACTAATGTTTTAAGGCAGACAGTAAGTTAGAATGACAGGAGATGGACACAATAGGGAAGATGGAAAAGCTTTAGAGTGAGGAGTCTCATAGCAAAAAACTTGGTATACTGCAAGGACAGAAGTGAGGCAATACATGGTTCTGAAGATTCATTGTTGCCCCTTGCTGCTTGTTGCTAAGAAACAGGATAAGATACACCCATGTTATGTTAATAATAAAAATGTTAAAAGAAATGATGGAAAATGTTTTAAAGGTTTTCTCCAACATGGACCTTCTAGCAAGTACATTTAATTTTATATAATATAAAGCTTAATACTACTGAGTTTTTATTGGGAAAGGACTATGGAGGATAATATGGCAGAAAATAGGTGGAAACTTGAATGGTCTCTGATGACAGGAATTGACAGGTACATTTGTGAAGACTGTATATTTGTGAAATTTCCAGATGTAATGTTACAGCAGCAGAAATAAACATTGAGTAATAAGCTATCATGAACTCCACTGCGGCTTCAAGTGGGCAATGACAAAAAAAGAAAAGAAAACACGTTTCCAAAAATGAATTGATTTTCGTTATCAATAGCGGTCCAGCAGACATATAAATAAGAAGCTGTGACGCTAGACACTGACGCAACATTGAACAATATTGTGATACAATTCTTTATATTTAAGAGTGCTGACTCTTTTATAATACAGCTTGGGGTAGGTGTGGGTTAGATGTTTGACAATGGGTCTCCAATAATGTAGTGTCACATAAACTATATAGGAATATGCAGTGGTAATCTTAGATTCATAGGGAAATATTTAAAGAATCCAAGGGCCTTGTAATTTGTGGTTAGAAAATAATATCACCCTGTGCTCAGTATGTGGCAAAAATGAGCCAGAAGGCATTGTGCCTGTTGAACAAGCATGTCTGACCAGTTAAAGGACTACTACATACGACTTCACTAGTCCTGGTTCCTGACATTTGGTCTGTTATCATGGAAGCGTGGCAGAAGACAAATTAATTATGAGCATGCTTTGTTGTCAACAAAACTGCAGACACACAATTTGTAACAGTTGATTACTGTATAAGGTTGGTATGGGAATGGGAAAGGGGATGGGGAGTTGGTGGACTCTTTATTCCAAGGGCTATTCTGAAACTTATCTGTATGTCTATGCTTCTGTGTTTGGTCAGTTGTTTTTTTGTTTTTGTTTTTTAAAATGATCATGTGTCAGTCTAAGTGACACAGCTGTAGAACAAAATGCAGAAAACAACAGAACAAATTCTGATATAGCTAACTATATAATCTGCCAAGCTGAATACACTGTAATATATTGACATATATGTTATTTTCTGAGTAATGAGCAGGCCAGTTTTGGTATGTTCTGAAAAGCTCTTTGTTTTCAGTCAAAGATGTGTATATTTCTCCACTGTATACTCACCAGACATTCATAGGCAGTTGTGTGGTGGATGCCTGAGACAGTTCATGTGCTTAAACAGACATGAAATATCCTTAAAATTAATATTTCAGCTTTTCTTTCTACTTAAGTTATTCCAGTATAAAAGGTATGAGAATTTTATATCGATTTATACAGTATAAAAAAAGACTGAAATCAAGTCCGTGTTCAAAACCAATTATCAGTGTTCAGATCATAGTTAATGTTTGCTTCCTTTTGCTTCCATTTTTGTGACTTTCCTTTTTTGTTACTATACAACTTCCGAGTGGATCCTATACTTTGTAATCAATGACAAAAGAAGCAATTAAACTGAAAAGAGGAAAAGCATGAAGATGTCAAAAAAAGAGTCAGTGTTGATGTCATTACTGCTGATTAGTGATGTCAAGGTGTGTATGTTTCCTGTTTGTGTGTCTGTGTTTCTGTGCCTGTGTGTATTTCTGAATCTGTCTTTTGGAATGCTGAATCTCCCATTTTATCTGACTTTTATCTGAATTGTCAGACAATGTGCAAGGAAAATTAAACCCCCCAAATGACTTTATTTTCTGTTTAGATGAGTGTTTTCTTTTTTTTCTTCTTCTTCTTCTTCTTTAAAATAATGCTTATAATAAAGACATAACGATTTCCAAACCTGCATTAAAGTAAAATATTTTCAATCTTGGTCATTTATTACAGACACTCAAAGTCCACTATGTAGAATTACATTTGTCTAATAAGATCTGCTATTTCCAGTTTATTTTGAAGATATGTATCACTTACCAAAGAAACAAAAATGCATGCCAGTAGCTAGGTTTCATCTTTATTCACACATTGCAGTAAGGTGTGATGTAATATTGAGCTTTGTAAAAATTATTCTTACTTTCAGCTACGTCTTCCAGAGATGACTGCAGAAGGACACGTGACATTTTACTTGCAGCATGAATGCTGAAAGGGCCGTTTCTTGCTGTAAGCAGTCACTTAGGGCCTCTGGACCACCAGGGGGCCCCATGATTTTTTAAAATGGCATGCTTTGCAATTGTGGTGAACTGATCCGTGTCCCCTGCCTGATTTGTGCTGCTTGTGCATATCATTGTTGCAGTTTTTTATTAAAAAGAACATATTTTATTATGGTTTATGATGCTGCCCGCTAACTATAAAGTGCTAATGCACATTTTGAAGTAACTCATACACTGTATGTTGCAATAATAAGACGTGTGTGTGTGTGTGTGTGTGTGTGTGTGTGTGTGTGTGTGTGTGTGTGTGCGTGTTTACGCAACGTTGCAAATTATCATTGAACAGTTGTAACATTTCTCAATAATCTGTTTTTAAAATAAACTCTGTATATGAAAAATACCATAGTGAAAATAACGCACAGAGCAAATTGTTCTATATTGCATTAGATAGATAGATAGATAGATAGATAGATAGATAGATAGATAGATAGATAGATAGATAGATAGATAGATAGATAGATAGATAGATAGACAGATAAGTGCTTGAAAGTTTGTAAGAATTTTCTATATTTCTGCATAAATATGACCTTAAACATCACATTTTCACACAAGTCCTAAATGTAGATAAAGAGAACCCAATTAAACAAATGAGACTAAAATGTTATTCTTGGTCATTTATTTCTTGAGGAAAATGATCCAATATTACATATCTGTGAGTGGCAAAATATGTGAACCTTTGCTTTCAGTATCTGGTGTGACGCACTTATGCAGCAATAACTGCAACTAAACTTTTCCGGTATCTGCTGATCAGCCCTTCCCCAACACTCCTATTAAGGTCAGGACTTTGACTTGACCATTCCAAAACATTAAATGTATTCTTCTTAAACCATTCTTTGGTAGAACGATTTGTGTGCTTAGGGTTGTTGTCTTGCTGCATGACCCACTTTCTCTTCAGATTCAGTTCATGGACACGTCCTGACATTTTCCTTTACAATTCGTTGGTATAATTCAGAATTCATTGTTCCATCAATGATGCAAGTTGTTCTGGCCTAGATGCAGCAAAACAGGCCAAAACTACGATAATACCACAACCATGTTTCACAGATGGGATAAGGTTCTTATGCTGGAATGCAGTGTTTTCCTTTCTCCAAACATAACACTTCTCATTTACACCAAAAATTCTATTTTGCTCTCATCCATCCACATACAATTTTTTTTTTTTTTTTTTTTTTTTTTACTTCTGGCTTGTCCACATGATCTTTAGCAAACTGCAGAAGGGCAGCAATATTCTTTTTGGAGAGCAGAGGCTTTCTAGTAGCAACCCTGCCATGTACATCATTGTTGTTCAGTGTTCTGATGGTGGATTCATAAACATTAACATTAGCCAATGTAACAGAGGCCCTTAGTTGCTTAGAAGTTACCCTGGGTTCCTTTGTGACCTCGCAGTCTATTACATGTCTTGCTCTAGGAGTAATCTTTGTTGGGTGACAACTCCAAATTGTTTTGAGATGGTTTTGTAACCTTTTCCAGTCTGATGAGCATCAACAACTCGTTTTCTGAGGTCCTCAAAGATTGTTAGTGCCATGACTTCCACAAACATGTGAAGATCACACTTTGATAGGTTCCTGTTCTTTAAATAAAACAAAGTCCTCACTCACACCTGATTGTCATTCCATTGATTGAAAACACCACTCTAATTTTACCTTAGCTGTTATTATCTACTTTTGGTTATATTTATGCAAATATATAGACATTTCTTTCCAATAAAAATTCTATGATTAAAAAAATATAAAATTTTCACAAACTTTCAGCCACCACAATCGACGATAATAGATAGATAGATAGATAGATAGATAGATAGATAGAGTGCTAGTTTTTCCTCTATAATTTTTTTTTCTTTTAGATGGAGCTACATTATGTAGCTAGCAGCGGAACATTGACTCTAAGCATTCGGTTGCCTGATCGAGTTCTATGAGGTCATACCATGAACCAATAAAGGTTGACAACTCTGGGAGATTATCGATAGAACTACAGTATGTACTGTAGATGACACGACTGTACGTTTGACATGGTAGTGACACGGCAAAGTGCATATATTATGACTAAATCACATGAGATAATATAATAAGCTGAGATAGCTTCAGAATAGTGTGATTATACTTTCCATATTTAATCCAAATGAAAGTACTGAATCAAAAGTTATGACCACCGTTATTAGAGGGTCCTATTATGTTCTGATATACCCCTACTGAATCTAGAATGGACTCGGGCACTTTTCTCAGTGGGTCTTATGGATTATCAAAATAAAGATTCATATTGAATTATAATTAATATTGAATATTAATAGGAATATTGTCTCCAACAATAAATGCTTTATCTACAGAAACAACCATGTTTGAGATGAAATCCACAAATTCATGAAGCATTGTCGCAGTCAGTGTTGTGGAGCAGTTAGCTATAAGTGGTGACACACCTAGCTTACATTTTTTGGTAGCATAGGAGTAGCCAGATGTAACTACAGGGTGTCCCAAAAGTCTCCATGCATAGGGGACTATGTATGCTCACACTACATTGGTTGTGCCTTCGTCACAAAGTGAGCTCCATGAAGACATGGTGTGTTAAGGTTGGAAGAAGGTGGAAGAACTCGAGTATCCCACACAGAGTCCTGACCTCAAGCCCACTGAACACCTTTGGGATGAACTAGAACTGGAGCCCGCTCAACATCCCAACATCAGCGTCTGACCTCAACTTCATTAATGCTCTTGTAGCTGAATGAACACAAATCCCCACAACCACACCCTAAAATTTAGTGGAAAGCCTTCCCTGAAGAGTGGCGCATATTATACGGTAACAGCAAACACAGGGGGAATAAATCTGGAATGGATTGTTCAGCAAGCACATATGGGTGTGATGGTCAATTGTCCACAAACTTTTGGCCATATGCTATATTCCCAGAAACCAACTAAAGTGAGCCCTCTCTGTACTTGTTGCCGTTTTGTAGCTTCAATGTAGTTAGTTACTTTTCTTAGTGTAGCTACTTCAGGGTTGGGTTCAAGATTCAGGATTGATTTTAATCCTGCGGTCAGGTAATTGTCTGTACAAGTTTCAGAATCAGATTCACTTTATTTTGCCAAGCACATTTGTAAGGAATTTGTCTTGATACATAGTGTGGACATACTGTCCTCTCTGAAACTACTGGCACGGCAAGGTCAATTTGTTTGTGCTATGCACCAAAGATATTTGGGTTTGAGATCAAAAGATGGATATGAGATGAGAGTTTAGGATTTCACATTTTATTTCCTTGTATTTACATCTAGAGGTGTTAAACAACATAAAACATAGAACCTTTTGTATCGGATCTCCAAATTTTTAGGCGAGCAAAAAAGAGAAACATGCAGGTAGGTGGAGTCAAATATGTAGCATTAATGCCTGCATTGTGACACTGGTGGTCTCACCAGATGAAGCACAAGTCCAGATGTGATCTGGCTAAGCACCAAATACAGAAAAATGAATGTGATTACTGAGAACTTTAGACATTGCATTGTATGTACCATCTTTATTGCTACAGAGACTGCAGAAGTTCATCCCTCTGTGAGGTAGCTGATTTAAACCTCAATTTTGTTATTTTACCTGTGTAGGAACTGCTCACGAGCATGCCACTTCATCTTATGGTGTGGGCATGTACGATTGCCAATGGAACTGGTTTCCTTGTATTTATTGATGATGTTACTACACACAACAAAAGCAGTAGGAGGAATTCTGAAGCGTAGATCCAACCCAAGACTTTAAGGCAAAGAAGTGGAATGTTATGCAATGGCAGAACTAATTGAGCATGCATTTCACCTGCTGTAGGCAAATCACCTCAAGAACAAGCAGGAAGTGAAGACAGCTGCTGTAAAGGCTTGGCACAGCATTACCAGTGAAGAAACCCATCGTCTAGTGATGTGCATGGGTTTCAGACTTGACATTGACGGCAAAGGATTTGCAACCAAGTATTAAAAATGACAATTTAATTTATGATTATGATAGTATTCCTACAATGGTCACCTGATTTGGATGTAAATATTATTCAATTAAAGCTGAACGTCCGGACTTATTCTCATATACATTATTTAATTTCACCCCAAAATACTATGGTAGACAGCTGAAATAACAATAACTTTGTCAATGTCCAAATATTGCAATTTCAACTCTCATTTTATTCCCTCTCCTTCAGTCATTTTGATCATTGAGACCTTGAAAGTGACCGGAGAAAGACCCAATATCCCCCATATGAATGAGGTGCAACAGGAAGCCATTTAAGAAGCCATAGAGGGACTTTACCCTGAGGCTTGGAACCCCTTTCTCCTTATACCACAATCCTGGAAGCATATGTTTCTTAACTAATTTGGCTGTAGAAAGACTTCACATACATCCAGGTCCATAAATATTTAGACAGTGACACAATTTTCGTGGTTTTACCTCTGTACACCACCAGAATGGATTTGAAATTAAGCTATCAAGATGTGATTAAAGTGTAGACCTTTAGCTTTCATTCAACTGGTTTAACAAAAATTAATGTATTAACTGTTTAGGAATTACAGACATTTTTCAGAGGTTCAAAAGTAATTGGACAACCCAATATAATCATAACTATTTGGATAATTTTTAATACTTGGATGCAAATCCTTTGCAGTCAGTGACTGCCTGCAGTCTTGAACCCATGGACACATCACATTCCTTCCTGCTTTGCCAGGCCTTTACTTCATCTGCCTTCAGTTGCTGCTTGTTTGTAGGTCTTTTTGTCTTCATTTGTTGTCTTCACTAAGTGAAAAGCAGCACAATTGGGTTGAGGTCAGGTGAACGAAAGGACATTGCAGAAAATTCCATTTCTTTGACTTAAGAAGCTCTTGGTTGGCTTCTTCTCTTTTTGGTGTTGCTGAACTCTCCAGTGCATTCCTACTTTTTAAGAATGTACCAAAATGTTGATTTTGCCACTCTTAAAATTTCTGCTCTTTCTGATAGGTCCGTTTTGTTTTTTCAGCCTAATGATGTCCTTCTTCATTTGCATCAACACCTCTTTGGACCGCATAATGAGAATTCCCATGAACAGCTACCAAATGCAAATTCAACTACCAAATGCAAAATCAACTCCAACCCATCTATCTCCTTAATATGTCATGAAATAATGATGAAACAGACCACATCTGATCATGAAACTGCTTATCAGTCAATTGTCCAATTACTTTTGAGTCTGTAAAATAGAGGGACGCTGTAAAAAATGGCTGTAATTCCTAAACAGTTAATGTGATGATTTTTGTTAAAACACTTGAATTTAAGTTGAAAGTTTACACTTCAATCACATCTTGATTGCTTCATTTCAAATCCACTGTGATGGTGTACAGAGGCAAAATTACAAAAATGTTGTTGCTGTCCAAATACTTATGGACCCGACTGTATGCTACATGCTGCCAATCTTAAATTTTATGTAAAACATTTTACTATTTTTGTGCACTCAAATAGTTCTGCTTTAGTCACCTGACTTTTGTTAAGTGACTAATGGGAAACAATGAATGGACAACATACACTATATGGCCAAAAGTATGTGGACACCTGACCATCACCCCATATACATGTTGTTGAACATCCCATTCCAGATGTATTCCCCTTTTGCCGCTATAAAATACTCCACTCTTCCACTAGTAAAGAAGTAAAGGCTTCTAAAGTTTTTATTTTTATGATGATGGTCTGTCCTGAATAATTTAGATACTATTTTAGCTTTAGAACTAATCCCTTTTTTTCCACCACTCTTACCTCTCCTAGTTTGTTTGTTCCTTTCAGTCATATAAAAAAAAAAAGTTATTGTAATTGTATTCACATTCCTAGCTTGTTTACATTTGACCTGCTGCTTTTAGTATGACAGACATCTATATAAATCTAAATAATTGTTATGTTTATCTAGATGTACTCAACATTCTTTGGCTACACCAAATCTGGTATCCTACCTAGTTTCCTTACAAGTCCTTCCTTCACACTAAAAATTGCAAGAATATATAGAGTATATAATAGATCTAGACAGTGCATCTCTTTTTTCTCTTCCCTGCTCACTTACATTCTCACTTCTCTGCATTCTTCAGGTGCCTAACCACACTCATATCTACCTGTATATTAGTTTCACTCTGCAGTCCTGCTCTAATAACACACACACACACACACACACGTTCATTACCAAATTTTAAGATATTTTTTCATGACAGCCCTTTACAATTGTGTTCTTTGTGAACTGCAGTAAATGATAATAATAATAATAATAATAATAATAATAATAATAATAATAATAATAATAATAATAATAATAATAATAATAATAGTGCCCTGCGATGGACTGGCATCCTGTCCAGGGTGTACCCCACCTTGTGCCCAATGCTCCCTGGGATTGGCTCCAGGTTCCTTGTGACCCTGAAGAAAGAGTAATTGTAGAAGATTGATGGATAATAATAATAATAATAATAATAATAATAATAATAATAATAATAATAATAATAATACATTATGATTACATTTGCAGCCCTACCCTGCTGATAAAACAAAACAAAAAATAATAGAAACCCTCATAGAATGTAATGGTTTTAATGGTTATAATGAGAATTGTAATGGTTTTAATGGAAACTGTAATGGTCTCTGTGGGTTTGTGCTGGTAATTAGTTGCCTTATATTAATGATAATGATAATGAGTTTTTATTGGTCACATATACAGTATAGCACAGTGAAATTGTTTTCTTCGCATACCCCAGCATGTTAGGAAGCTGGGGTCAGAGTGCATGGTCAGCCATGATACAGCGCCCCGGAGCAGAGAGGGTTAAGGGCCTTGCTCAAGGGCCCAACAGTCACAGCTTGGCATTGCTGGGACCCCCGACCTTCTGATCATTATATTAGTGGCATGTTATATCTAGTGGATACCATTAAAGACCCATAATGGTAATGGTTTTGCTGGTTAGCTGATGGTTTTTAATGTTATTTGTAGTGGAAACCATTAGAATTTCTGTGATGGTTTCTATTTTGTTTTCAGCAGGATAGTATCAATTGACTGTATGGAGTGTGGAGTAATACACATTAAGTAGTAATGCAGAATTAAATAATAAAAAAAGCTATATAAACTGTAGACCTGTAGTACAGTGCAGTAAAATAACAACAAAAACACTCCTGTGGTAGCACTGCAATTAAAAAAAATGCAATACATGTATTTTAAATACAGAACTCGCTGCTTTTCTACTGCAATACTAAAAATGCATGTTTTTTTTTATAGCACACAATTTCTTCCTAAGAGAAATCTTACCACAACATGCATATGTAATGATATAATATTTAATTACATACAAACAAATGCATGAATAGAATTATATCCCTGCTGGGGAAAAAACCCAACCCAAAACAATAGACACCCTCATAGAATCTGTAATGGTTTTAATGGAAACTAGAATGGTCCATGTGGGTCTCTACTGGTGATTTGTTGCCTATGTCTAGTGGATACCATTACGGACCAATAACGCTAATGGTTTTAATGGTTGGCTGATGGTTTGTAATGTTATTTGAATTTCTGTGGTGGTTTCTATTGTATTTTGTTTTTGTTTCGCCCCCAGTAGGGATTTGCAATAAGTATTAAATAGCGTAATAAGTAAGATGAGCTTGCTCGAGTGTAATGTTTGGATCCTCCACTAAGCTGTACTTCTCACTTTAATAAATGCGCATGCTTTTACGATTTTACATAGCCATTATTTATTTATTTATTATTAATCGCATTGTCTCTTTATACCGAACTTATTGGAGTCGTGCATATTTACAGTGTCGTTCTTTGATTAATGGAAAAAAAGGAGGAGTATTCCGAGTTTACTTAAACGTATATCACGTACATGTAGTCCACGAGGAAACAAATGAGACATGACTGCGATTCGCCATTTTGAGGGGCAGGGTCAAGCGAGTCATTCAGAAAGGGGGAAACAGCAGCAGCTTGTGGGTAAAATGGCTTCGGAGCCGTGACATTGGGTGTACTATTACGGTCATAAAACACTGTTTACGAAGTTATTTCCCTCATTTCCCCTTTGTTTGTCTTACGCTTTCCGTCTAAACAACTGCTTTGATCTTGTACACACGGCAATCATACCATTAAAATGGCCATAGTTTGAATCAATATCGGTGTTCATTTGCCCTGTACGTCTCCATATACTTATAATCCTCAAGTTTCACATTTCTACGCTCTCGCAAGAGTTTTTTTCCCCTGAATGTGAACTTATATGATTTGTGTGTGTAATTTTTATATATATATATATATATATATATATATATAAAATAAAAAAAATAAATAAAATATATATATATATATATATATATATATATATATATATATATATATATATATATATATATATTATATCTAAAAAATTGTGTGTGTGTGTGTGAATATTTATCGACCAAGTCTTTTAATGGAGACATGGCTGCACTTCGACGTCGAATGCGTTTATTTGCTTATGTATTTACTTAACTTATATTATAAGCATTAAGCCACGTAAAACGACTCTCAGGCATTATGTTTTTTCCCCTACTTTTAAGCCCCGCAAACGTAAGTAAGTGAGTAACATTTTACCGCTGCAAAACGAACGCAGCCGGACACTTTATCGTGCGACACTGGCCGGAACTGTATCACTGCCCGGAAACGACCACTGTGAAACGAACATAAGCGCCTACAGGAAGACGGGGACATTAAAAAAATGACACAGGGGGGGAAAATATTTGGCTAATAATCCTGATTAAAGGCAAGGAGAGACCCTGAAAAGGACGGATTCGATTAATACGCGGTTCAGTGACCGAACACAGGTCGCCTTGTAAAGCGATCCGTTTGCATTCGCCAGCGAACCGGACGGAAACAGGGTTTGGTTAACGGGGCGACAACAGAGCTCTTGGGCCAATGGAGAGGCCTTTGAAACTGTTTTCGACGGGAGGATGAGGAAAAATGACCCGCTAACCTGAAATCGGAAACCGCCTTTGTGTACATGTACGTTTCGGCGCCTTTTTTTCTCTTCCTCTCCTCTTCTCTCTCCTTATTCACCTTTTGCATAGAACTCCTTTCATGTTGAACTTGTACGGTTGAACATAAGCGTATGCCACATACCAGGTCGGGTGGTTTAATGGTGCACCGATGAACGCTGAGACAGAATGCCGTGTTTATTTAGCTAACGTTAGCGAACTCGGTCCATGCATAGATGGATACACAGATAGCAGGCTGGCTAACGAGCACACGTTAATTACCCCTCATGCATTTGCACTAATTATACCGCTCTACAAATCACTCTGTAATACTTAAAAATAAATAAAATAACTGTTTTGGGGGAAACCCGTAAATAACTTGTCTTCCACGCCACGGCTCGTCATTCGATTGCTTGAGATTTTGATACGCGTGTATGAATGTATGTTCATTGATGAGACTGTAAAACATTTGTACTTTTTTTTTTGAGGGGTGTGATTTGATAAATTAAAAGAAAAAAGAAAAGCGCCTTCGTTCTCTTCTGTTCTGAGCTAACACAACTCTGAGTAACCGGAGTAAGAGCACCGACACTGAACACTTCAGCACAGAGTACTCGAGTTGGGTGAGTTCTCCTAGTCGAAATATAACGTGTGTGTTTTCTTTTACACAGTTCTGCTTTGACGAGGTATAACCTGAATCAAAGATTTAGTCAGTCTAACAACGGGTGTTAAGTTTATAGATTATTTTGAACGTATGTGTGTGGGTCATGTTTGAAGGCTAAGTATGACATTTGATCACTGAAGGTCCTAACATTGCTCGTGTTTGTAATATCTTTTTGTTTGAAGTCTTTTTATTTATTGACAGAAAAAACAAAGTGAGAAACTGGCCTGCTTATGAGCACGTTAACACCCAATAGGATGCACTCCCCAGCAAACTGACTGCGTGTTATTTATAGGGGAGTATTTTCATTTGAGTGATCAAGGCTTATAAACCCAGTGCTCGGAACCGGAAAGGTCTGTTAAATACTGCTGATGTACGTAGTGATTTTGGTGCTGATGTGTTTTACCGTACTCGTGCGAGAAGTTAGATGTTGTGGTCTTAAAACAAAACAAACACAAAAAAAAAACAAGAAGAAATTTTTGGTCGCTCACCGTTTTCAACGTGTGAATAAATCTTGGGATGGACTGAAAAATCATGGCCGCCAAATTTCTTTTGGACGTTCGTGGTCCAAAACAGAACTCATTGAGCCTTGTTACACAGTGCTTAGTAGCTTTTTAAGATGCATGTCTACCAGAGATATACACGATAGGGTAGGTGCTCCTAGTTTCAGTTTTTGACCCAACGTGTCGTGAACATGGGATTCATCCAACAAAATCAAACATTTTGGTGTCCCACTAGAGAAGTTCAACCTGGAAGTAAGGGAGACCTCAAACGTGAAGTATGACGCAGGTGCGTCGACTTAAGGGGCGTGGCTGACAACCAACTCTGCTACGGCTAGTTCGCTGTCTAAGACATGACCAGCACAATGACTTTGGCGGTATTAGTGTGAACATTGAAGCTTTGGAACCCTCTCTCTGTTTTCCAGAGTGTACAGATGCGGAGGTGAGGGAGATCTGGACGGATTAAAAGGATTAAAATCGCCGCTCCTCTGGTCCCTGTGGGTAGAGATGAAGCAAGGGCTTTGGTGCCACTGCCAGGGGGGTAGTTGTATGGCTTTGTGGGCATATAGGAATATATATTGAAGTTAAAAATAGACCAACATGTCAATGAATGACATTTAAACCAATAAGGTCAACTTTGAATTCTGTTATTAATAATAAAAAATTCAATATGCATAGATCCTTAATGGACAACTGACCATCACACCGATATCTGATTCTGTTGCCACATAAGTTTGAAGCACACAATTGTATAGAATATTTTTGTATGCTGTAAGATTGGTTTCCTTTCACTGGAACCAAGTGCCCAAACCTGTTCCAGCATGACTTGTTTGCATGCTACATTAGCATTTATTTATTTCTTACAGCCTGAGTAGTCAAGAATCTGTGCCCATCTGACTACTGAATACATCTTTGTACTATATCATTTATATATCACTATATAACATCAGAATTATATATTGATCTTCCTTGTTTTACTTTTTTAAAATTTATTTTTATTTCTTTTTTTATAAATTAGAATGAGGTTGCTGACGGCAGACAGAAGCAAGAACAACTGGATCATTTTGCTGCTGTGCTCTTGGTCTTCCAACTTGGGACTTCATCCCGTTCAGTGGACATTCTGGCATTGCTTCTTTTTACTTTTCACTGTGATTTGAACTGAACTGAACTGCAAAGACGACAATTAATAAGGAACACACAAATGGGGACCATTTCTTTAAATGCCTGTGAGATAAATAAGTAAGAGAACATTCCCTCGCCGGTAAGATTTTAGATTACTATGAGCAGAAAATTCTAAACTATATTTATATTGTTATACACAAGTGATGTGCATTACATATGACTGTTTTAAATGGCTTAGACTTCCAATGTTTTACAATGAGTTAATTTTTTTCTGGGATTTAAAATAGAGTATGTACATCAATAGAAGTAGATTCTTGTGAATTTGAGTTGAATATCAATGGCACCATCAATTTTTGCACATCACTTAATTAAGTAGTTGTGTTCTTTTTACTGCAGCAAAAAGGGAACGAGAAGGAACCAGAGGAGTGTCCCTCAACAGTGAGGGAAATGTTCCAGTTTGGAAAGTACCCTATGGACATTTTAGAAATGCTTAGTGGACACCAGGCTCATCAGTTCAAAGGCCTAGGGTTTGAACGACAGCTGCAGCACCAACAGCAACTTCAACACCAGCAACAGCTTCAGCAGCAGCAACAACAGGGTGAGGCCTCTGGAGCTCTCCTCTCTGGGCTCGGCCTAGGCTCCCTGCAAGGATCTAGAAGTAATGCGTTTTCAGATTCCTCGTCGCTTTTTGCCAAAATGAGTGCACCACCTCCACCCATCCCCCAGCAAACGCAGTCTTCTTCCTCACAAAGCTCTCGCAAATCTAGCAAGATGAGCAGTACTGGCAGTTCAACTTCTGGATACCCGCAATTTTTGCGTCCTTTTCACCCTGCAGAGGCTGCTCTAGCACAAGAGCAACTCCATTCAGGGATGGGACGGTTTGATTTTGCAGGAGGTAGTAGTACTGGTGGTTCTGGAGTGATTGGAGGTGTTGTAACATCTGCTCCCCCACCGCCACCACCCCTGCACCCTGGTCTCTCTGTGCCTCAACCATCGCCTGGACCATCGTCTTCATCACCTTCTCCCTCCAGTTCAACCACCACCTCCAATAACCCTGCTACCAGCAGCAGTACAGTAGCTGGATTGGTTGGGGCTCAGTCTGAGGCACGTAGTTTACACCAGCAATTTAGTTGCATGCTTGCGGCCAACCAGTACTTCCTTTCTGGAATGCCTACCAATGCTAGCCTTGAGCAGTTCCTAGTTCAACAGGGTCCCCATAATCATCTTGGTCTTACAGACTCAAACACAGGTCTAGCTCCTCCCCCAGCACTTCACCCCTCTCACACACATGGCCACCCAACCCCTCAGCCTCAGCAGCAACAGCAGCAACTACCACCACATGCATTGTCTCACCCTCACAGCCATGCTCACCCACATCACCCTCTTCATCCTGCTCCTCAACCATCACCACTTAGTGGATTTGATTTTCAAGGCATCCCTGTTCTTTCCTCCAATCAACTAGCTTCCCTAATGCAACAGGAAGCTGGTCTTCCTCTCCCACTTCCACTTCATCTCTCTGCCCCAAAGGATGATGGAAAAGGGGATGGTACATCTGTGGCTGGAGGAAGCGGAGGTAGTGGCAGCAGGAGAAAGAAAGCAATGGCTGGATACCTGCCCCAGAGGAAAACTGATGGCAGTAGTGGTAGCAGTAGCAGTACTAATTGCCATAGCAGCTCTGGGGCACATGGCCATGATGGGTCTTCTGGCCTTGTTGGAGGAGGTGCAGGGGTTGGCATGAGAGGTCTTGGTAGTGACCCATCCTCAATCCTCTCCTCTTCAACACCGTCCTCCTCCTCTTCTTCAACTGTCTCTTCCTCTGCCCCCTCCTCAAATTCTGCCTCTGTGTTGGTAACAAATATTTCACAGATACCCAAATCTGATAATCAATCCGCAATGACTCCCACTGTTACTCAGCCTGAGCCTTATCACTGTGGAGAGTGTGGCAAGACATTCACACACCTCCCTAGTCTCCGTAGACACATACGTAGCCATGACGGAGGGGGTACAGGTCCCAATAGCAGCGTTAACACAACTCCAAATACAGTTCATCAACATCAGTCAGATACAAGTCTCCCTCACTCAACACAAGATGGCATATCTCAGCAAAATGCCCATCATCAACATGAACCAAATCAGTCCAATCCAGACCCTTCCTCTTCATGCCCAAGTCCAGATAAGACATATTGTTGCAGTGAATGTGGGAAAGGTTTCAAGAAAAGAGGACATCTCCTTCAGCATGGTGTTATACATTCTGGTGCACGGCCATATGCTTGTTCTACCTGTGAAAGGTCTTTTAACCGGCGTGAATCTCTTACGCGACATGAGAAAATTCATGAGGATAAACCTTATCGCTGTCCAGCTTGTGATCGCTGCTTTAGAGAGAGTACCTCTTTACTTAACCATGCTGCCTCTGGCTCATGTGGCAAACCAGGTAGGGGATCGAGTTCGAGAAGCAGTGATGGCAGTTCAGTGAGTTCCGAAGACAAGGTGGAAGGTAGTGAATACCAAGGTGGACAGATAGGAAATGATAAAGAATTGGTTTATGCGAAAGCCGAGGGAGGTGCAACCGAGATGTCCTGTGATGTCCTGTATCCACAGGGAAGAGGAGGGAATCCAAATACTGGTGATAAGCCAGAAGGGAAATATAATTCAGCCTATTCAAGAGATCCATACCAAGCATCCTATAGAGTTGAAGATTATCGTAGACCACAGGGTACCCTGACCTCATACTCTGGAGATGGCTCTTGTACTAACAGCATGTCAGGACCTGCCCTCAGAAAAGCTCCACTAGCTCCAACACTTCACCCACACCCTCCAAATCAGCAACATCACCATCACCAACAGCAGCAACATCTTCCACTTTCTTCTCTTCTAGATGACTCAGAAGATGAAGTTACCAGCAGTGCCATGTCTGCAATAGCTGCAGCTGCTGCTGCCTCTGTCTTGCCTGAAATAAACAGCAGTGGGGGGAGAGAGGAACGAAGAGATATAATTGGAGGTTTGTTAGGGGGTCTTGGTTTTGGGTCTCTGAGTGGCCCATCTTCTACATCTGCAGGAAATGGAGGAAATGATGAGTGTTTGAATGGATCCATGATGCCTTTGTCTCATCCTGCTCAGCAGCAGCCTAATTCACAAAATGCCACATCTAATGCCAAACCGAAGCGGCCAAGGAAGCCCAGACAAAAGAGGGAACCTAGGCCTGGTGGTATCACTGGAGAGGGTGTAAAGCGTAGGCGGAATAACCAGAACGGGGCTCGTGGGGATGGAGCAGAAAGGCCTTATTTATGCACTGTTTGTGGGCGTGGCTTTGGCAGACGCGAGACCCTCCGCCGGCATGAGCGTGTTCATACAGGAGAAAAGCCATTCCATTGTGATGTTTGTGGCAAAGATTTTCGAGAGCCTTTCCATCTTACTAAACATCAGACTGTTCATTCAGGGGAGAAAAATTACAAATGCTCCCTTTGCGGAAAAGATTTTGGTTATGCACAAAGTCTGAAAAGACATGAAAAGCTGCACCTCAGAGGGGATTTCAAGCCAAGACGGAGTAAAACCAAGTCTTCGACAAATCAAAGAGGAACAGTTCATCAAGATGGCAGTCAAACAGCCCCTGGATCATATTACCCGTATTCTCAAAATAAAGCTCAAGGATCCAGTGCTGGCACGTCCAACCAGCCCCCTCCCAAGCTTTATACATGTGAAATTTGCTGGAAATCATTTCGCCATCACTTTCATTTGACTGCTCATCACCAAGCCATTCATGAACATGGTGGGGAGAAACTGTTTTCATGTGAGGTGTGTGGAAAAGCCTTTGCTTACTCCAACAGTCTGACAAGGCATCGGTTATCTCAGCACGGTTTAGCACGTGCTGGACCAACCTCCCAGCCAACTGCAAGTGGATCTGGTGGAAATGCATCATCCTTAACAGAAAGCGAGACTGCCACTAATGTTCTCCTTAGTCTGGCTCCAGACAATGGAAGTCATGGTGTACAGCAAACGCATTCAACCATTGCTCATACACAGCATCTTCACTCTCAACCTGCTGGCTATTCCCCACTCTTCTACACACCAGAGTCAGGTCCTCATAGTTCGAATACCAATGCCCCTTCACACCCTCAACACCCTCACTACTCACACTCCACTATAGGGCCCCTTTCCCATCAGCAGCCAATAAGCGGGAAGGGACAACAGATTTATCAAGGAATTACAGGAAACCCCATTCATTCTGCTCCCCCTCATATCCACATTTCATCCTCTCCACTCCACATTTCTCAGTACCACCACCAGCAGCACTCTTTTCAAATGCAGCCCCAGCATCTCCATCATCAACTTCTACAGGTACATGGAGATGTTGCCCAGAAAAAGAAAAAAAAGAAGAAAAAAATTAGGTTTGTCGGTGGGTTCCGTGAATTTGAGAACGCAAGATGGCATAGATTTTTGCAGAGAAAAAAAAGCAGGCTTCAGCAACAACTTAAGCGTAAAAGGTGGATAGCTCAGTTAAAGTGGGCCAAGTATACTGGAGGAATTGGGATTAATTTAGGGGTTGGTACATGGCGTGCGGGTGGGCTGAAATTGAGAAGTTTGAGGTCTTTGATGGTTCCCTTAAGGTTCTTTACATGTCCTATCTGTCCTTCCACCACCTTTACACGACGGATAACCCATTCAGTTCACCGTGTGATAAGGCACCCCCCAAGGAAACATGGCTGTCGGGCTCGCCTGCGATGTATAGTCTGCGGTAAGCGTTCTCGAAGGCTCCTCTCAGCGCTTCGCCATCGGGCTCGGCACCTTTCCCAAGGATCTTTCTCTTGCCCCCAATGCCCCTCACGGTTCTGGAATGCTGCCCTGCTACAGAGGCATAAATTTGCTTGTAGACGAGTTGGTGCAGGACGAAAAACACCAAAGGGGACTTATTCTCAGAAAGGAGAGTATTATATGGAAAGATCAGGTGGCATTGTGGAGTACAGGCACTAAGTATTTTTCATGCTGAAGAAAACATGACCGTCAAAACTGATGAGTTTTAAAAACCCTAGAGACCCCCCCTAATCCACAGTGGAAATTCTGCTTTGAATCCACTACAAATTTAGTCACACACACATTATATAGATGGTCTCTGGTTCCAGCCAAGGGAGTGCCTCTTATAACAACATGAACATTAAGCCTGTATCTAAACAAGAAAAGACAAAACACATCCATTAAGGACATGGATCTGAAACATGGTTTCTCCAAAGGGGAAGAATATTTTAGATTATGGGACTATTTGGTAGCACCTTTGTTGTTATAGTAGCATCTCTATCCTCTTAAACAACATTCATTACGTATTTTCGTAAATTTTTTGTGCTGCGATAATGAATGCAAAACCAGTAAGAGTGAACTAATCTCAATGGTAACACATTTTTTTTCCCTCTAAGTGACTTTCCCCTTATTACTTAAAATTTTGGACAGTATAGTCTTTTATTTTCAAATATATGTAACTTCTGTTTCTTGTGGCCTGTGCCCTACCCCCAGTAGTCTTGTGTTTATAGAAATGCTTGTCTGGGGACTAATGTTGCTGGGTGGGAAGTTGTTGAACATAATTGTTTATTCTATAAGGACAACTGTACTAAGACACTTAGGTTTTCAAACGTTAACATTGAAAACTAATACTCATTCTTGCCTCAAAACTTTCAAATCATGTGAAAATCGTTGCATAACCGATGGGGTGGGGGCACCATAGCTCGATAGATGCCATGAGTTTAATGTCACCTGTTTTTTAAGAAATATGTAATTTTGTAGGTATTTCTATGACAAGTGTTATATCTTTTGGTTGTGATGGATTGGCTTGGGTAAGAGTGGAGAAACCAGTCCGTACTGTAAAATGCGTATTATATTTTATGTATCAATTGTTTTTTGTTGCTTTTTGTATTCTTCAGAGTGCAAGTTTTTTAATCATTTGTACTATTTGTGGTTGGGCGTGTGTGTATGTTTTTAAGACGAGGGGAATATATGTATCAATGTGATTTTATTTTATTTTATTTTTTTCTTTTTAACCCCCCTCCCCCCGTCTAATCTAAACAAGTATAGCACAGGTCCCCAACACTATTGTATACATTTCAATACTTTGCTTAGCGCCTCTGTCCCAGTGTAATCTCAGTAAACTAAAATATGGCATATAAATACTAAACTATCGTTTTTTTCCCTGTTTTCTGCAACAGCAAAAAATAGTAAGGCACACCAAAAAACCAATAAAAAATTAAAGTCACCCAAGATACTTTTGATATTATTTTGACGTATAAAACCTCACCCTGTTCTTTAAGCTCTGCCTTGTGAGGAAGAAAGGCCTAGCATTAAAGGCATAGATGGGAGTTTAGAAAAGCTTTTAAAATCGACCAGGTGGCACGCACCTGGCACTTCCAGTGCTGCTGTCTTGCCTTTCTCTAGCTTTCTCCACTCACATGTCCTGGCACATGCCCTCTGCAGTACCATACGCCATTAGAGGCGGGGAGGAGAATGCCTGCAGGGTTGCCGTGGCAGGGGCACACAGCCGTCTGTTCTTTGAGGTTGTTCTTGCTCCAACCTAATGAAAGTGGAATGAGTTCAGCGCTCTTTGTTGTTGTTGTTGTTTGTTGTTGTTGTTGTTGTTGCCACCCCCCCCCCCAAAAGGTTTGAACAAACTGAATTTGGAGTTGCTGACACATAATTAATTTAAAATGTACAAAACATTACAATTGTTTTCAAAGGTTTTTAATTATATCGGTTAAAAAAATAACTTAAAATAACTAAATAAAATCTTAAGATGCAATATACAAGAAGTTCACTAGATGGTGGTAAAAGACTCGTATATATGACCACTTCATGGTGCCTTGTTGGTCGAGGGTACTGCTGAAAATTCCCCATACACAGCAGTATTTTAAAAATGGAATTAAATGATGTATAATGCGAGGTTTTTGTATGTTAGTGATTTTATAGGAGAACCTTTATGCATAGTACGGAATATTTGAATGCCTATATACATAACCACCCCCCTGCCCTATTTATAAAGGAAAATATCCAGCAACATGGCTTTTCCATTAGAGGTGTTGTGTTGAAAGAATAATACAAACGGAAAGAAAATAACGCACACAATTAATTTTATTAAAATAATTTTCGTTTTGAAGCCATGCGACTTTCCAGAGTTTGTAGGAGTTGTCTGCACTACTAATCCAGTGGATCTCACCTACGGCAGTGTTGTTTTCATCGCATCGCATCTCACGCGGCCCTGGCAATAGAGGGAGCACGTAGGGGCGGAGCAAGTGTCTTAAAATTGGACCAATGGGATGCGGTGAAGGGCCAGAACTGACCTACTTTAGTCCAATCGCATCGCAGGAAGGCTGCCGGTAAGATAGTAACCGCGCGTGCATGGGCCATGTGCTCGAGTTTGGGACACGAGTTCTGAAACCGTCGGGCAAAATGTTTGTTTGTGTCGTCTACGTACTGTTGGAGCTCCTGGCAATATCAGGTCATTTAAGTCACGCATACGCACTTGTTATTAACCTATTATGTCTTATTTTGAACGTATGATATTCAAAACCGTCTATATCTTAAAATCTCTAAAACAAACAGATTTAAACACGGCCTCGTTAAACGCTTTAGGCACACGCCCTGATTATTTTCTCTTGGAAGAGAGAGCGTCACGACGACCAAAGCATTTCTTCATTAATTAATAGGTTATAACTCCAGCCTGAGTTGGACGCGTTCTTTAAAGCCGACGTGATTAATATTCATAAGCCCCGCCCACCTGTCATCATTTATTCATGAACAGCGCCCCTCAGCGCTCCTCCGTCCCCGTGAGAGGTGACGTCACGAGAGCTCGCCCGTGTTCGTTCCAGCTGACCGTAGACCGCGATTCCGCGAGCGCTCGTTTGACTGACTCGGAGCAGGCGACGCTTGACAACATCAAGTAAATAACGACAGGGGAGAAAGAAAAACAAACAAACAAGCAAAAAAAAAAACCAAAAAACAACCGGTGCAGCAGATCATTCCTGTCTTTGAGCCTATTAATGCACAGTCGAGTAGTAGAGCGTTAAAGATTGGACGCTTTTTGTCGACTGCGCGTCTTAGAGAGGAAAAAATAAAACCCGTCGCACCACTGGCGTTAATGGACGCCTGTCGTTTCCAGCTAATTCGCTTTTTCGGGGAATATTTTTATCCCGACCCGAAGAAGCTCCAGCTCAAATTGGTGCCAAATGTCAGCAAATAAGCGGACTAAGCTACGGCGGACACGTCAAGACTCCGAGCTTCAATTCTTTGCCTTCAACTTTTGTTGATCTCAGAGACCGAGAAGCGTCCTGGGCGCCAGGTTTAAACCGTTTACAGGCGGCGAGAAGCTGCGATACCCGGGAAGATGGAGCACAGTGCTACTGAATAGAGAGATCCTGATATCTGCTCGTATAACAGTCATAATAAAGAATGATGGATTAAGCACTTTGGGAAAGCATTCTGGATGCGGCTTGAGGTGTAAACCCTCTCCTAGCCTCTAATCATCAATGGTCAGCTGAGGGATTCATCCGGAAGCACTTCCTATCTATCTAATCTGTCTGTCTGTCTGTCTGTATCTATCTATCTATCTATCTATCTATCTATCTATCTATCTATCTATCTATCTATCTATCTATCTATCTATCTATCTATCTATCTATCTATCTATCTATCTATCTATCTATCTATCTATCTATCTATCTATCTATCTATCTTGTTTCATTTCAAGTTGGTCGATTTGTGATTTAAAAGTGAACCCAAGACAAGTATAGTCAGGCTATGTCCAGGCCTCTTTCTCAGCTTTTACCTCCTCCAGATCTTCCCTCTGGAGGTAGTGCACAGTTTGGCCCTACTACCACAGCAGCCAACGGGCACCTGGGCTCAGTGGCCAGTCTCAAGTCTCTTCTCCAGCTTCCCATTAAAGGAGACAGCAGAGGGAAAGACTGCTGCGAGATGATCGGTGAGTCTCTCTCTCTCTCTCTCTCTCTCTCTCTCTCTCTCTCTCTCTCTTCTCTCTCTCTCTGAGGCCTACAACCTTTCAGTGATGTAGTCTAAATGGGTAGTAACAGTATAATTACTATTCAGCTTGTCTACCACATGAGCATCCATCAGTGATCATTTTGTGCATCGAATCAAATCCAGTTGTGTTTTAGTTGTGTTTCTTGAAGGTGACCATTGATTGTTTGCTATATTAAAAGGCAGTTTGTTTGAGCTCTCGTGTGCATTTCTTTCTGTCATGGTCAAGATGTCAGTAATGCATGACGATGACAACGATTCTGGTGAAATGTGTCTCGCAAACGTCGCTGCTGCTTCAGATTTAAAATGTATCTGGAAGTTATATAAAGAGACTGTCAGTAAGGATAGGTTTCTTACTTTTTTTTTTTTCGAATAAATTTTCACATGAAGATTTCTGTATTGGCTCTGGTTGCAGAGCTTCTTCTCTTCAGCCTTTATTCAACGCCCTCAGATACACCCACACAATCTCCTTTTCTCCTTTCTCGTCCTACTTGTTTTAGTCCCCATCCTCCAAAAACTACAGTGCTTTATTTAAAAAAAAAATTATTTTCTTTTTTAATCAACCTCTGACCACCTCACCTCAATGCTTTACTCATTGATAGTCACTATTTTGGTGTACTATTCCTGTCATTCCTCTTCTTCATCCCCCAGACCATATACCAGGTTTCTACAGCTTGTGTAGTTTGTGACAGCCACCCTTTATAACAAGCATCACTATTTATAGATTTCGAAGCATTTTAACATCACACTAGGAATCCTGTCCAAGTGTATGGCATTTTTAATGCTCAATACCATTACCACAGTGAACACTTCAAAGCTTAGAAGAAATCAGCAAGACATCTTGATATAACAACCCAAATATGTGTTTTTATTATAGATCAAGACAAACCGTTGGACTCAGATGAGGACTCACTAGGTGGAATTGGCACTGGGGCCAATGGCTCTATGCGCAGCTCTTCCCAGACGGCTTTCCTGGGTCCATTGCTGTGGGAACGCGCTCTACCATGTGACGGTGGTTTATTCCAGCGGCAGTTCATGGACTTGGAGGAGTTCTTGACGGAGAACGGCATGGGGTGCATGCCACTGGGCAACACCTCCAGTGCTCAGGCACTCATCCCTTCGCAGAGCATGCAATCAGCCATTCCAAGCCAGAGCTCCTCACCGTCTCCCAGATCCTCCTCAGCCTCCTCCATCTCTTCCCTCTCATCTTCGTCGTCTTCGTCCTCCCTTCTGGGACTAGACGTGCCACAGGTCCCAACCCCAGGGATGCTGGGCAGTCCTGAGTGTCTGCATGGTAAGCATTAGGCAGCGTTCACATAGAATTTTTGGAGTCTGTCAAAAGCTCATTTGCATGCATTGCTGGTAAGTAGTGAGTGTGTTTGCCTGAGGTAATTGTCAGTGTGTAGAATTGACGCTTGGCCTGTGCTGCACTCCATCTGCATTGTCAGTGTCACTTTAAGTGTTGATGGAGCGTAATTTTTCTACACTGGCAACCGCTGATGTTGTAAGCTGTTTGTGAATGCATTGTAAAGAATGTTAGTGGTGCATTTTTTACAGATAATTAAAAGGAGTAGTACATGTTTCTGTGGGTGCACCTCTGACCATCACACCCATATGATTGTTGAACATCCTATTCCAGATTTATTCCCCCTTTATTGTTATAATAAGCTCAACTCTTCTGGGAAGGCTTTCCACTAGATGTTGGAGTGTGGCTGTGGGGATTTGTGTTCATTCAGCTACAAGAACATTAGAGAGGTTGAGGTCAGGTGCTGATATTGAGTTAGGAGGTTCCAGTTCAAAGGTGTTCAGTGGGGTCAAGGTCAGGACTCTGTGCAGGACACTCAAGTTCTTCCACCTTCTTCCAACCTTAACACACCATGTCTTCATGGAGCTCTTTTTGTGCACTATGCGTCATGCTGGAACAGGTTTGGGGCCTCTTAGTTCCAGTGAAAGGAAATTGTAATGCTGCAGCATACAGAGACATTTCATGTAATTGTGTGCTTCCAATTTTGTGGTAATATTTTTTTTGGGGGGGGGACATGGTGCATTCATCCAGATAGAAGTGGGTGTATGCTGTAGATGCTGTAGATCTGTGGATGTTGTCATCTGACCCCAGGAGCATGTGGATTGTTGTGAATTCGAGCTGCACAGACTCACTGGTTAATGTTGCAGTGAGGCATAATCTAGCTTCCCTGAGGCACTTGGCTTCTCATATCCAGTGCAATAAATTTTAGAAGTGGAGGTTGCTCCAAACTCCAATCCAAATGTTGCCAAAAAAAAAACGGTTGCTTTTATTATAAGATGGAGTGTGGTAAGCTTTCTTTGACTCAAGTTTTTGACAGAAACTATAAAGCTTCAGAAATCAATAAATATAAAAAAGAGATCTTCGCGAATGTTGGCGTTATTCACAGTGTGACCAGTGGAGTTTACTAACATACAGTAGCTGCCTTTCTCATACAAATAATATAATATTGGGCTGTTTGATTGACTGCATGCTGCCAGACACCAACTACTTTGAATAGTGTTGGGTGTTAATTCAAGTTTATGTTGTACAGAATCACAGTATCATTGTAGAATGTATGTGTGTGCAGCTTAGTATGAGGTGAAGGATGAGTGGTGATAGCTTAGTGACTGAGGTTCTGTGCTAGTGGCAGGAACATTGTGAATTCAAATCCCAGCACAGCCGAAACGCACACTGTTAGGCCGTTGAACAAACAAGTTAACCCTCAGCTGGACTTTTCAGTCTTCTATTTCACTGTATGTTGATTTGATTTGAATGAATCTGGAATTGAAGAGCCATTGGAACAGAGGTCCAATAGAAAGAAAGGGAAAACAACTGAGGAATAAGCAAAGAAACAGAAAGGAAAAGAGGGAGAGAAATAGGAAAGGGAGGGGTGGACTCTAGCAGTGTGTGTGTTTTCTTTGCGTGTTTTTGAAGCTTGTTCCCTCGTCCTCCCTCTTGCTCTGTGTCTCACACGTTGAGGCCATGTGCAGGCGACTCGTCACGTGCCGATGCAGAGAGCAATGAGGGGAGAGAGCAAGGGAAGGGGAGTGGCACAAGAAAAGGGGGAGGGCCGAATGTGCATATGAGAGAGAGAGAGAAAATCCCTTGTAGCTGTGACTTTGAGAGATATCTTTGTCGTTTCTATGTGATGTCCCTTGCACATGATACAAAATAAACCCTGAAAACAGAAGCTCACAAATATAATATATAGTCCGATTTAAGACCGATAAATCCAATATACACAGTAAAAACACCTTGAATTGTGTGTATGTGTGTATGTGCATGCACTAGAGCAGAGGTTCCCAGTCCTGGTTCTGGAGTCTTGCACATTTTTGTGTTTTCCCTCAAAACATGTTGCTTGTACTTTCTTGAGTGTACTAAGATAGTACAGGACAAGATCTGTAGAAAAGCTTTAAATATATTTATTAGCTATAGTAGCTAGACAGTACAAATAAAGTAATATTGTTAATCGCTTGCTAGCTTTCGCCTAATTAGCGGCTACATTTGACAAACACAATGTGATTGATTCTTACGTCTGAAGAAGAACTCTAACTATTTAACGTAATGACTATGAATTCTCAGAGATCCTATGATGTTACTTTTGTTTTGTCTTTGGGAGAAAACTCATTACTGTTAAGCCCGGCCCGGACAATATTCGAATACACGTTGTAGAAACCACCCGTAATACAGTAATATTTACATTTCATATTTAAAGGTACAAGATGTAGGACTGGGTTATTCTGCATCCTTCTTTACATGGATTAATCTGAATTCAACAAGAATTCCGGTCTGAACCGCAAGCTGCCTCTGCTCACCAAAGAGGACGACTAAATAATATAGGTGGAGTTGTTGTACCGATATACATCTTGGTACAATAGGACGCAACCATAAACAAAATGCTGAAGTATATCTGCTGCCATCCCAACTGAAAAATAAAATGACAGAAACCCTTATAGAGTTTGTAATGGTTAAATGGGGAATTTTATTGGTTTTAATGGAAACTGTAATGGTCCCAGTGAGTCTTTACTGATAATTTGTTGCCTGTCATTGGTGGCATGTTATGTCTAGTGGACACCATTAAGGACCACTAATGGTAATGGTTTCAATGCTTAGCTGATGGTGTGTAATTTTATTTGTAGTGAGAACCATCAGAATTTCTGTGATGGTTTCCATTTTTTTTTTAGCAGGGATTACAGACGTGCTACGAGAATAAATATATTTTATTATACACATCCATGTGCAATTTGAGTAGCATGTGAAAGAGTCTGTAACAAAACTCATCTTTTAGCTAGCTTGCTAACATTGGCTGTTTTAGTAAGCTAGTTTTTAGTAGTAATGCAAGGCCTTGTTGGAGAAAGTCTTATCTCTGTTATGGTCCATCAGCTCACTGCTGGTATAAGTTTACAAGCTGTTTACCTGTCAGCTGTGTTTAAAGTAATATACATTCTATTTATTGTGTAAAAGAAAAAAGAAGCATAGAATATTAAAAAAAAATGTCTTATGCTCACATTTATCTAAACTAAGAAGCTAAACTAGCAGTAAACATGACATCACACACACTCAGTCCTCAGTCATATCACAAAGTGTGATGAAGCCAAATCCTGAATGTGATGCTGGTTTGTTTAAAATAGGACAATACGTAGTATTTTTGAAATATCGTAAACAGTGATAAATATTCTACTGAAAAATCCAGCATGACCTGACCAGCTACCACAGGGATTCTCAGACCGGAAACTTCTCTTCAATCCCCTCTTTTGTTTGATTCAGTTATTTTACAAATTAATATTAGAAATATCGAAGACGTATTTTTTGTGTGCTGATATTTTAAAATGTACCGGGACTTACGTTCAGACAAGCCATGTTTAAATTAATGTGCTATTCAAGTCTTTTTACTATCCTAACATGCTGCATACAAAACAATTGTCTCTGTCCATCTACCTCCTTTAAACAAACTAACATTGTGTCTCAAATCGCATCCTTATGCACTATTCTACACAGTTATTGAGTACCAACCCCAACCAGTTTTCCTTTTATAGTTTACATTTAGTTTTTACATTAAAAAAAGCAAACTCCTATATCACCTTCAACCCTACCTAAAGCTCTGTTTTGTGCATCAACCTTCTGAATTTTCTAGATTGGTAAATACTTTTGAATGTAAAGTCATAGTTACAGATTCAAGATGCTGCCCATGACAACAGCCATGACGATGGCAGGAAGTTTTAAGAGAGAGAGAGAGCTCGTCAGTGTGTTTAACATTTAATCACTGGATGAAAATCGTTAAACATTTTACAGTTCACTATGGAAAGCTGGTGGACTGGGATGTTTTGTCTCTGATGTGCATTCTAGTGACTGTTGCTTTTAAATCCTCAAGATGTACACAAGATACGCAGCGAGTGCGTGAACAATGCAGCTGACATGACAACTACTTCTGCATGCACACGCAAAACCATGCGTCAAGTATAAACCAGACTACTCTGCTTCTCGTATGTTATAAATCTGGAAGTAATGTGGTCAAGGCTTGAGGGGGTCAAAGAAAATTCATAATGTCCTTTTGGGGTCATTTCATTTACCCAAAAAGTTTGAGAGCCCTGAGCTACCAGGGTTGGTCGCTGGTAATTTATTTTCCATCTTATTACTTTTCTAAACTGACCAATAAATGTTTGTTTGAAATGTTTTAATTGCCTTGTTGTTGTCATTTCCATTTATATGAAATTATGAGTTGGGAATGCACCCTGGATTGGACGGCAGTTCATTGCAGGACACCACGCACAAACACACACACATATTCATGCAGTCATTCACACCTAGGGGCAGTTTAGAGTAGCTAATCCACCTAACAACATGTTTTTGGTCAGTGGGAGGAAACCAAAGAAGCCAGAACAAACCCAAGCCCAGGATCAACCCCTGGAGCTGTAAGCAGCTGTACCACCACACCACAATTTTCCACTACATCGCGTGATATGAAAATTATATATTGACTCAGAAATAACTGCCATTCAATGTCCAAAATAAATAACATTCATGTATGGACAATATGGTAAATGTGCACTTATATACATGTGATTTATATCTGTATTAGTATGCAGTATTCGTATTACCATCATGGTAAAAGTGTAATAAACTACAATTTCTTTCGAAGTTAATGGGACTGAATGTTTTTCCTTTGAGTGGGGTTGAGAGTAGAGGTGTAAAAGGCATGGCTTTGAAAGAAATGTGTTGGAGTTGTTGCTTGGCTTATGACTGACCCCTGGTGGCTGCATTGTGTGACTGCAGTCAATCTGAGCCACGAGAGTGACCATGTAATGTACATTTACAATGATTTATTTTGCAGGAACATTTATATAAAGCAAAGTGCATGAAGTGTTTTACAATCCAAACACTGAACTGTTGAAGGAATAATTCTCCATAAAGACTTTCATATGAATCTTTTTTAAAATAACATGATCTTTAATGGCGTCTATAGTTTATTTAAGGAATTACTGACTGCCTTTTTAAACTGAATTTATTTTAAAATTCATTAACACGTGATTAAAGGTGAATCATAAAATGAATTGATAAATTGTCACCAGAATTGCTTAACACATCACAAGTATTTCAATACAAACATATTTAATGTGTTTCAGGGTGGAGTTGTCCTTTAGAGGAGCCCACCAGAGGGAGACTGATGACAGAATTATCTCTGCGTTCATGAATGTTGAATACTGCAACAACAACAAAATTTCAACCTATGTTCCCTCTTTGACTTCTGCGTCTACCTCAGGTGGACAGGCCATGCAGCAGGACCCATCTCCCAGCTCCTCCTGCCCACCTCCACCAGTGCCCAGCTCTGGTGCCCCTGCTGCTGATGTCATGGTGAACTTTGACCCTGACCCTGCTGACCTGGCACTGTCCAGCGTACCGGGCCAGGAAGCGTTTGACCCACGGCGACATCGCTTTTCTGAGGAGGAACTCAAGCCTCAGCCTATGATCAAGAAGGCTCGCAAAATGTTGGTGCCTGACGAGCAGAAGGTAGCAATATGTGGCCTTCCTGTGTGTGTATACGGTGGGCTCCAAAAGTCTGAGACCTCTGAAAATATTACTTTTCACTCAAGTTATTGCTACAATATCATTTGTAATGAAAAACCTTTGTGTTAAATAAAAACGAGTGCCAAACAGAAGCATCTTCATTAGTGCTCTCAGACCTTTGGACCCCACTGTTGTTTTTTCCTTTTTGTCTGTCAGAGCTATATTTTTTGTTTATCTGTATTCTGACTCTGTGATTTAATCGATTTTCCTTTTGCCCTATTGTCCTTAAAGCTTCCAGGGTATGATATGTTTTTAGCTGCCTTTTTAAAACAAGCCCAGAATGAAAACAATGCATTTAAACTAAAATAAGACATCGCAAATGTGGACTGATAAAGCAGATTGGCTAAACTAAGGTATACTGCAAGCCCAGGGTGCATAACCTTTAACTATTTGTGATTCAAGTAGATTTTAATAAGCTCTATATTTACTTTCCTGTAGATATGTCCATATTTATATCTTGAAATTTTGCTACAACTAGGACCTGATCACTCATCTTTTTTTTTTGTCCTCCTCTCCCCCACTCTTCTTTTCACCTACTGAAGGATGAAAAGTACTGGAACCGACGTGTAAAGAACAACGAGGCGGCGAAGCGGTCACGTGATGCACGGCGCCTTAAGGAGAACCAGATATCCGTCCGCGCTGCTTTCCTCGAACGAGAGAATGCGGCGCTCCGACAGGAAGTGGCTGATATGCGCAAAGAGCTTGGCCGCTGTCGCAACATCATCAACAAATATGAGAATCGGCACGGAGACTTATGAAGAGGAGAATTAAAAGCTCCGAAATTTAGAGGGCGTTTTCCTAACCATGCACCACAGATCATGTTTCTTTAAACGTGTGGCATTGTGCATGGCTGCAACAAATAGTTGCTAACAGATCAGTAATCCTAGTGAAAGGGAATGCTCAGAAAGTCTATAAGAAACACTGTTCACTTTCATATTGTTCTTTTTCGGCTGTAATACTACGCAAAACCCTAACGTTTGCCGTTTTAAGCTTGTGTACGTTTTTACGGGAAGTTGTCGACTCGATATACAGTGTTGCTAAGACTTTACGGGCATTTCTTATTCTTGTTATTTCTTTCTTAGAAGATTATGCAGATGACGCTGGCGATATTTTCTATGACAAAAAAAAAGACCTTGTATATTTTTGACACGGCAAAGGACAGTTAACACAGAATGGAAGAAAGTGGAGCAGAGGATAAGACGGCACAATGATTTAAGCAGGAAAATTGTATATTTTTATACTTACAGGTGCAGACAGGTAAAGAGATTTTGGAAATAATTTTTTCCTTTATATTTTATATATATATATATATATATATATATATATATATGGGTGGGTAGGGGAATTTGTGAAGAAAGAGGGCTACGTATATGAGGATGTTTTTGAAATCAGGTTGCTTGGTGAGAAAGTCTGAGAATAAGATGAATCAAGTCAGACTGCCATGACGGACAGAACTATCAGAGCAATGATGGCCAGCTGTGCTAAAAAAAAATCCAGCTGGTGTTGAACTAAACAGTGTTTCAAAATTATGTTATGGATTTGTTACCGTACCTAATTTTATACATGTTGGATTCCTTTTCTTCAAGTTCTGTTTGTTTTGTTCTGAGTTGAATGCAAACAGACAAAAGGAGAAAGCAGGAGGTCTGGACATTACACCCTGTCACTACATTAGAGGAACGGATGTACAGAAGATTTTCCATGTATATATTTAATTGTTTGAGTTTCTATTCCACATAAACACACAAACTGGACTTTGGATCGCATGTGCACAAACCAGACGTCTTTTAATTCAACACACACATAATCGAAGTTATTTCAGCACAGTGATCCCTGATCCTTCACACTTCACATCTCTTTCTCACACTTCGTGATTTTCTGATTTTCCAAAACTGGTTTCATTTCAATTTTATTACTATTATTATTTTTGTCCACGTTTAGTTTTCAGTGAGTGGGTTGCATGGTAGCTAATTTTTTTTGTATACTGTATGATCAGCATGGGGAAAAAATACCCACATGTTGTCCTTTTGGTACAGATTCCTTGCACTAACTGTGTCTCTGTTTAAATAGTAAGAGATTTATTAGAGTGTTCTGTAAATTCCCAAACTATATTCTAACAAAATGAATGCACCCTGATACTACTGTAAAAAAACAAAACACTATATATACATATATATATATGTATATGTATATGTATATGTATATATATAATTATATTCTCTATAAAATTTATAAAGACCTATATGAAATTAAACTATTCTATAACTAGGTATGTCTGTAAATATCAGTATATGTGAATACGTGATTGTAGAGGTAATTTACATGTAGTGTGTATATATAGAATCCTATTGCTTCATAAAAACAGTACCTACACCCAGAAACCCTGATTTGAATCAATTTGCAAACTAACTTGATGGGATGATAATCAAATAAGGTTTTAAAAAAATATACAGAAATCCATACAAGCCCAATTAATTTTATGACGGTTGCTACAAAGTTACAGTACCCTCAAGAATTATTGGCACACTTAAAAAAAAAAAATGAGCAAAAAACGAACATCTAAAAAGTTAGTTTGACACAGCTCACGTTGATATTGTAACATTTCTTTTTGAAGACAAAACATTGTTTAAGCATTTTTTTTTCTAAAACAAAATCCCAAAACAAAACAATGATTACAAACAAAACACTATACACTTACACTCTTAAAAATAAAAGTTCAAATTAGAATCATAAAGGATTTTTCAGCCTAAACTATAGGAGAACCCTTTTAAGGTGCCCAAATAACCTTTTACTCTCATGTTCTTTAGACAACCATCTATTTACTGCTGCATTAAAGAACCCACAAATGGTTCTTTGCAGCAGTTCCATATTATCATAAGTTCTCAAAAAAAGTCCTTAGTGCTTTAAGGAACCAAAGTAAGGTTCTTAAGTAGTACAGTAGGCTTCACTTTAACCTGTTAAGGGATGATACATTGAAGAACCAATACACAACCTATAATGAACCATAAAGAACTTCAAGGAGCCGTATAGCTCAACTCAATAACCCTATACAATGTACAATGGTTCTTGTCAAGAAGAATATTCTTTGCAGAACCTATGATGCTGTTCAGAACCATTAAAGAACCTATATTTTTAAGAGTGTATGATTAAAATACTGTCATACCTGCCAGGATGAGAACAGCACAGAGTCTCTTCCTGTAACATCTAAGCTTGGAGAGACTTGTAGACTTGTGGACTCTTTGTCCACATCTCCATGCAGAACAATTTTAAGCGTCTTTTATATTATTAGGTTTATACATGTGGACTTTTCTCTTCAGTTTCAGTAAGGTTCAAATCCAGAGACAGATGATCATCAACACTGATTTTGTATTTCTTTCTTAAAACCATTTCAGACTGATCTTTAGGCTTTTTTTTTTTTTTTTTTAAACCTTCTTTACCATCTTCCACAGTGTGTGTGCTCAGTTCCTGGCAAACGGTCATCTTTTTCAGACATGTGAAATATTTTGTTATGGCCCTAGTTGTGTTTAATGGTATTTTAACTTTGTGATTTGTGTAACAACCATCTGTATTGAAAGATATTTTCTCCCCCCATGGTAATGGATGAAAAGGGGATATTTTACATGTGTGCAGCCTCATATTTATATCCCAGGGAAACAGGACATGGTTAAAGGTAAATGTGCAAATGCAAAATAATATAATGTTCAAGAATGTCAAAGAATTTCTTTGCGTTTATATAAATTATTCCTCAATAATTTTGGCACATATATCTCAGAGAAAACACTATTATGGAAAATCTAATGAGATTTATTTTTTTTCTGACAAAAAAGATAAATAGTTTCACTGAGTGGAAAATGTTAATTATTGTGTGTAATGTTTATGTTATTTAAAAAAAATTATGAAGGGTGCCAATAATTATGGAGGACACTGTATATAAAAAACTCTATGTTGATTTGCACATGACAATGTAAATGTTTTTTTTAAATTGTTATTACTCTTATTATTATTATTATTATTATTGCTATTATTGCTAGTATGATCATTTTTTGATAATATTCTAGTTTCTCTATTCCTTTTCAGCGTTTTCTTGTTTGTGATGAGCTTTCCAAGGAAACACTCTCCTTTGTAGTAATAACACCAATAACACCATCTTGGAAAACTCGTATTGCCATTTGACCGTTCGTAGTCGGCGCCATTCACTAAGACTTGTCATTGTATGTGTGAGTTTATATAAGCTTATAGAAACAACCAAGATTTTTTTTCTCCTGGAAAAATTGAATCTACTCTTTGTGCCAGCAATGACTTGGTGCTGCTTTTGCTCCAACACAGCGAAGGAGTATGATTTTGTTTTGTTACCTTGACACTTTATAGAAGCTTAACTTGAAACTTTTGGCAGTGCTATTTTTCTATATTACCCTGTACACATGTTAATGGAATTTCACAGGCACTGGTAGCTTATCCTCTTTTTCCAGTGACAAGTTTCTTACCAGTTGTTATTGCGGGTATTGTATTCATCATATTTTGCCTCTTTCCATGTGGAATATTAACAGGTCCCTGGTTGTGACTGTTATTAACTACAAATACCAAGAGCATAGCACTATCAAACCTAATAGAACCAATAATATCTTCGTTCTATGTGTGGAGATGCTGGGAAATGTGGTCTGGCTTATTCCTGACACACCAATAAATGATTGCCATTATTCACCAACGAGAAACCTAGTTTGCATTTTGCATTTTGTTGTACAGTCACAAAGTGCAAATCCATATATTTGAATGCAATGAATCCTCGCTGGATTCATCACTGAGTGGCATGCAGTAATACACTATATGGCTAAAAGTATATACACCTGAGTATATCACCCATATATGGTTCTTCCCCAAACTGTTGCCACAAACTTGGAAGCACACAATTATATAGAATGTTTCTGTATTTTGTAGCATTACAATTTCCCTTCACTGGAACCAAGAGGCTGCAAATCTGTTCCAGCATGACACAAAGTGCACAAAGCGAGCTCCATGAAGACATGGTGTGTTAAGGTTGGAAGAAGTTGGAAGAACTCAAGTGTCCTGCACAGAGTCCTGACCTCAACCCCACTGAACACCTTTGTGATAAACATGCAACTGGAGCCTCCTCGACATCCCAACATCAGCACCTGACCTCAACCTCACTAATGCTCTTGTATGTGAATGATCACAAATCCCCACAGTCACGCCCCAAAATCTATAGGAAAGCCTTCCCTGAAGAAAGAATGGAGCTTATTATAGCAGCAAAGGAGGAATAAATTTAAAATTGCATGTTCAGCAAGCACATATAATTGTGATGATCAGGTGTCCACAAACATTTGGCCATGTACATTATGTATGTAAACTACAGTGCTGACTACTCACAGGAACAAAAATCCATGCTCTTGCTATTGCTTTATTTATAAGTAACACATATAGATCACAGTCCAGTTAGAATAATCATAAATATTTGATACATATTGCATAACCACAATTTTATAAATAAATAAAAGTTGAATAAGCAGAATTGACATTCCACTTCCTTGTATTTTGGTTCACTCTGCCAAGCAACTCCATTTATTTTATTGATGGGATGCCAGTCCATCACAGCAGCACAATGCCCAGAACCATTCATGCATTCGTTCACACCTAGAAGCTAATTAGAATAGCCAATACACCTACTGGCATGTTTTGGAGAGGTAGTAGGAAACTAGGTAGGAAATCCATATAGGCATGGGGAAACTCTACAGTACGTAGACAGTAGCATGAGCATGAGGTGTTCCACAATCACTGCACTTGTTGTCTGCCTACAACATCAGCATCTTGTGTGAATTACAAATCATATAAATACAAATATCTTCATTCTGATCAGAGTCTTGGTGGATCCAGAATCGAGAACCTTCTCAGAAACGCTGAGTACAAAGCGAGAGAATTGACCATCACAGGGCACCCACTCACTCACACACTCAATCACACGTAGTCAGTGGCAGCTTGTCCATAGGGGCGAGCGGAATCGTAAAGCCCCACCGCATACATATATCAGCTGTTCAACAAATATTAATTGTTATAAAGTCATTCACTAATTTACAAGGCCATACATTTCAAATTAATTGTAACGAAATACAAAAATGACCTCCAAGTGACCTCCAAGTGACCAACAGTTAAAAAAAAATGTTTGATTTTGCTGCGGCTTTTAAAAAAATTTGTGATGCAAAACTACTTGAATTGGCAAAATTGCAATTGTATAAAATTGTTTTGCATGGTCTTTTGCAGTGATGTTTGTTGGTAAATGAGACCTTCGAGCTGTACTCATGTTTGATGCACGTGAATGGACAAGGGTTTTGGCTGAATGCACGTTGTGATGATGTGACATGACCCGTCTTAGCCAAAATCTGCCACAATTTTGAAAAATTGCAAGCTCCTCGGAATACTGCAGAGTTTCCTTGATTTTACGTTCATATCTGCATTGTAAAATCACAAATTTCTGTAGGGACTGATTAGTGGTAAAATGGGAACACCGACATGTGCTAATAGAGGGTCCATTGGGGTAGGAATCATGCTGCTACATGCTCAGGACAGAAGCAGTGGACAGACAGTTAATGACAAGGTTGCCAGACTAGGCTAGTTCAAAAATACTCTGAGGCTGCTAAGATCTTGTGTTATATTTAGATTTTATTTGTTTTATATTTATATATTTTTTGTTATAAAAAAAAGTCTCTCTTTTCCATCGTCTGAATTTTTTGGGCATGTCACTGGACATTTTACTGAAACCTGGCAACCCTGGTTAATGATATTAGCTTTTCTGTGCGGCTTGGTATTTCAAACACAGCTGAATAAACTGTCAAATCGAGTTGCTAGATGGTACGATGCTCAAATCGAGATGCTAGATGGTACGATGGATGATTCTATGTTGTCATCTCGCAACTGCCTATTACAGAGTTAAACACTAACATTCACTACATAGTAGCCTATAACTTAATTCAAGTGTGGTAATCTCTGGATTTAAAGTTGTTTGAGGCTATATCTTTATTAATGTTGTCCCTCCCCACCAATAACTACTGTATGATCACAAGCCACTGATCCATACACCTAGGGGGAAATTAACATCTACCTAACTGCGTATTTTTGACTGTGGTAGGAAAGTGGAGAACCTGTAAGGAACCCATGTGAACATGGGGCGAACATGCTGAACTCTACACAGACAATAACATGAGGTCATGGTCAAACTGTGAGTCTGTAGCTGTGAGGTGGGAATGCTTCTGGATGCACTGCTGTGCCACCCTAACACACATCCTGGTTTGTAAATGAACCCAAGGAAGCAGTTACAGAGCCTACCAAAGAAGGAAAAATGGACCTTTGATGAGGCTTTTGATGACCTTGGTTGTAGCTTACCGGAAGGTGGCTTCTGTAAACAGGTGGCAAAAACCCTCACTTTTTCAATCAGCGTATGCTAATGTTGAGCTAATATTTAGCTAATATTGATTACATATAGAATTACTTACAGAATGTTTACTACATGATCGTAGACCATGAAAGGAAATATGATTATTTAAAAAAAAAAACATGCCATGTTTGGAACATCTCAGGGAACACCTTTGCTCCCTGTTTGACTTTGAGCTTTAACATCTAGCTAAGCTGTTCTATTCCTTTTTCCCTTTCTCTGTCTCTCAATCTTTCTTTTTTTTTTCTTCAGCTCATGCTGTGTCCTTTCCGTGATATTTTGCTGGCGGGCCCGTTAAGAGACTGCTCACACCTCTCAATTGGCTGTTGCCATGGAAACCAGAATTGTAACAGACAGAGACTGTTTCCCCCTGCAGAGGTGGATGAGGTGAAGAGCCAATGAATTGTGAATGTTTATGTGTGTGTGTCTGGCTGTCTGTCTGTCTGAGAGAGACATAGTAAGATATAAAGAGAGGTTAGAGGAAGCTAGAGAGATAAGATGGGCAGAAAGAGACTTTATTATGTGTGTGTGTGTGTGTGTGTGTGTGTGTGTAGAGAGAGAGATAGAGTAATGAGGCTGTGTCTGTCAGATCAGGCTGTAGCCTCCTCTTGGGAGAACTGTCAATGATCACTGTTGCTCGGCAGAGTGTGTGTTTAAGGGATTTAATTTGCATTAAAACCATTTTTGACAGCGAAACTTTAAGTAGTTAGTGAGAGAACATGTGTGTCCCTGAGTGTGTGTGTGTGTGTGTGTGTGTGTGTGTGTGTGTGTGTGTGTGTGTGTGTGTGTGTGTGTGTGTACATATGCTTTATGCACATGACTGTGTGTGTGTATGTGTGTGTGTGTGTGTGTGTGTGTGTGAGAGAGAGAAAATCTGTGGGTGGCAGCTGTAGCTGAGAGAAATTTTGAGAGTGATTGCTCATTTAATGCACAGAGTAGCAGCTCCTCTCTCCCACTCTCTTTCTCATTCGCACACATGGGTACATGCAAGTACACAAACAAGTACATGCACAAGTGTGTGTGTGTGTGTGTGTGTGTGGTCTCAAGGCAAGCCATCATAAGACATGTAAACAGTAATTGTCTTCTGCAGTCTGCTTAGATATGCAAATGTGCTTGAATTTATAAATCTACAGTATTAATCTTTAATTTTGGCCTTAATCAGGGCTTCTGCTCACACACAGAATCTTCAAATAACCATTGGTAATTGTGTGGAACATGTTGGCATTTTTCTAATATATATAGTTCAACATGTTCTCCTGAAGGGAAATATGTTTCCATTTTTGCATGTAAGTTATATGACTTAAAGTATATAGACACCTGATCATCACACCCATACTGCATGTGGTTCTTATCCAAACTGTTGGAAGTACCTTCTTGTATGCTGTAACATTACAATTTCCCTTCACTGGAACTAAGAGGACCCAATCTGTTCCAGCATGACAAAAAGTGCACAAAGCGAGCTCCATAAAGACATGGTGTGTTAAGGTTGGAAGAAGGTGGAAGAACTCGAGTATCCTGCATAGAGACCTGACCTCAACCTCATTGAACACCTTTGGGATGAATTGGAACTGGAGCCTCTTCGGCATCCCAACATCAGCACCTGACCTCAACCTTACTAATGCTCTTGTAGCTGAATGAACACAAATCCCCACAGCCACGCCCCACAATCTAGTGGAAAGCCTTCCCCATGAAGAGAATGGAGCTTATTATATCAGGAAATAGAGAATAAATCTGGAATGGCATGTTCAAAAAGCTCACATGGATGTGATGGCCGAGATGTCCACAAACATTTGGCTATGTAGTATCTTTCAATCAGAAATAAACTTATCCCATTTTAAATTTGGTTTCCCTCAAAAGTGTAAAAGATTTATTTTATTAGCTGTATCATCCAACTCAGTTTCTGTCTCATCACCTGAAGTAAGTGTTTGAACATAAACCTCATCGTAATCTCTTCGCTTGATTAGATAAACTTTGCAGTCATTAAGCAGAGTACAAGTACAAAGTCAGTGAAATTTACATTTACTTCATTCGGCTTATGCGTTTAACTAAAGCAACCTATAACTGAGGCAGGATACAACTGAATAGTTGAGAAGTAAGCTCAAGAACCATGCAGTACAAGCTCGGCAATACCAGTATATGGATATAACTTAAGACCTTCTAATCAGTAGAATAATGACTTAACCACTGAGCTACGACTGGCCCTAGTGAGTGGCCTTGCTTCTTCTTGGGTTCCTTTGATGCTTTGAAATTGCCATTTCTTTTTAAAGAATGTTCAATCTGGGAATTGTGTGTGTGTGTTTGTTTTTGCAGATAAAATTCTCTTCCATTTTTCTTTGTATGGAAAGATGGAGTGTTGGAGTTTCTTAAACTGAAATGCAGTTAGCATCTAACTAGAAGAACAAATAGCAATGTAGCATAACGTAGTACTGCAAGTAAGAATGAATGATCTGCTCACTCAAACTTAATCACAAACATTTCAATATAGTATGTTCAAAACCAAACAAAGCTGACCTAACAAACTTGTCTGCATGTAGTCCTCTTCCTAAGGTGTTATTTTGTAAAAGTGTAATAAAAATCTAATAAACAAAAAAGTCAACGAATCAATCAACCAGTCATTCAGTCACTCATAGCTGATTCGCTATTTAGCTGTGAACCTACCAAGGACTTGAGCTCTTTACACCTCCCAAAAACATGCTGGTGGGTAAATTGGCTATTCTAAATTGTGATTGAGAGTGCCAATGTGTCCTGCAGTGGACTGGGATCCCATCCAGGCTGTATTCCTACCTTGTGCCCAGTGTTTCAAGCCTAGTGTTCCCGGACAAGAAAAGTGGTTACTGAAGATGAATAATTGAATGAATGATGCTTACGTGAAGTTGAGGGAAACAAGTGAAACATAATCAAAACCAACAATGGAGGGTAATTCAATTATATGTAAATATAATTTTACTGATGAGGTGGGGGGAGGTGGAATGGTGGCTTATTGGTTGGCACGTTTGCCTCGCACCGGTGGGATTGGGGGTTCAATTCCCACCTCTGCCCTGTGTGCGTGGAGTTTGCATGTTCTCCCTGTACTTCAGGGGTTTCCTCCAGGTACTCCAGGTTCCTCTCCCAGTCCAAAGATATGCGCTGTAGGCGGATAGGCATCTCTAATTTGTATCATAATAGTGTGTGAATGAGTGTGTGATTGTGCCCTGCAGTAAGTTGGCACCCCATCCAGGTTGTCAATCACTTTGTGTGCCCTGAGTCCACTGGGATATGCTCCAGGCTCCCTGCGACCCTGTGTAGGATAAGCAGCGCAGAAAATGGATGGATGGGTGGATGGAATGTCAATTTGATTGTGGTGCCATGGTGGTATAGTGGGTAGGATTTGTGCATCAGAGCACCAGGGTCCCTGCTACAACCCAGATTATTGCCTGTGCAAACGTTCTCCCCATGCACTTCACATTGTTAAACTCTTAATAATCTAACCCCTTCACACCTTACAGAGCTTCTACCTGTTCATAAGCCCTCTAGAACTCTCAGGTCATGTGAACAAGAGCTACTAACTGTTCCCAGATCTAGATTTAAGCTTTGGGTGCCCTAAGCTTTGGAATACCCTGCCGCTACATATTATTTTTAACATATTAGTGTTAAAAATATATGATTGGTATGTAACAACAGTTGTGATATAAAGTTTTTATTGATATTATTTTCTTTTTATATAATATAATATTTTCTTTATAATATATTATTGATATTGATATTATTATTTATATTAGTTTCTATTTTAGCATTTGTAAGTATTGTTGTAAAGCAACTTGTCATGTTGCCCTCTGGTTTGCGCCCACCTCCAAAAACAAGCTGGTAAGTGTGTGTGTGTGTGTGTGTGTGTGTGTGTGTGTGTGTGTGTGTGTGTGTGTGTGTGCATGGTACTCTGAGATGGATTGGGGTTGCATCCAGGGTGTACTTTTGCACTTTTCCAGTGTTCCCAGGACAGGGTCCGGATTCACAGTGCTCCTAAAGATACTGAAGATCAATGAATTAAAAATTATGAACAACTGTTCAGAATTATTTTCAATATTCTTTTAGTAATAATAATTAATAATTAATTAATTAATAATTAATAATTTTGTCATAAAAAGAAAGGGACTGATAATTGATCTAATTGAAATAATCAAGGGTTTGCCGAGAAGAAGAAAAGCTGAAGAAACGTTGATGTATACTAAACTGAATGTAAAGCTAGCCGAGGTAGATGCATTAGAAAACTACACATTATAAAGTAGATAATAAAGGATCGATTAGAGAAGTCACTAAAATGAAAAAAATAACTAATTCTCTTTCAACAGAAGCCTTTGATGGCAGTATTAAATATGTAATTTATTACTTATTCTACATTTTTTTTAAAAGTGCACACACAAACTACTTGAAATGCAGACACTGATTCAAGGTGAAGTAATCAGGAACTGTCACACAATTAATTCCGAGCTTAATGGGATGCTAATTTAGATTTCCAACTGTGTCGCACAGCACTGAGACTTTGGTATGTAGCTTCTCTGAATCTTTATATTCCCTAAGGAATCATGGTGTTATATGCCAAAAAACATAGAAAGATAATATTCTGTAAAGAGCTGTAGAAATATTTAATAAACATCTTATACAGTACATCGGATCCATTGTTCCAACTTTATCAAGATAACACATAAAAGGTCAATCTTTTGGTCAATGTTATGTGTTCAATTGATCACATAATGAGTGGTGATAACAGAACATTCAGATGGAAGCAAACATCATGAATAATGTCATGAAACTGCCTTTAACAAAACCTTATTTTTTTATAAATCCATATTTGTTACTTCATAGTTTCTTGAGGAAAATAGTGTTATATATACACAGTGATTGGTTTTCTGAGAATAATCCTCCAAATCCACTGGCCAGAGAAGATCAGCAATGAAGACATACAATTGCCAGCAGAAAACAAAATCTGAAGTAGAAGAATTAGACAGGTGCTAATGTGGAAACTCCAAGGGATGAGAATAAGAGGCCGCACAAGAAATACTGGAGAGAGGACCTCCATCAAGAAGATGGGCCTTACCTGGAGCCAACAAGAAGCAAGGGCACAAGATAGAGAAGTCTCTTGTCGACAGCCTATGACCCAGGAAGAGAGATGGGATAAACTAAACACAGTGATAAAGCAACTAACTGTGTAAGACATCACAGACGTGGTCTGATTTTATCAGTATGCCATTACATGCAGGAGTAAAAGCTCTAGAGTGTAGAGTGGCCATTACATTCTGATCCCATTGATTTTCCCATCATTTTCATGGTGAAAGATAAGATGTTTTTTTGCTTTGCTTCATCCTTTATTTTTTTTTGTGTCCACAAAGTATTTACATATATAATAATAATGATGATAATAATAATAATAACAGCAAACATTTTTATATGACTAGGAAAACACACATACATTTATTTGTTAATAAAAAAAGAAAGTATTTTACATCCAAAACATAGTCAGTGCATCTAAGGGCAACCCACACAGCTGTGCTCCAAAAAGCACAGAAGGTTTTTTTTAACCTGGCTTCGAAGTTAATGCCTGTAAGCCTACAAAAGTGGTCAAGTGAGCTCTGCAAAAAAAAAAAAGATCCAATATGAAAATAGGTCTATGATTTTTTTTTTTACAAAGGCTGCAATAGAATCTGTCAGAGCTATTTTAAAAAAAATAATTTGTAGGTTTGTTCTGTACTAAATAAATTCATGTAAATATGTGGCTAAAACCCCCAACCCCATATTTGACCTACATTACTTGGTTAAATTTAACAATATTTTGCTTACTTGAACTGTCCATGGTTTTTAAATTCAATTTATATATGCATTTGCACTTTAAACTGATTTAATTTGAAGCATTATGGATGGGTTGTTTTCAATAATTCTTGTTATGTGTTGGCTTTAAGCCCAGAAGCTATTCTTTTATGAAATATTTTGAAAGGTCAAGGGTTTCTGTAAAGTTTTCTTGGTTCACCCTCTTTGTGCTTCTCAGTCAGGTGTATGGTGTGTGTGTGTGTGTGTGTGTGTGTGTGTGTGTGTGTGTGTGTGCGTGCATGTGTGTGTGCGTGTGTGTGCGAGTCAGTCGAATAATCAGTTTGTGTTCTGCCAGTTCAGTCTTTTTTAAGGTTGATGGAAGTGCATTTACTCACTGAAGCGCCACATCTGGTTGCAACCATTTAAAGTGTTAGTGGTTATTAAGTGGTAATAAGTTTTAGATGTGTACTTCTTACAGTGTGAAGATTTATGTAGTTCATAAAAGATTTCTTGCACAAAGTTGATAAGTCAAATTGTTTCAAATCAATGGAGCAAAAAGTTTATTTACTTGCTACAAATTTGTTTGTGCAAATTGCGGTATACCAATGTAAGTACACCAATGTGCAATATAACTTTGTATCACCTTAAAGTAACTGCATTACTTCTCAGTTAAACAGGAGGGTACAGTATTTGTGCTTATGTAAAAAAATTATAGTTTAGATTTACTATATTAAAAATACAAGCTACATAGTAGGAACTCAATGCAATAAAAGCTACAACACCAGTACTTACTTTGTAAATCTGCAGGTCCAGGAAAAAAAAGGGGTAGTGGTCCCGGTCCCCGAACTTACAGGCACGTAAAAGTGCTTCCAGAATCTCACATAGCCAGAGATATTCAATGCTGATTGGTCGGCCTTTGTAATTGATCACACTGGTACTGAGACATAACAAGTTTATTGCAATGAGTATTCTCAGTACAAAGGGAAACATTTATGGATTGCACGTTCTATCAGCTTATGTGCCGTCACCTCAGTTAGCTACAAAACACATTTGTCCAAAACACTTCAAAAACACAGCTACGCTTCATAGAGTAAGTCCCCTTTCATGAAACTAGCATTAACTGCACTGAAAACTGAAAAAAGCATCTTATTTAACACAAAATATTCCACAAAGCTGTCATGTCAGTGTTCTCCTCCTCTTCCAAGTGTCCCTTACATATCCATGAGTGCACAAATGACTCAGGATTTAACTTTATAAACAGTGGACCCACAATGTTCAAAAACATCAGAGATGAGATGGTGGATGCTGTGAGCTACTAATGAGAGAAAATCCCGCTCGTGCTCCATTCGAGATTGGTATGGTATTCACAGTAGCCAACAACTATCCTCAGTCGTTCTGGAACTTTTTGTGTGTTTGAGTCCCTGTACTCCCTAAAAGCCAGAATAACTGTATGTGGGCTGTTAATATTATTTTCAAAGCAGTGCACAAGTTGATAAAGTTCAGCCTTTAAGCATAAGTTCTAAAACGTGGCTACACAGACTACACAGGCTACACAGATACTAGTCCAGGCTCTTGTCATCTCTAAACTGGACTACTGCAACTCACTGCTTTCAGGCCTCCCAGCCAGCTCCATAAAACCCCTTCAAATGATTCAGAATGCTGCAGCGCGCCTTGAATCTGCCCAAGACTACTCATGTCACACCCCTCTTCATCTCCCTCCACTGGCTTCCTGTAGCTGCCCGCATCAAGTTCAAGGCCTTGATGCTCACCTACAAGACCTTGTCAGGAACAGCACCCTCCTACCTCAACTCTCTCCTGAAGGCATACATTCCCTCTCGCAATCTGCGATCGACTAGTGACCGATGTTTAGTAGTTCCCACTCAGCGTAGTGCAAGGTCCCTTTCCAGAACCTTCACGCATACCGTTCCCCAGTGGTGGAATGCACTTCCAATCTCAATCCGGACTGCAGAATCTCTCACTATCTTCAAAAAACAGCTAAAGACCCACCTTTACCTAACCCAAAAAAAAAAAAAAAAAAAACACAGACAATGCACTTACACCTCTACTCTGTACACTTTGCTTCCTCTGGTATTCAATTAATGGATCTTGTATAGTAGCACTACTTGTATTGTTCCCTGCTTGATATATCGCTTTGCTTATTTGTAAGTCGCTTTGGATAAAAGCGTCTGCTAAGTGAATAAATGTAAATGTAAATGTAAAACTCTTCCACAATCAAACTAGCATTATCACTGCTAGTCATGGGAATGATCACTAAATGGTCGCTCGCTCTCTTGTATTCTTACCTTTTTAATATTTTGCCCTGTTTTCTCATTAATGTTGTTTGTGTTCTTAAAAATGCTGTTAATGATAACTGCTTTCTTTCACCGTAACACACTCTATAACGCATGCCATGTGAAAATAAGCTTTGTTTTGTGACAATGAATTCAGGTGACGTTTGAACTTGAAATTATTACGTTATGTGAAAGAGGTGATTGTTTGGCTATTAGCAATATTTGAGCAGGTACTACAAGCTTAGTGTTTTATTTTAATGTTAAATTAATAACAAAAACAATTTGTTTTGATAATATTGCTGCGTGAGACTTTAAACATCCAGGTGCAGAGGTGCCGGATCCACATAAAAAGTTTCCAGAACGTAGGTGTGCTATATTTTGGAGGAACAGGATCCGGCTCAAATTAATACCACATGAAAATATACCATAGTATTTTACAGTAAATTTACTATAGAAAATGTTGTAGAATTCCTGTAGTAAACACTGTAGTCTTTTGGTAAAGATACTATAGTAAATTGCAGTGATATGTGGTAATTCTACTATAGTTGTTGTGGTAACTCTACTATAGTAATATAAAAAAGAAACTAAAGTCACCACTGAAGTAAATGTTCTACAACTGTACTACAGTATTTGTGAAAACCTTCACACCACAGGTGAATGTTGTAAACTTTTGTAGTACATTATAATGAACACTAGGACACACTGTAGTACCCCACAGTATTCTATAGTAACTCTGATATTTAAAACATTGTTTATCCATTCACTATAATCATTTCTACAGTATGCTGTAGTATAACATTAACAATGTGTATAGAATATACTATAATATACTACAGTATACCACAATCTACTACAGTTTAATCTAATACAATTTAAAGAATACTACAGTATTTCATCCATTCATCCATCTTCTTTACCACTTATCCTTTTCAGCATCACGGGGAACCTTGAGCCTATCTCAGGGAACATCGGGTACAAGGCGAGGTTACACCCTGGACAGGGTGCCAATCCATCGCAGGGCACAATCACATACACACTCACACACCCATTCATATACTACAGACACTTTGGACACGCCAATCAGCCTACCATGCAGGTCTTTGGACTGGGGGAGGTAACCGGAGTGCCCGGAGGAAACCCCCGCAACATGGGGAGAACATGCAAATTCCGCACACACAGGGCCATGGTGGGAATCGACCCCCAACCCTGGAGGTGTTAGGTGAACGTGCTAACTACTAAGCCCAGTATTTTCTACAGTTTATAAATTCACTATAGTTAATACTACAGTATGCTGTCGTATACATTAACAAAGTGCAGTAAATTCTATAATATACTACAATTTACTACAGTTTACCATAGTAAATACTAAAGTATACTACAGTATTTTTCCTGTGGGAACAGTAAAAAACAGTACACATTTCCTTACTGTGAATAAAATCTTTTCTTTTTTTCAACATTTCACATGTCAACCTTTCTTTTTTATGAAAGACTCAACCCTCCTTGGCATAAGGATACCAGTGTTGCACAGATTTCTGGAGAGATGTTCTGGTATTCTTCAGAGACAATTTTTTTCAGCTGCTCTTTGCTGGAGGAGTTGTATTGCTTCACCTTTCTCTTTAAAATACCACAAAGGTGTTCTATTGGATTCAAGTCAGGCGACATACTTGGCCAGGTCATAATTTTCAATTGTTTCTTCTTTACTGCACACTTAGATTTTCTATTACTGATCACTTCATTCACTGCTATTAAAATTTATTTGCATCTGAATTCCTAGCCTGATGTGTATGGTTTCCTCTTTAGTGCATGGTTACTTCCTATATTTCCTATGTCCTTTGGTTATGTTCTGGCATACTATAAACTATACTGTACGCTGCCATTTTGTTTATAGTTACTTGTCTTTTATTTTGTCCAATTATTTGTCCTTATTACACATCTATTAATTTTGATTCGTGTACACTTTATTTCTAATTCATATTTGTCATGTTTATTTTATTCTATTTATTTTGCCGCAACCTTGAGTTTGACATAGGTGCTATATCAATAAAATGTCTTCTTCCTTTTCCTCTACTTCTTCTTCTTCATCTTTTTTGTGTTAGTAGTAGTATTGATGCATAAGGCTAGTACTCGGGAGAAGATGACCTCTGCTGGTGGGGAGGGGTAGTGTTCAGAGTTGCTCTTATAGTTCATTATAGTAAATATCTCCATCAGCTACAGTGCTATAATCATTGCAAATATCTATGTCCCAAACACGTCTTTTTTTTAATGCATTTTTCCAGCCTTCATGATTCTCTTATAATTGATGCTGTCTTTAATATAGTCGTTATCCCTTATTTAGACAGATTAAGTAATTCGTACAATACATGGAATGGAAATAATAAAACAATTCATGTCTGATTTTGGTCAGTAATCAAGAACAACATGCTGACCTGATGAAGTTCCTTCCCTCTTGCCACGTTCAAAAAAACGTCCATCTTCCATTACACTTTTAACTGTCTGTAACTTGAATCTGACATCAGAAAGAGAACTGTCCTGGCACCCTCTTCACAGTCCCCCTGCATCTTTCTCTGTCTCTGTCACCTATGATTACTTTCACCCTTCTTTTTTCTCCATCTGTTCTCAACCTCCTTTACTCCTATATGAAGTTCTGCCAAGTCATGGGTGCAGTTAAGCCTGCATTAGGGCAAGAGTGTAAAGACATACAGGTATTTCTTCACATGCACAGGTATACATGAACACTGTATCACAAAGAATATAGGTGTGGAGGATATCTGTGATATTATACAGCCTATAAAACACATACAGAGGAGGTAGTTCTAATATTAGGATTAAGGGTAGGTTGGGCGTCATATACAGCTCTTCCACAATTACTGTATCCGATGCCAAATCCCTCTTTAGCACTGCCAAAGAATGGAGACATATGCATTAGAACACAGTGAGTTGACCTTAATTAGCGTATTTCTGCCCCTTCTCTCTCTCTCTCTCTCTCTCTCTCTCTCTCTCTCTCTCTCTCTCTCTCTCTCTCTGTAATGTATTTAGATTCAGTCCGGAAGTTATTGTGGCCTGTACCGAAAGTTTTTTTCAAATGTTAACCCTACCACCATGCCTTATAAACACTGGAAAAGTCTGTGTTGTTGCTGCAAAAAGAACTAACATTTAATTCACAAATTATAACTACAAATAGCAATATGCCCTGTGGAACTTTCTGGAATGCTTTCTATCTTATGTCTAATGTGACTGAGTAAGCAAGCTAGCTCAAGAAACTGGTATATAAGTTACATTTGACAACAATAGTCATCTAATCATAATTTATCCTTTCAACTTTAGTTTTTGGGTTTTGTTACATTCCAGAATTATCTGAAAAGTTCACTGGACATGCCATCAGAAATGTCAAAATGATCAGTATCCTTAAAATTTATATTTCATGAAACTCTTGCTTGTAATGTCTAATTTGGTTGTGGAGATCTAGGACCACAACTCTATGCAGAAATTTTTTCAAGCTACTTTATATTATTAGGTTTGTGCATGTACACAGTTTTCTTCAATTCATATTTTCAGTGGGGATTAAATGCTGAGATTAATACAAAACTGTAATTTCATGTTCCTACAACCATTTCTCTCTTGATTTTAATCTACAGTATGTTTGGGGTGATCATCTTGCTGAACATTTCATCTATGGTCTTAACATTCTGGCAGGAGCAACAAAGATTTAAGCTAAAATATCCCGATAATTAGTGGAATGCCATCAATTTTTACAATGAGCCCTGGACCATGAGCTGCAAAACAGCCTCAGAACATCAGTGATATTTGCTGTGCATCCATGACCAGTGCAAAATGGACCAGTACCTTCACTTGATGTTTGTGACTCTCAGACTGTAGATTTAGAGTACCAGATTATTAGTGCATTCATGAGGACCAAACTCTTACTGCATCTGTCACCTATAAAACAACACTGCCCTTTTTCCACATGTAAATAGTTTTTTTTTTATTTAATTTTTATTTTTATTTTACATCATTGGTCATGCTATTGTATGTGTATACATGGCTTGTTTATTTCTCTGTAGTCCTTTCTAATATCCAGGTTTAACAAGAAAATAAAGACAAGTGCATCTGATTCTCTGTCACTCTGAATGAAAGGATTTGCCGAATAAATTAACGTACTGTAAATTAATTACGTGCATGAAATGAAAAGACACGAAAAGGAGAGTTGGGAATAAAACAAATATTAATACAGCATGATCACTCAAGTACATTCAATACTAAATTGCCAGGATGGACTTGCATGAATCAAAGTATTATCCAGCACCTGTTTGTTGTTTATTACTGCCCCATACTGGAGACACTGCTTCATTGTTGTGATAAAGAGTTTAAGAAGAATAGATTCTCCTTTACCATCAGTAATCATTCTTTGCCTTCATACTCCGAATTCATATTGCTGAAAGTAATCTGTGACGTCACTATTAAACCTTATATAAACCTTATATGTTTGGTACCATTTTTAACAGCATGCTTTTAATTGAACTTCATATTAGGTCACTCACGAAAACCATAACCTTTTTATGAGTTGAGTTCAATTTCACAAAGTTTTGAGTTGCTGCAGGCATCCAGGTCCATTTTTGTGTACCTACTTTTAGCAGAGAAGTCAGAGGCGTGAGCAGTGTAAATAAATTCCTAACAAAACAACAATACCAACAGTGGACACTCGCAGTGCCCAGAAATCACAGAACTTTGTGTACTGTTTGTGGTTTCAGCCATTCCGTTACTGGTGAATTCTTTTGATAAAACATTTGTAAACAAGCAGTAATATTGACATTGCAGCCAAATGATGATGTTTATACTTGCTTGTTGTCTCTATTTGAATGCAGTTATAAGCTCACAGAGGATTACAATAGGCACTAAACCAGCAAACAAAACTAAGTTATTAATGCAGTCAGAGAGCCAGATTATACACAAAGAAGCAGAAGTGGTGTCTAGAGTAAGCAAAGCAGCAAGTTTAACGACCAGACGCAAACAGGAAGAGCGAGCCTGAAGCAGCACTTGTAATTGAAGCAGAGGTCTGAGTGAAGGATAGTGTTGGAGGATTCAAGGTCTCACTGGCAACCCTCACCGGCTGAGAATATGAAGCTCGTGTATCTGCCTATTAACCTGATTTGACCCTGTCCGGAGATGTTTTGTTTGATGAATCATGGCCTGACATTTGTTGAAATTTCATCACCAACAGTGATTCATAAATGTTCAGTTGTCACAAACGCAAGTGAGGATGCAAGTGCAGGTGGACAGGTTTATTTTTATCAATACAATCAAAATAAGATTGAAATTCAAGGTCATGGTGCAGGCAATCAGCAAACAACATAAACTAGGCAAAGAAAAAGCAAGTCGAGGTGAAAAAGAAACAAGGTCAAAAACCATATAGCAATGCACAATCAAGCGGCTTGGTAACGACTGGTGATGCACAACACAGAGCGTGTACTTCGCAAAGATGTATGTGAACTAAGAGTGCTTTTGTAATGTGAATGTGGCTGTGGTGGTTATTCAGTTCAGGTGTTGCAGTGTGTTATGGTCCTTAGTGGCCAGGTTTGTAGGCCGTACTGTATTGTGGTTTGATTCTGATTCTGGCATATTCATGACATCCATATTTTTGATTTAGCTCACTTTGGTTTTTTTTTGTTTTTTACAGTGACATGGAAAAATCTGATCAGGCTCTAAAATATAGAATAGTTTTGAATATATACCCATACTAATTTGTGTGAAAAAATAATGTTTTTGTTATTTAAATCTGTGTCTTGGGTATGGAATGCATCCATAATCCATGTTAAAATTTTGTGTATTTGTGAAGGTATGAAGGTAACTACACTAAATATGCACTGCTGTTAGATTACAATATATTTATTCATTCTTATGTTCGCAAATCCTACACTACGACATTTTGATTGTCCTCAGAACTTGCCTCAACATTGTGGACACCTGATTACACTACAGCTTAAATGTATTTTAGACAAATGGAATTTGTGCTGGCCTTTCTGCTGGTGAACCTCATTTACTCAAAGATCCAATATTTAAAGAAGGCATTGCTGCAAGATTTCTTAGAGATTGGACAGCTTCTGAAACATTTCAAATTGTTATGCAAGGCCATATATTTTCTTTTTAACCCTCTCAAAAAGATGTGTGACCCCTATCTATCAGGAATTTGCAATCACTCTTTCTGCATTTTAACAAGCTTCTCCCACTCATACCTACATTATAATAAGATCCTAAGATTGAAGAATGAATATAATTCCATTCTTTGTTGGTGGTCTGGAAACCTCTTACTTAAAATTAAACAGAAACATTTTAAATGCAGGAAAAACCTGAGAGACTGCTGCTTTTATTGCATCAGAAAACGACTTTATTAATGCCCAAAGTCTTCTATCCTGACATATGCTGATAGGTCTAGTCCTTTTCAGTTATACTGAACTGTGCCGCAGGGTGACCCACTATCTCCTTTACTGCTTGATATTTCTCTAGAGCCACTGGGAGCAGAAATTAAGATTCATCCACCTATTCATGGAAAGACTTGTGAGGTTTCAGAGATGAAAGCTGTTTCAATATGGGTGTAATCCTACAGTTTTTCAGAATCTGACAGCAGTCTTTCTGAGGTGTTTAGATGCAATTATATCATTGTTTGTTTGTGCCTACAAGACACTCTATAACCAAAGCTCATTTGCTTACTGTGACTGGGGCCTGGGCCTTCCATCTCAGGCAAATGCCAGGGCTCTCACCTATTGTAATTCCTGCAATTCCTGACAAGAACTTACTTAATATCGCTCCACTGTGGCTGACAGCAGAGGTCATGACAATGTCAAAATCCTCTCCTCCAGCTTCACTATTATCTACTATCTACTTTGGCAAGAATTTCATTCTATAAAATTTACTGAAGATTCTAAATCAGACAAGGGCTTTCTTTAGACTACCAAATGTCACCACCAATATCCAAATTTTGTACAGGTGACTTTTGGACTTTCTATAGACAACTTTGCATCCTTCATCCAACTTTAAGTCAAATTCAGTCACATTTCTTCCTCTAATTGTAAGTCAGGCATTATGTTAAGGAAAATATTTCACAGTTACCAATTTAAACACTTTTTAAAAAAATATAAAATCCTGATTGTTTCTTGTTTTGTCTCTGCCTCTGCCCCATTACCTATAACACACATCTACTGTAAGTGCCACAGAGCCTAATGATATCTCCGATATGTTATCTATACTACAGCACTGTAGCATAAACTCCAGGTACAAATTGATACAGTTTAAAGTACAGCAGAGGTGAGTAAAATTTACAGCTCTGTGTCCTTACAGTGTGACATGGTATAAGACAGCTTTCACATTTATTTACATTGTTATGGCATTTTGGCAGACGCCCTTACCCAGAGCAACATACATTTATATCAAACAACTTGAGGGTTAAGGGCCTTGCTCAAGGGAACAGCAGTGACAACTTGGTAGTGCTGGGATTTGAACAGAAATTTAAGTATATATTTTTTGTTTAACATAAATTAAAAGTATATTTTAGGTTAAATTAGGCATGTGAAAATAACTGGGGACAATGACTGTTTTTGTTGTGTAAAGGCTTATTGGGTAACCTTTGACCCCGTATTGATTACTGGTGACACGTGCAGGAAACAGTGCAGACAATGACTATAAATACCATGAGTGCTCATTAACCAAAACATGAATCAGGTGCAGGTGGTCATGTGACAGGTAGTGCAGTGCAGTGGCTGATGGGAACTGGAGGTCAGAGTTTCATGATACGTGACAGCTAGATGTAGCTTAGTTAAATATCAATTCATGTCATGATTTTCAGACTCTTCTATGATGTATGCTTTACAGTTTTGACTGCACTTATTTGGTATAACCTTTTTTTTCTTTCTCATTTGGTTATTTGGTTAGCAATAAAGAAGCTATTAAAATAGCTGTTCATTGTATTTTGCCTAATTAAGTGGATACATGACAAGTCTGCTGATGAGGATGGGATTTTCTTTTTTGTGCAATGGGTAGCATGCACTGTAACTGGCAAGCCAAGAAAAAAAAACAGAGAAGAGTAATAGCACCGTACAGCAGTGATACAGGCCTGATTTTCAATGAAATGGAAGAAAAGTTTAAAAATTTAAAAAGGAAGAATTTGAGTTTTTATTAGCGAATAACACTGAGAATGACAGAAGAAGAGCAGTATTTTTTCCGTGGTTGGACCAAAGATTTTTGCTTTATTTAAAGACTTGGTAGCACCAAGCAAAGTGAGAGAGACTTTTATACACCAAAGAAAAACGTGCTCACTGAAAAATGCACTTGTCAGAACCAACGACATCAAGTTGGAGAGACTTTTGATGACTACATTGTGGGTTTGAAAGGATTAGCCTGTTCATGTGAATTTGGTGTGAACCTAGAGGACCAGCTTCGAGACTAGTTCGTGTGGCATCAGCAGCAAAGAACTGTGCCAGAAGGTACTAAATGTTGCCAGTGAGGATGATTTGGAAATGAATTGTTGAGATAGCAAACAACATTGATAGCACTAAGAGTGGACTGCAGTCTATGCAAAGAGTACCACCATCTCAGCAGCTGCAAACAGATCACGTTGACCTACTAGGAGCAAAACAGTGTGACTCCTGGACTTTCCAAATGGAGCCAAGATACAAGGGAGACAGCAAATGCTTCAGCTACGGTGCTTCATGTTCAACGAGTTCAAGTGTTGAGGATGCAGGAAGAACAGACATTTGAACAAGTCTTCAGAAGCAAGGGATCTGACAAGTATACAACCAAGGATCAACCACATCAGAGCACAGCCGGCAGAGGAGCTGCTCACACTGCCAATGCAAGAAGCAGAAAAGATGTGAACTTATGGATGAGAGACAGAGCATGGACCAAGGGACTCTGTCACTACAGCGTGACAATGAATGAATTGAAGTGGGACTATTTACTGTTAAAACCTGCCAGTGAATATGTAATATATAACCATACAAAGTAATGTTGAAATGTAATGGTGTTAGGATGTACATGGAGGTATATACTGGGGCAGTAATGTCATTTATTTAAAAGAGCCTGTACTGGTGAAAATTCAAAAAGGTTAAGCTACAGCCTTGTAAATAAAATTGAAAACATATACCAACCGACCGTTAGACTTGCTAGGTCAGATAAATGTGCGCGTACAGTGTGGGAAGCAACAAGTGAAGCTATCACTGCTAGTGTCCTGCAGCAAGGGCCAGCCTCTCATAGGATGTGATTGGATTTGCATGCATAGATTGAATGGTCATAGATTGAATGCATAGATTGAATGGTGAGTGGAGAAATTGTGCTTGGAGCAAAAGCAGTGTTCAGCTCTTAACTGGGCTGCAAAATGTGTTACTGCCCCATTGCAAATCTCATTTCAAGCTATACCGAAATTTTGCAAAGCACGACACGTGATTTACCCACTTCCTGAAGCCGTCGATAGGAAATTATTCGAACTCAAGCAACAGGGTGAAATCTCCCCTCTGCAGCACAGCGAGTGGGAGGCACCTCTTGTGCGTGTTCTAAAATGCAAGGGATCTGTACGGGTATGCCATAACAATCAATCCATAGCTACATGTAGACTAGTACCCAGTGGCAAAAACACAGAACTTGTTCTCCACCTTAGTAGATTGAAAACAGAATAAATTGCACTCGACACAACCGTTTTGAAACTAGACGAACAAAGTAAACCATTTCTCACCATTAATAAGCAACACAGGTTTTATGTGTATATCTGTTTACCATACAGGGTTGCTAGTGCACCTGCTATGTTTCAAAACACTACGGACCAGGTACTGCAAGGCTTAGATGCTATTTGTTACCTCAATGGTGGAAAATATACACAGGAAAATTTGTGCTAAATAAAGAATGTGCTACAAAGACTAAAAGAAAGATGTCTAACAGAATAAAGAAAAGTGTGCTTTCTTCCAAAAGAGTGTGTTATTGCATGTTATTGATGCACCCCGTAAATGAAAAAGGAACTAATCAATATAAAAAGCACCAGTGCCCCAGAATGTGACAGAGCTCATTCCTGTGAAGGTCATGCCTAAAAATGTTTAGTTACTATGGTAAATTTTTAAGCAATTTAGCTAGTGAAATGAAGCCCTTGACAGATTTACAGCACAAAGAATGGAAATGTCAGACTGCATTTGAACGCACAAAAGCACAGCTCTGCTCTGCACCAGTGTTGACCCACTATGATACAAATCTGCCTATGATTTTAGCTTGTGATACTAGTCCTTATGGGGTGGGGGCACTAATATCACACAAGTTGGGACATAGAAGCCAATTGCGTTTGCATCGCACATGCTGTCTAAAACAAAGGTAAACCATTCACAAATTGAGAAAGAGGCACTTTTTCAATGTCACAAAATGTACTTATATGGGTGTAAATTAATGTTTCCCATTGATCACAAGCCTCTCATTAAGATCTTTGGACCTAAAACAGGTGTTCATATGGAAGCTGCTGCTAGACTGCAGAGATTGTCATTGATTTTAGCTACATATCAGTACAAAATTCAGTATGAGTGATGAGTTTTCCCGTTTGCCGCTTAAGATAGATAGATAGATAGTCCTTTTTGGATATGATGCCTGTCTCATCGCATGAGATTTCAAAACAGACTAAATCTGATGCAATACTGCAGAAAGCACAGCAGTTTGGTGGAATCTGCCCACCTACTGTGGGGATTTAGGGTGACTATACCTCCAGGGTTAAGACCACAGATGCTAAAAGAGTTGCATGAAAATCATCTGGGTAGGGTAAAGATGAAGGCCCTAACTCATACCCATGTTTGGTGGCCCAATCTTGATTCTGACATAGAAGCACTTTTCAGTAGGTTTCCAGAATGGCACTTAGATAGGAATCAGCCATCTAGAGCTCCTGTGCATAATTGGAGTTGGCGTAATTGGCCATGGGAAAGAATCCACCTTGATTTTGCACAAAAGGGGAAGTACATGGTGGTCACTGATAGCTACACATGCCGGCCTGAGGTAGTGCTCATGTCCAGTACCACAGCTGAGAAAACTATAGAAATGTTGAGGGTTACTTTGCTACTTGGGGTCATCCAGATGAAGCTTCCTGCTGGGGCGGATGTGCTTCTCTGCTTCTGGCTAGCGCGGTGAACTTCTCTGCTTCCTGCTAGGGTGGCGAGCTTCTCTGCTTCTGGCTAGGGCGGCGAACTTCTCTGCTTCCTGCTAGGGTGGCGAGCTTCTCTGCTTCTTACTGGGGCTCCTCCATTTATCATTTACTTCCTCTTTCTCTTCTTTTTCCTCTTTTCTCTTTCCCCCTTTTCCTTTGTCTTCTTCTCTTCTCTATTTTTGTCTGTCTGGTAATGATTATGATAATGATAATGATTGTCTTTGTTGTGTAAAGGGTTATTGGGTAACCTTTTAACCCAGTATTGACTGGTGGATGTGCCCTAGTTAAATAGCGATGCATGTCATGATGTGATGATCTTCAAAAAATGGACGTTTTACAGTTTTGACTCAACTCATTTGGTATTTTTTTCATGTTTTTATTTGGTTAGCAATAAAGAAGCTATTAAAAGAACGGTTCATTGTATTTGTATAGACATTCTATGCAACAGTGTGCTTCCAACTTTGTGGCAACAATTTGGGGAAGAACCACATCTGGGTGTTATGGTCAGGTGTCTACAAGCTTATAGGCCGTATAGTGTATGTATATTGTATTAACCCCAAGTGAGACTAACCTACCTAAGCCATGAGTCCCTAACAGAGAAGTTATAGATCACTTTTTTTGTGGTCAAGTGGTGGTGAAGCACTGCCGAGGGCAGAAGCCTTTGATACACAAGTTTTTATAATTAATAATTGTGGTTCTGAAGCCTGCGGTAAGACATTAAATTACTCAGAGCTAAAGAGTAAATATTAGAGCATCCTCTAGCAATACACAACTAACTGTGAGAAATTTATATGCATCTGTGTGGGGTGACTACAAGAATCATGCATGGCTATATTCACTGTTAGTGCTGATAATTGAGTCCAAAGCCAGTTTTCCTCAAAAACTAATTTTACTGAAGTACAGTACATCACTACAGTGTGTAACAATGTCTATAATGTTTGACTAGTTTTAGTTTGTGTTTACTAAATTTTTGTTCTATCCAGTGAACCTTTTTCTTCCAAGTGAAGTAGCAACGGGTAATGAGATATTGACCAACATCCTCCTTTAATGTCACCCCTTCTCAGTGTACAATGTAGTCATTTACAAAATAAATTTGGTCCAATAGCACAGAAATAAACATTGTTAATCTACAGGAAGAATCACATGAGCTTGCAAATGTGGAGAGAGAAACAAACAAAAAAATAATAATTCTACACAGAGAAACAAAGAAGAGAAAACACTGTGTCATGGAAATTACTTATTTAGTTTCCCCTCGTGTCCTATCCTTTGCCCCCTTAAAGAGTTATGGCCACTTGCATGCCCTGGAAGAATAATGGAGATTGTTATGGGGATGGCTACAAGATGGGAAAAAGTACCCAGCCAGGCCTGCTTTCCAACCAGATAAAAGGTGAGGTGAATTTAATATGAAATCTATACACAGATATGGATAACTGGTGTGTGTGTGTGTGTGTGTTTGTGTGTGTGTGTGTATGTGTGAGAGAGAGAGAGAGAATATGTATTTATGTATATGTGTACAGTGTCAAGAAAAAGTATTGAACCTTTTGGAATTTCATGGTTTTCTGAATAAATGTGTCATAAAATGTGATCTGATCTTTATCCAAGTCAGGTGTATTGACAAATATAATGTGCCTAAAATAATAACACAAAAAAATTCTGATCTTTCATGTCTTTATTGAACACACTCATTCAACATTGTTACGACACGGCGAGATCAGCACGGCAGCGCACTTTGTGTAGTCCCGCCCAGGGACATGGCTTCCCAGTCTTACCTGCGCTCGAGTTTGCCGGATTTCTAATTGATATCACCTGTAAACACTTGAGGTTATATAAGGGCCTCCCTAGCATTAGCCCGATGAGAAGTATACGCTCAGCAGCCTCAGCTCTGTATGTTAATAAGCCCAATTTCTTATAAGTGTTTTGCCAGGTTCTCTATTTCACGCTCGGCTTACTATATGCTTTAGCCTACGCCCAAGACACCTTGCTAACCCATTTGTTTGTTTGTCAAGTCGCTCTTGGTTTCCATCTCTCCGCCTGCCTCCATCTACGCCTCGTTACAGAATACTTCGCCGTAATATGGAGGCAGTGGGCACCTCTGTTAGAATGCATCATTAGAGTTAGAATGCATCATCATCGAACGAAGGAGAGGAGCTCTTGCAACTCCAGCAAGGCTCTCGTAGCACAAGGGAGTACGCGTTGGAGTTTTGCACTATTGCTGCCTGCAGTGGCTGGAACAAACCAGCCCTCAGTTAGCCCTCAATTAGAACTCCGGCGAACTTGAGCGTGGGTAAGACTGGGAAGTGTAGTCCTCCTCTGCCATGTCCCTGGGCGGGACTACACGTAGTGCGCTGCTGCGCTGATCTCGCCGTGTCGTAACAGACCCCCCCCCAAAGGGCTAACTCCGGGAGCCAAAGTTCTCCGTGGCCTCCCCTCCCCCGGGGGGCCAGTTTGTCTGGATGAGCTGCATGGAAGTCCTTACGAAGACCTGTGCCCAGAATGTCTGAACAGTTATCACCTGTAAACACCTGAGGTTATATAAGGGCCTCCCTAGCATTAGCCTGATGCGAAGTACACGCTCTGTATGTTACTAAGCCCTATTTCTTATAAGTGTTTTGCCCGGTTCTCTATTTCACACTTGGCTTACTATGCGCTTTAGCGTACGCCCAAGACACCTTGCTTACCCATTTGTTTGTTTGCCGAGTTGCTCTTGGTTTCCATCTCTCCGCCTGCCTGCACTTGTCTCCGTCTACGCCTCGTTACAAACATTCAAAATGGCAGTGGAAAAAGTAAGTGAACCCTTAGAATTAATAACTGGTTGACCCCTCCTTGGCAGCAATAACCTCAACCAGGTGCTTCCTGTAGCTGTGAATCAGACCTGCACATCATTCAGGAGGAATTTTAGTCCACCTTCAGTTTATCTTTAATTTTCTGCCATCTATATAACATACATATAATATAAATATAACAAGGTTACTTGCATGACTGGAAATTACTGCCCTGGATACTGAATAACATCCACTAGGGCCAAATGCAGCTTTTCCTACAAAGCCCCCCAGCTGTGGAGTGGACATAGACAGTTGTAGAATATGCAGACATATTCTCTTGGAATAGTGAATACTCCTGCTAATGGTCAAGACTATTTGGCATTACGTTAAATAGGCTTCCTCTAAAGATAAATGTGCAGAATATGGTCATCTGGAGGTATAATAAAGTGAGATGTTTCGCTACTGTCCAACTGAAGCTGAATTGAATATACAATATGTATATGTCTTTGCACCTGGAGGAAACCTATATATATAGGTTTCCTCCAGGTGCAAAGACATGCATGGTAGGCTGATTGGCATGTCTAATGTGAATGTGTATGTGATTGTGCCCTGCGATGGACTTGCACCCTGCCCAGGGTGTACCCCGCCTTGTGCCCAGTGCTTCATGGGAAAGGCTCCAGGTTCCCCCGCGACCCTGAAAAGGAGTAAGCGGTTGGGGATGGATGGGTACAATAATATATAGTATAATTTTTGAAGCATGAAAAAAATCTGCAGTTGTCTGTACAGTATATAATGCAGATTGTTCCACTGCTCTTATGCTATTATTCAGTATTATTCAACAAGAACTTTATATATATCCTTCATTCATCTTCAGTAACCACATTGTACTAGTCAGGGCAGCAGTGAGTCTATCCCGAGAACACAAGGAATGAGGTGGCAATATGTACACATTTACATTACATTTACATTTATTCATTGTTTCATCGCTTTTATCCAAAGCGACTTACAAATGAGGAAATACATGCAAAGTAGGCACACATATTGTATTCACACACTCATTTATACCTAGGAGCAATTAGAATAGCAAATCAACCTACCGGCATGCATTTGAGAGTAAAACCCAGTAAACCCACAGAGAGAACGTGCATGAGCTGTGAGGTGTCTGCTACCTGCTCCTCTGTCCACATACTGCATCAACTTGTTATTGCAGAATATTTTGATTACCATTTGTTAATAACTCTTGTCGCAACAGACTAATACGCGGCACGAGAGGGAAGAGAATCGCTCCATCTCCGACTGCCGTGCCGACGCGAAGCAGGCAGCCCTGCGCCGGACCCCGCGCTAACCGGAACAGCCGCCATGGTGGGGTGGAACCACCGACGCCGTACCGCCCGCTGATTGGAGGCGCTGTCGGGAGAATTCCACCACTCCCATGCCGAATGGCGGAAATAAAAGGACGCCCTTCTGCCCCGGGAAAGTTGAGTACTGACTCACCGAAACGGTCAGCGTCCGGAGCGGATACAGGAGGAGGTATTCACCACACACTTGCGTTAGCGTGACTAATCTCTGTCTCTCTCTCTCACCATATTTTTCGCAAGGTACCAACATGGACGAGGACGACGCCGGCGGAGACAACACGCGCGCTGAGGGACGGCACGAGAACCCCGCGGATTCTCCCGGGATTCCCCCGACACGCCCCCGCGAGCGTCACGACGTCAGGCCGCCTCCGCAGCCCCACACACACACCCACACAAACCTGCACTCTACCAAAAGGAAAATAAAAGACTCAGCTTTTGCCCTACTCCAGCCTCCGTGTCTCTGTGCTCCGCCCTTTCCCACTACACTGGTGGAGGATGCAGGCATGAGCACAGACCTGCCCCTTGCCTAAAAAAAATAAATAAATAAATTTCCGACAAGGAGAGAGAGAACATGGACCAAACCTTGCAGCAGCTGTTGCAGACCAGTATCCAGCAGCAGACCGCCACCCAGCAGCTCACGGAAAGCCTCCAGGTGGCAACAAAGACCCTGGTGGCGCTGCAGGTCGAGACCCGCGCGGCGTCCAAGCCTCTCCCGGACCCGGGACGTGAGCTCCGCCGCCTGCTCCCCCCCCCTTGCGCCTGATGAAGACCCTGTGGCGTATTTTGAGACATTCGAAACCATCACCCGCCGTGAGAGATGGGATAGAGCCTTAGGTCCCCTGCTCACCGGAGAGGCCCATGAGGCCTATTACAGTCTCGAGCCAGAGGACGCGGCGGACTACACAACCATGAAGGAGGGAGTCCTGGCATGGTACGGCCGGAGCACTCACCAAGCGGCGGCCGAGTTTCATCGTTGGGTCTATCAGCCGGGGGCTCAACCTCGCAGACAGCTCGACGCCTTCATCCAGCTCACCAAAAGGTGGCTCCACCCAGACCAGCATTCGGCCATGGAGGTGGCGGAAGAAGTGGCCATGGATCGGTTCCTGAGGGCATTGCCCCGCGTGGAACGACATGCCGTGGGGGTTCAAGCGCCGCGAACACCCCAGGAGCTCCTGACGGCCCTGGAGCGCGCCTCCGCCACCCTCGAGCTTGACCCGTGTGGCCCACAGCCCTCGGACCTACTCCTCAGGGCCTCTGGGGTCCGGCCTGACCGGCCACGCCTAGCCGGCACTTGGCGAAGCCGATGAAGGTCGTCCGCCCAGGTAACTCCCACCGACGAGCCCATGCCCACAGAGCAGGAACGGGGGTTCCCCGGGCCGACCCAGAAACCTTGGCTGGCCGGCTGCGCCCTCCATGTGTGACAGCTGCCGGATGGGCCCACCCAGAAGGTGTGGATCGAAGGGAGGCCAATCACCGCTCTGTTGGACACCGGGAGCACGGTGACCCTCGCCTGACCATCCGTCCTCCCCAGCGGACTTCGGCCAGGGGGGAGCCTCGCTGTAACCTGCATCCATGGGGACACCCGGGAAGTCCCGACAGCTGAGGTGCCGATCCAGGACGCGACAGGGATCTGGTCTCTCCACGTGGGCATGATCCCCGACCTCCCCGTACCGTTACTCCTAGGGAGGGACTGGCCAGGATGCCTGCCGGGCCGGGACACCGAGAGAAGGAAGTCGTGACGTCGGAAGCAAAGGACCGGGGCCCAGACCGCTTACCTGGCCCAGGACAACGGGGACGCCGCTCCCGAAGGTGAGTTCTCTGTATCAATTAACCCTATGTCCGTTGTCGTCCACAAGGTGAACCGAGAGGGGAGCTTTGGTCGGGAGCAGAAGGAGGACGACCGCCTCAAGCACTGCTGGGCCCAAGTACGGGTTGTAGAGGGGGTTGACCAAAACCCCGACCTGAGACTTCCCACCTCGTACTTCCTCATCCACGGTGGCCTCCTCTACCACTGGGCCTGCCGCCGGGGGGAGCAGGTAGACCTCCTGGTGGTACCACGCACAAAAACACCACTGGTCATGCACCTGGCCCATGCCCACCCGCTCAGCGGTCACCTGGGACCGCGGAACACGTTGGAAAAACTGAGGGACCGATTTGTGTGGCCCGGGATGGGTGCCGAGGTCCGGAAGTTCTGCGAGCGGTGCCCCCAATGCCAGCGCACCGCTCCCCGGAGGCCCCCGCCAGCGCCCCTCATCCCTCTACCCATCATCGGCGTCCCCTTTGAGCGGATCGGGATGGACCTCGAGTACGTCCTGGTGATCGTACACTACGCCACCCAATACCCGGAGGCGATACCACTGCGCAAAGCCACCTCCCCCAACATCGCCAGGGAACTGGTACTCCTCTTCAGCCAGGTGGGAATCCCCAAGGACATACTGACATACCGATCAAGGTACGCCCTTTGTGTCCAAGCTAATGTCTGATCTGTGTCGGCTGTTGCAGATGAAGCGCCTGAAGACATCGGTTTACCACCCCCAAACTGACGGACTGGTCGAGCACTTCAACCAGACGCTCAAATGGATGCTGCGGCGGGTGGTAGATGGAGAAGGGAGGAACTGGGATCTTCTCCTCCCTTACGTTCTCTTTGCCATCCAGGAGTGTCCCCAGGCATGCACCGGCTTCACCCCCTTCAAGCTGCTGTTCGGCCGGCGCCCTCGAGGACTGCTAGACATCCCCCGCGAAACCTGGGAGGAATAGCCGTCCCCGTTCCGCTCGATCATGGAATATGTGCAAGAAATGCAAGACAGGATCGACCGAGTGGCGCCGATAGTCCAACAGCACATGCGCGCCGCCCAAGAGGAACAGCAGCGGGTGTACAACTGCCTGGCGCAGCCCTGAGAGTTCCACCCAGGGGACCAGGTCCTTCTTCTGGTACCCAGTAATGCCTGCAACAGAGCGTCCTAGAGCGTCAGGGCGCCATCAACTACCACCTGCAACAGCCCGGTAGGAGGGCGGACGGGAAACTATACCACATCAACTTGTTGAAGAAGTGGGTAGAACCGGCTCTGGTAGTTTCAGCGTATGCCGCCATGGACACAGATCAGAACAGGTGTGCTTTGGTCGACCTCGGGGAGGACCTCACCTCAGAAAATTGAAGCTGTAAAAGGCTACCCTCGGCCCATGTCAAAAAAACAGGTACATGCCTTCTTGGGGTTGGCGGGGTATTATCGAAGGTTTGTGCATAATTTCTCTGAAGGAGGCCCGTCACTAGCGCGCCAGTGCTGCGCAATCCGGACTTCACCCTCCCCTTCACGGTGCACACTGACGCGTCCGAAACCGGGCTGGGAGCCGTCCTCTCCCAAACCTTTGAGGGAGAAGAGCACCCCGTGCTCTACATCAGCCAGAAGCTGTCCCCAACGGAGAGAAGGTATGCCGCAGTAGAAAGAGAGGCCCTGGCAATAAAGTGGGCCATTGAGGAACTAAGGTACTACCTGGCTGGCCGACCCTTCGTCCTGGTAACAGACCACGCCCCCCTCCAATGGATAGCCAAGGCTAAGGACACTAACGGCCGGGTAACTCGCTGGTTTCTCGCCTTGCAGGACTTCTCATTTCAGGTCCAGCACCGGGCGGGGGCACTACACGGGAACGCGGATGGACTCTCATGGAGAGACGCGCTTTGGGCCCACCACCCAGCGACAGTAGGCTCGGAGCTGGGAGGGGGGGGTACTGTTGCGACGGACTAATACGCGGCACGAGAGGAAAGAGAATCGCTCCATCTCCAACTGCCGTGCCGGTGCGAAGCAGGCAGCCCCGCGCCGGACCCTGCGCTAATCGGAACAGCCGCCATGGCGGGGTGGAACCACCGACGCCGTACCGTCTGCTGATTGGCGGAAATAAAAGTTGAGTACTGACTCACCGAAACGGTCAGTGTCCGGAGCAGATACAGGAGTAGGCATTCCCCATGCACTCACGTTATCGTGACTAATCTCTCTCTCTCACTCTCTCTCCATATTTTTAGCAAGATACCGACACGCAGTGCTGAGGGACGGCACGAGATTCCCCTGACACACCCCTGCATCGTGAGCATCACGAAGTCAGGCCGCCTCCGCAGCCCCACACACACACACCCACACAAACCTGCACTGTACCAGAAGGAAAATAAAAGACTCAGCTTTTGCCAGCCTCCGTGTCTCTGTGCTCCACCCTTTCCCGCTACACTCTACTTAGTCAGTCTTTTTTGTCTAGTAGTGCTTTTTTTGTTTCGGGGATATTTTATGTACCTCCCCACTGGTACTCTGGTACTTTGAATTCTGTGGAATTTAAAGAAGTAGTGATGATATATAGTGTTAACCAGTAGAAGATGTGCAAAGTAAATTAAAACATTTCCTTGTGCTATTCCACATTGAGTAGACTATTACTTTAACAGGATAGCTAGCTAGCTGACTAATATTAGTTTTTGGTGTACAGCTTTAGATTGTTGCAGCACCTTTGAATCCATCTCCCTTGCTTATATATGCATATATGTATTTTATTTTTTTCAATTTGACCACTGGGTGTCTCTAATTGTTCAAAGAGACATTAAAACAGCTTTGAAAAGCACTAAATTGCCTTTGCTAATACCTGCATATACAGTACTATACACACTGAATATCAATGTAGGCCTACTTATGATAGAACCGTATTACATTGTTTACACCCCCCCTCCACAATCCATTTACATATTTTTCAATATTCAGATTAATCAAATTTATCAGATTTATTACTATGTGATTTGGATTTAAATGCATTTAATGGAACCTAAATTAAACATATTACAATATACTTATATTTTACTGGTTTCATATTATTCACATTTTTATACTGTGACAAGTGTAATTAAAATTAATACTATAATTGTTCTTTGATTAGACTTGCCTTCCCTCAGTGTGTCCCTCCCACTGTGTGTTTACAGTGTTTTCACTTTGTTGCTTAATTGTAATCTTTCTAATATGCCAAAAAAATTTATGCTACATCTGTGTGTGTGGCTGATGTCCCTGGTGATATGTGAACAGCCATTGTGTAAGTTATAACATAACTTCAACATTATGCCTGTTAGTCCCATACAGCTAGCAGCACTATGCAAAAATCATAAAAAGCATATACAGCGCTGTGAAAAACTGATTTCTTATGTTTTTTGTATATATCTCATAACAAATGGTTTTAGATCTTCAAATGAAATACAACATAAAACAATGGTGACACACAATACAGTTTATATACAGTATCTCACAAAAGTGAGTACACCTCTATTTTGTTTGGCCACCATTAGTTTCCAGTGCTGCCTTAACCCTCTTAGGTGTGGAGTTCACCAGAGCTTTACTGGTTGCCACTGGAGTCCTCTTCCACTCCTCAATGACGACATCACGGAGCTGGTGGATGTTAGAGACCTTGTGCTTGTGCTTATGCATTTGGGCCAAGACACATAATGTGACGTCATCACAGCATGCATTCAGCCAAAACCATCTTCAGTTCATGTGCGTGGAACATGAGTACAGCTAAAAGGTCTCATTTACCAACAAACATCACTGCGACAGACCATGCAAAACCATTTCATGCAATTGCGATTTTGCCAATTCAAGTCGTTTTCCACAAAAAAGCACAAAAAACTCAGCAAGTTGCATCTCAAATTTTGAAAAAAGCTGCAGCAAAATCAAGCCTTTCTGGCTGCAACAATCACAGAAAACTCTGAGAAATCCTGTATGGACTGACATATGCATCTCTTTTCTAGTTATGAATGAATATCACTCCTGTACATTTGCTTAAGATATAAGCTAGGTTATATAATCTTAGCTTGCACAATCATGCCGTCTTTGTAATTATAACTTTAAACAAAGTTCACGTCATATTGAAAGTGCGATGGAATGATTTCAGTGGAGTTCACACATAGGTTAAGTTCACACATAAGTATGAATATACTGTGTGCGACAGCTGCTCCCTAGTCCACATGTTTTTGCCTTGTGTCCATTGTTATGTTTATGGTTCTTGTTTTCACACTTTTGGTTGTTTGTTTTGCACTTTGTTCAATTAAAATCTGCACTTGCATCTGCCACCTTCTACAATCCCTGACAATATATCTCCAGACATTGAGTTTTTCCTTGTAAAATTGTGTACTAATTTTGAACAAATGAAGATCCTTAACTTTGATGTGAGTCACGTGTGAATAACGACCAACTTAAGTACAGGCTAGTACATGTTTGTTAGTTAATGTATGTGGTAAACTAAATCAAACATGCTCTATAAGAAAGAATATGAATTAAGCATGCATAATTTCAAATTGTTTATATAATTTGCTATAGGCCCACACCACCCAGAGCACATACTAGTACTATAATGAGATTTGAAGAGAAATGGATGGAGAATGATGAAAAACCATTTGAGATTAAATGAATGGTGTTTATTATTAGTGTGTCTTTCTACTTTTGATAAGGAAGATCAATGTAAATTATGAAAAGCAATCCAGTGTCATTCAATGATGTTTGTGTATGCAGCTGCATATGACAAATTAAATAAACAATTTGAAATTATGCTTGTTTAATTCACATTCTTTCTTATAGAGGATGAATGATTTAGTTAACCCCTATGTGTTAACTAATACATTGACTAACAAACATGTACTTAAGGTGGTTGTTATTCACGCATGAATTCATGACTTGCATCATAGTTAAGGTTAGCTCTTCATTAGTTAGTGATTAGTACATGCATTAACTCATCATTAGTTCATGTTTAAGTAGCACTAATTCAGGTATTAGTCTATAATTATTCATATACCATTATTGTAAAGTGTTACCCATATATTTCATTGTAAAGTGTTACCCATATATTTCATTAAGTCTGTTTAATACATATTGTACATTTAATATTAATGTGCATATTACTGGTAGCCATGAAAGAAGCAGAACTACCCCACTTTCCGAAAGCTAATTTAATCCCTGATTTTACTAATCCAAACACTGCTGACTTTTTGCAGACTCTTTGGAAAAAAAAAAGATGACAAGTAAAAAGCACAGATGGAGATTTGCATATGCATCTCATCTCATATGTGTCCTATAATGTGTGCCTATCACTCACATTTTGACTCTTTTTTTATCGTATCTGTCTCCCTTGTCATCTCTGTGTTTCTCTATATTGCAGTTCCAAAAATACTGTACAGTGGCACAGTGTTTTTACTGAAAAAAGATGGCCAATGCTGTGAAGAGAAACCATTCTTTCTGACACTAGTAATCAGTGATGCCATACACAGGTGTAATTTATACAGAAGTATTTTGGTGGTCTTGCATGTGTTCTGCAACAACGTATGTAGTTTGTACCATCATGCTTTATTTCATATATTTGCATATGTTTATACATATAGGTGCATCTCAAAAAATTAGTATATTGAGGAAAAGTTATTTTTTTCTCCCCACAGTTTAATTTAAAAAGTGGGACTTTCATATATTCTAGATTCATTACACATAGTGTAATGAAGTGAAATATTTCAAGCCTTTTTTTGTTTTAATCTAGATGATTATGGCTTACAGCTCATTGTATGAATGTAGAATATATGAAAGTTTCATGTTTTCAATTAAATTATGTCAAAAATAAACTTTTCCTTGATATTCTAATTTTTTTAGATGCACCTGTAAATGTCAGTCATCTGTAAAGTATCATCTGCATCCATCGTACAGCTGATTTACATTGAATGACCACTAAACTCCATAAAAGACAAAGCTAACAAAGAACTGAAAACTGAAAAGTCATGATAATAGTTGAAAGAGCGCCTCCTAAACACAGTGTCTGCTTTATGGATTTCTTTAAGATTGCTTTTGTATAAATCATTAATATGAAAGTTACAAGTTTTATTAAACCTCTACAGCCTCTTATTTTTATTTCAAAATTGGACTTGGGTTAAGCAGGTGCATAATCGATTTTCTGAGCTCAATATTCAGATTATGCAAATCACCTCTGTGTATTGCATACCTCTGAGGCTGCCAGATTTTTTTTTTATTAGTATACACGTGCACGATAGAGTTTTTCAATAGTGTCTAGACCACTGCCTTTAGACCAGAAAATAGAAAATGCAGGCATAAGAAGAAAATAGATATTCCCCGCTTTGCTCTCAAATGCAATATGATGTAATTTAAGTTAGTACGTTCGCCTCACACCTCCAGGTTGGGGGTTTGCTTCCTGCCATGGCCCTGTGTGTGTGGAGTTTGCATGTTCTCCCTGGTTTCCTCCTCCAGACCAAAGACATACATGGTAGGCTGGTTGGCATATGTAAGGTATCTGCAGTGTATGAATAGGTGTGTGAATGTGAATGTGAATGTTTATGTGACTGCCCTGTGATGGATTGGCACCCTGTCCAGGGTGTACCCCAGTAGGATAAGCAGTATAGAAAATGGTTGTGTGGTTGATAGTACACCAGTGGTTTGTTTCATTTTCAGGACATTCCAAAATTAAAAGTTGGAACATGTGACTGACAGGTGTTTCTTGTTGCCCAGTTATGCCTTGATAGACTCATTGTTTACACAGTTAATAGTGCTGAGTGTCTACTCTTGGTTTGAGCCCTGGGTTTTTCCTGTGAAGACTGCATCTTTTATTAAAAAGGATAAACCTGATAAACCAATAATAACTGACATCCATAAACATGAAACGCGGTGGAAGTGATATTGAGGTTTAAACATGAAACTAGATTTGAGGCAAGGAACAAGAACAGGACACGAACGCTTAGCAGACTTAACGTATTCACCAAAACATTAATTCATTCAGTTAATACTCTGCGAAGTGCACAGCAACATGAGGGCTTTAAATAAAAACATAATCACGCTTGAACACAGACAGCTGGGACCAATAATGGCACACCTTCGAACATCAACCAATACCTGAACAACCAAAGGACCAAACCAAAACAAAGGCACATGTCCATAGGAAACAGTCCTCATTACGTAATCTCGTGCACACGCACGCTCTCCAGCTGTCCGTGCTCGTTGATGCCACAACGCCATCTGCTGGCGAGATCGTGACAAAACCAACATGAAAAATAGGTCTTGCTATTAGAAAAATTTTGGAGCAGAATGTATGCATTCAATATTGACCTCATACTGCATTCCATAATTTTTTTTCTTCGATGTTGGGTGTATTGTATTTACCAGAGTTGGGTGTAACGCGTTACAATGCGTAACACGTAAAACGTGTAAAACGCTAATTACTTTTTCTGATAACGCAGTAATGTAACACATTACATTTTAAATTTCTGCAATTTGATTACCATTACTGATGTCAATAAAATAATGTTACTTGCGTTACAGATTTATTGTTAAGGAAAAATATTAAGTTAAATGCATTTTTAAAAGAAATCACGTTTTTCTCTGAAGATTAGTAAAACTGAACGTCAGTAAAAAAAAAGACTGCCTGTAATTTTATATCTTCAGTGAATGGAGATCAGACCATGTTGAGCGGGAAAACAAGGTGTGTATATGTCTATATGAGATCTAGTTTACGTGAACATGATATAAGCAGAGCTTAAGAAAAGATTATGTACATTATATGGCACTGTAGCATCTAAACCCATACAATGATAGCTTAGTTATGCCTCCCCTTGGCTAGCACCAATCACGCCCAGTAAGAAAAGTTTTATATTTTATTAGTCTGGTAGTTATACAAACAGTGACAACACCTGAGGCATGTTTTATGATAAATCCAACATTTTCTGATCATGCCATACATTGAAGCGTGCTAAAATTACTGAAAGAACTGAGTTTCACTTTTTAGTGTATTTTTGTAGGTTTGAAAGTAATGTGAAAGTAAAGTAATTAGTAATCTTCTTTTTACATGCAGTAATCAGTAATGTAATCAGATTACAATTTTTAATTAGTAATCAGTAGTGGATTACATTTTTAAGTAACTTAACACTGGTGGTTACATGAATCTGTATGACAGGGGCACTGGAATTACTACGACTTCTAGCTCAAAGATGGTGCAAGAAAATTTTCTAATACAAGGTTGTAATGAAATATAAGGAATATATACCATGTTTTAGACAAACCCGACCTGCACACAACTCTCTGAATAGCATTAAGACCCTATTTAATTCTGAGATCTGCTTTCAGTATTAAATTCTCATTAAACATGCTTAAGTTAACCATGAATATGGCCCCACACCTGGCAAAAGAGATGGCTCAGCTGAAATCAATGGTCCAGGAACTGTGACCGTGTAAAGAGAAACACAAATCCCCCATCATCTGGATAATGACCTATCAGCTGAGTCACCACATTTAATTCCACCAGTTTTGGCGGGCCCTTATATAGTTGGTGTGCCTAGGAGAACATTTGGGCCTGTTTCCAAAGAAGCCTTGGACAGTTGGATGCAGGTTTCAGAATCACAAAGCCAGAATAGCCAAACTCAGCATGGTGCTTTTAGGACATCAGGCATAGGGTGTCAGCTTGTCTTGTACTGCCTTTTCCAGCATAAGCCACACTCTCCAGCATCTGGTAAACATTTGAGTACCCCACATTATTTTGTATTAGGATGCCGTGTGACCCTACAAAGAAACACAACTGCTTGTGGTGCTATAGAAGACCTTACAGGTCAAAACAGGGGTTCTAGACAACTGTTAACAGGGTCTATTGATGAACCATTTGATGGATGCACACAAAATTTGACAGCCTGATCAGGACAGGATTCTGATGATGATAGCATAGGTTCAGTATTGTCTTGTTTTTGGGGAGGGTGGATGGCACTATAGCATTTCTATACTTTTTTTTCTAAGGAATCATAAAACAGCTCAAACAGAAAATTAGTAGATTTCTTTGAGCTAAGCTTTTTTGGTTAATAATCATGATTCAGTTACAACCCCAATTCCGAAAAAGTTGGGAAAGTATGGAAAGTGCTAGTAGAGGTAAGAGCAGTGATTTGTAAATGTACTTTGACTTGTATTTAAACAAAAAAAAAACATATTAAGACACGGTATTTGATGTTTTATTTAATCAACTATATAATATTTTGTAGATAAATGTTTATTTTGAAATTCATGCATGCAACACGTTCCAAAAACGTCAAACATTTCAAACAGTTTTTGGACAAAACAGCTGTCGTGTTCTTCGGGCCAAAGAGGAAAAGGAAAATCCAAGCTGCTATCAGAATCAGGTCTAAAAGCTAGCATATGTCATGGTATGGGGGTGCGTCAGTGCCAAGGTATGGGTAACGTAAACATTTATGAGGGCACCATTAATGCAGAAAGATATTTACACATTTTGGAGCAACATATGCAGCTAGACAACAACAAACCACATCCTGTCCAGATTACAAGTGCATGGTTGCATAAGCAGAGAGTCCGGGTGCTAGCATGACCTTCCTGCAGTCCTGACCTGTCTCCGATTGAGAATGTGTGGCGCATTATGAAGTACAAAATATTTTAACGAAGGCCCTGTACAGCTGCACAGCTGAAGAAATGCATAAAGGATGAATGGGGGAAAATTCTCCTTGCTAAACTTAACCAACTGGTGTCTTCAGTACCAAACACTTAATAAGTGTTATTAAAAGAAAAGGTGATGTTACACAGTGATAAACAGTCGCCTATCTCAACTTTTTTGGAGTGTGTTGCAGTGATCAGATTTGAAATGAGTGTATATTTTCAAAATTAAGTTAAACAACAGTTAATGTGTTAATAATGTGTTTTCAATATAGTATAGGGTGCATTGGCTTTTCAAATGATTATTTTTGTTTGTTTCTTTGCATTTTCCATACTGTCCCAACGTTTTCAGAATAGGGGTTGTATTAAAAAAATATTGCTACCGTTGGCCAATCAACTTCCTACAGATTTTTGATGGGTATCATGTGTAATGTCACATGAATTGGTCAAAAGAAAGACTGCAGTTTATTTCCAGTTTTAGGTTTGAATGGTGGTTCTTTTTACTGTATTTTTTAATGTATGTGTTGCTGCGATCAAATTGAAAAATGACCTTATTTTTTCCTTAAAATGGTACATTTATTCAGTTTAAACATTTTATATGTTTTTTATGTTCTATTGTGAATAACATGAGATTTGCAAATCATTGCATTCTGTTTTTATTTGCATTTTTACAGCATCCCAACTTTTTTGGAATTGGGGTTGTACATTCCAGGTTACAAAATTATTGTGGTATTGTTTCTGACCACATAGTGGCGATCCTTCTGGATGTTGTAGTCCAGACTGGAGGTTTAGGGCAGGCTGTGTTTAGGACACCTTTGCTAGCCCCATCCCCAAATTGAGGTGAGCAGAGCAGATCCTAACTAGGACTGCTCAGTCATGAATTCAGCTACCGATGAGCTCTGTTGCCAGGAAGTTGCAGAAATTTCTGACTGATATTCCTGCACTTTGTGAAACATGGTTAGCTTATGAAGGACAGCTTAAAGTGAAGAAAGGTGATTATACCTTTTTCTGGAACCATGGTGTGGGATTTGCCATTAAGAATAACCTCACCAATCACTTTGCCAAACACCCTCCTGGCATCAGTGAATGCCTAATGACACTTCGCCTAGCACTTGCAAGCAATCAAAGTGCCACAAATTATTATTCCATATGCACCAACATTGGATGCAGAGGACTCAGCTGAAGAGGTCTTCTATGCTGACCTGGACAGGGTTCTAACTAAGTATTTGATCCCTGTCACATATTGTGACATGATGAAGACAGGGCGGATGCAATCACAGTATAGAATGAGAGTTTTATTTGTAGAGAGGAGAGCAGACAAATCCAAAACATAATCCATACACGTAATCCAAAAACAGGTGAAGGTCAGGCGAACAGCAAATATACAGGCATATACAGGGCCAGGCAGAGATCAAGGTCGTGGTACGGAAAACAGGGTTGATAAACAAACATGAAACGTGGACTATGACTTGGAACTGGGAGCGGATAACCCAGCGAACTAAACTAGCGAATCTAAACACTAACTATGATATGGACTATGACTATGACTATAAACACGAACCAAGAAACATGACATGAACAATGACTAGGAAAACGAACATCTAAACTATAAGCTAAGCTACGTTAATTAACGGTGTCCTTTCAGATTTTTAAAAATTGTTTGGTTAAGTTTCAGAGTGCAGCAAAGGCAGCTACGTCTAGGTATTTTTCTGACTTAATTGCCACACACTGTCATAGACCAAAGATCCTATTCACCACAATAAATTCAATTATTAATCCGAGTTGCCAATTCCATGGAGAACCCTTGGTTGAACTTTGTGAGAAGTTTTTAAAATTTTTTGCTGATAAAGTAATTACTATTCGTTCGTCCTTCAATGTGCATTTAATAGTCTTGTCACTATGACTTGTAACTGGGAGCAGATAACCCAGCGAGCTAAACTAGAGAATCTAAACACTAACTATGATATGGACTATGACTATGAAAATAAACATGAACCAAGAAACATGACATGAACAATGACAAGGGAAATAGGTAACATATAAACTATAATCTAAGCTACGTTACTATCTGCATTTTACGTTAATAATCCGCGCCATGTGTAGCATAGCTCACGGTATATATACACCGGCATCATTAGCCCCACAACTGCTAACAGCTGCGGGCAATACGGAAACACACGTGACTAGACAACACATGACAAGACAGGGCGGAGACATGACATCATCAATAACAAAAGACACATGGTTATACACGTGTCGGAATTTCACTGCTGTCCACATAGGAGAAGCATGTGCATGCGCATCTGTGCTTAAAGCATGCTGCCTCACGGGGGAATCATGACAATCCCCTGCTGATTTTGTACATTTGCCCACAGTCTATAATTTTAATGGTAGGTTTATTTGAACAGTGAGAGACAGAATAACAACAAGAAAATCCAGAAAAACGCATGTAAAAAATTTTATGAATTGATTTGCATTTTAATGAGGGAAATAAGTATTTGACCCACTCTCAATCAGAAAGATTTCTGGCTCCCAGGTGTCTTTTATACAGGTAACGAGCTGAGATTAGGAGCGCACTCTAAAAGGGAATGCTTCTAATCTCAGCTTGTTACTTGAATAAAAGACACCTGTCCACAGAAGCAATCAATCAATCAGAATCCAAACTCTCCACCATGGCCAAGATCAAAGATCTCTCCAAGGATGTCAGGGACAAGATTGTAGACCTACACAAGTCTGGAATGGGCTACAAGACCATTGCTAAGCAGCTTGGTGAGAAGGTGACAACAGTTCGTGCGATTATTCGAAAATGGAAGAAACACAAAAGAACTATCAACCTCCCTCGGCCTGGGGCTCCATGCAAGATCTGACCTCATGGAGTTGCAATGATCATGAGAACAGTGAGGAATCAGCCGAGACTATAGTCACCAAGAAAACTGGTAATACACTACGCCGTGAAGGACTGAAATCCTGCAGCGCCCGCAAGGTCCCCCTGCTCAAGAAAGCACATATACATGCCCGTCTGAAGTTTGCCAATGAACATCTGAATGGGTAAAAGTGTTGTGGTCAGATGAGACCAAAATGGAGCACTTTGGCATCAACTCAACTCGCCATGTTTGGAGGAGGAGGAATGCTGTCTATGACCCCAAGAACACCATCCCCACCGTCAAACATGGAGGTGGAAACATTATGCTTTGGGGGTGTTTTTCTGCTAAGGGGACAGGACAACTTCACTGCATCAAAGGGACGATGTACGGGGCCATGTACCGTCAAATCTTGGATGAGAACCTCCTTCCCTCAGCCAGGGCATTGAAAATGGGTTGTGAATGGGTATACCAGCATGACAGTGACCCCAAACACACGGCCAAGGCAACAAAGGAGTGGCTCAAGAAGAAGCACATTAAGGTCCTGGAGTGGCCTAGCCAGTCTCCAGACCTTAATCCCATAGAAAATCTGTGGAGGGAGCTGAAGGTTCGAGTTGCCAAACGTTAGCCTCGAAGCCTTAATGACTTGGAGAAGATCTGCAAAGAGGAGTGGGACAAAATCCCTCCTGAGATGTGTGCAAACCCTGGTGGCCAACTACAAGAAACGTCTGACCTCTGTGATTGCCAGCAAGGGTTTTGCCACCAAGTACTAAGTCATGTTTTGCAGAGGGGTCAAATGCATATTTCCCTCATTAAAATGCAAATCAATTTATAACATTTGACATGCTTTATTCTGGATTTTTTTTGCTTTTATTCTGTCTCTCACTGTTCAAATAAATCTACCATTAAAATTATAGGCTGATCATTTCTTTGTCAGTGGGCAAACATCAAATCAGCAGGGGATCAAATACTTAATCCCCTCACTGTAGAGTGCCCAAGGAGAACAAGCAAATCCTGCTCAGAGATTTTAATGCAAGGGTGGGGTGGAACCAGTGGAGAGGTACAATTGGCAAAGAAGGAATTGGCAATGAAAACTCTTACAACATACTGCTGCTAAAAAGTGCTCAGAACACTGCCTAACCATCACACTCTTTCACTAACAGAGCCAATGTAAAACATCCAGGAGGCACCCTTGCTCTCACCTCTGGCATCTCATTGACTATGTAAAAGTTTGCACAAGAGACTGCTGCGAGGTATGTAACACCAGAGCAATGTCCTGTGTGGATGACTGCAGGTCTGACTATTGTTTTATCCGCTCAACCATTAATTCATCTATTTGGCTTGCACAAAAGAGAAGGGTGCAGAGAAACCAGAGTTGCCCAAAGCGCACTGTCAAATGGTTAAATGATACCACTTACGAAGAGCAGCTACAGGCAGTGCTCAGCACAGAATTGCCCAAACAGTATCCTGTGGATACTAAAACACACTGGGGCATGCTCAAGTCTTCCATCACTAATTCAATCATAAGCACACTTGGACACATAACATTGAATCACCAGGACTGGTTTGATGGAAATGACACAGAAATCCAACAGCTCATTGACATCAAGTGGCAAGATTTTACTACTTGTCAGAGTGACATTAATTGCAAGATTAAATGCTAAATTTGCTCTTGCTAAATCAAAGGCCATGACCCAGAAATGCGTCAGGGAACTGGAAAACCAACAATGGTTAAGGAAGGCTATGGAAACTCAACATCTTGCAGACTCTGGGGACACCAGAGGTTTCTTTGTTTCCACAGAAGCAGTATATGGGCTCGACTATCACTGCATAACTCCACTCCGCTCCAAATATGAGTTTATGGTGCTGAAGGACAATGCATTGATAAAAAAAAAAGGTGGAAGAAGCACTATGCACGGCTCATTTCTCTGAGATGCAGGTTCTTCACCAACTCCATAAGATCTCCTCAGCCACATCCATGTACTGCTCTTGAAAACATGGGATAAGGAGGTAATCCCAGCAGAATGTAGGGATGCCCTCATTGTCTCCATATTAAAGGAAGGGGACATGGCAGACTGTGGCATTTCCCTCCTGTCCACAACTGGGAACATTCTGGCTCGGGTTCTTGGCTAACAGGCTCATCCCCTTATCAGAGAAAATTCTTCCAGAATCTCAGAGTGGATTTTGACCTAATAGGGGCAACATAGACATGATATTCACTGCTCGCCAACTCCAATAAAAATGTCAGGAACAAAATCACCTATTATACATGGCTTTTATAGACCTCACTAAAGCTTCTGATTCTGTGAATTGTCAGGCTGTCTCTCTGGTTCTGTCAAAAATAGGCTGCCCCAACAAATACATCTGTATATTGAGAATGTCACATGACAATATATCAGCCACTGTACTCTGCTGCGGTGAAACTAAGCCTTTTGCATAGTCAAACAAGGCTTTGTCATCGCCATTATCTTATGGACAAAAGTCTAACTAAAACAGGCAGAGAGGCTTAGAATTATCACAAACAAAGTGCAAGTTTTTTAGTGAGGGTTATTAAAGTTCAACTCCTTTCAATTATATTTATACAGCACTTTTAACAATGGACATTGTCACAAAATTGTTTTGCAAAAATCTCAGAGGTGATGGTGGAAAGGAAACTCCCTGAGACCACATGAGGAATAAACCTTGAGAGGATCCAGAATCAAACAGGAACCCATCCTCCTCAGGGTGACACATTAAGAAAATATGCACCATCATATTTGTTCATGTCATGAGACCTTTACCTTCTATATTTTCTAGACAACTTAAACTTTACAGACATATGAAAACATATTTATTTTCATAAATATGAAAAACAAGTGTGTTTAGGTAAGATGGACTGCTTGCCATTCAAATCTATAGAGATTTAGTCTCGCTTGTAAATGCTGAATTTTACTGCTTTTACTATGGCATCAGAATGCAAGGGATTCTTATAGTTTTCCTACTAGTGGGAATATATGGGAGTGAAAATGTAAGATTAAATAATTTTAAATAATAAATTTAAAAAATAATTGTGTAAGCAATGGCATCAGCACAAGTATATGATGTGTCTAAGAAAACCCATCTGGAAAACTGCAGTCAAGTGTGAAATGGTTGTCTGTGTTTACATGGGTCTCCTGTCAGTCTTTTTATAGACACCAATCAACGCCCCTTCATTCCGCCCCATCTCAGTCTGTTTGGAAAAAGGAAAACATGACAGAATCTGCTAAGCACACGCAGCACCACTAAATACTTTTACTGTGAGCAAAAAAGCTAAACAAAACAAACAAATGGAAAAACAATAATAAAATAAAATAAAATAAATGTGCCCCGCGATGGACTGGCATCCTGTCCAGGGTGTACCCCGCCTTGTGCCCGATGATTCCTGGGATAGGCTCCAGGTTCCCTGTAACCCTGAAAAGGAGTAAGTGGTAGAAGATGGATGGATGGATGGACAAGAAACATGCTAAAATAAGAATGAACACCAGTAGTGCTTTTTGCAAAATGGAGCAATGTTTTACTGGTGAAGGGGATGAAGTTGGATAAAAGCAATGCTGTTCCTGGACAGGTACAGTATATAAACACAATCTATGTAAAATGTTTACTGGTGATCACTTAGAGAACCAAAAACTGTAGTGTTTTGGATAAACCACCATATGTAGGTAATGCTAGCTAACTTGAATGTTACCATTTAACTAGCAAACAATGGTGGTGACAGTCAGCTCAAAAGCTCATGAGAGCTCATTAGAAAGAAAAACTGGACAGCGAAAGGCACTCTTGACCATTCTCACAAATCAGTATAACCCAAATTTCACAGGTTTATGGTGTTACAAATTGGCTAACCAACAGAGTTGTTATGACTAATGAAGAGTTGGCAAACCAAATATCATGGTGTAATGAAACATGGGAGTTTGATGCCCTCTTAGGCAAAAACACCATTATACAAAAAGTACACTGCAAAAAATTAATAATTAGCAAGTCAAATATCTTAAATATAAGCAAATACAACTAACACTTCTCTTTATTAGTTTGTATTTTGACAAAAATCAAGGCTATTTATTGATATTTTTTAAATTCATTTCAAGCTTGAAATGGTCTTATTCTATTCGCAGATAATTTTGCTTATTTCGAGCATTAACAATATTTCTAGGAAGAAGCAAATTAAGGAATAGGGAATATTCCTAAAATAGACTATGTTAAGCTTGAAATAGTCGTAATGGTCTTATAATTGTTATGTAATAGTCTCATAATGAGAAATATCAGATAGCATTTCCATTATTCAACATATGTTCATTTGCTAAGATTTTTTAGGTCACTCTGGATAAGTGAAATGTAATGGTATGTCATAAATTGCCAAGTGCAATATGATGACACCTGTCAAGGGGAGAGAAAGAAAGCACAGTCACCCTGATATAAACCAGCTTATAGCCACACTATTCACTCTAACAACTTGTGAAATTCTTGTTTTAACTATGAAATCGGACCGCAGGTGTCAAGTCTGCTAATGAGATGTAGAATTTGTGTCTCCTATGGAGCAATGTTAGCTCGTTAGCTAGGTGTTTATCTACATGTGAGGAAACATTATCTTCCCTAATGTTAGGTACCTTTATAAAGAAGTGAAGCAATACTTATAAATAAATTATTAAACTTTCATTTATAAATATTAATCAATTAATAAATAAACAGCTCACCTTAGTCATATCATGAATATCCTTGATAATGCCAAATAAAGTATTTGGATAGAGATCCTAATCTGTACCACAGATGCACTCACATTTGTCACATTTGCGTGGATGTGTTCGTGATACTCTACTACTTTTTGTATTAGCACAGGATCTCTTAGGTTTCTCTTAGCACAATCAGTAATATCACTAAACTGTACAGGCCTGTATGATATATGTACAGTATGCTAATCTATACTATATGGCCAAAGGTATGTGGATGCCTGACCAAGAACCCCATATGTGAGCCTTCCTCAATCTTTTGCCACAAAGTTGGAGGCACATGATTGTGTAGAATTTTTTTCTATGCTCTAACATTACAATTTCCCGTCACTGGAACTAAGAGGCCCAAACCTGTTTCAGCATGCCACAAAGTGCACAAAGCAATCTCCATAAAGACATGGTGGGTTAAGTTTGGAAAAAGATACAATAACTTGAGTGGCCTGCACAGAGCCCTGACCTGAACCCCGCTGAACACCTTTGGGATGAACTGGAACTGGAGCCTCCTCGACATCCCAACATAAGTACCTGACCTCATCTTCACTAATGCTCTTGTAGCTGAATGAACACAAATCCCCACAGCCAAGCTCCAAAATCTAGTGGAAAACCTTCCCAGAAGAGAGAGTGGAGCTTATTATAACAGGAAATAGGAAATCAATCTGGAACAAGATGTTCAACAGTGATGGGAAGTTCGGATCATTTTACTGACTTGGATCTTTGAATCTAGGTCAGCAAATTCAACAAATCTTTTTCAAGTCATTTAATTAATTTCAGTAGAATATAATTAAAATGTTACATGTTAAATTCCCCAACACATCTAGTACTTACCCAAACGTTGATCACATTTGGAATAATAAAGAAATTATAGGCTAATGCAGCCAAGGCCGAATTATGAGAAACAAATGATTAATTTATAGCTTAGCTGGGTCATCAGGCTATGCAGTCTGTTAGTTCACCTCACCTCCCGATCAGAGATGTTCTTTCTTTTGTTACATCACATGTCTGTTCTCTGGAAACAGAAATGATTAGTTCAGCTTTCGAATCTTCAGGTTCGAGTCATTCATTCATCCGGTGACCGTCCAATAGGCTGAATGCAGTGGGGCTGTGACGTGATCACTTCTGTTTCCTGCACAGTACCTATGGGGATTTTGCAGCTCATGTCATCAAAACTGAATCACTCTCTGAGGCAACTCTTAAAAATGTAAGTTGTCTCATATTAAAGATTCGTTCAAAAAGAATGAATCGTTCATGAACGACACATCACTAATAATCAACAAGAACATATGGGTGTCATGGTCAGGTCTCCACACACTTTTGGACATATAGTGTATCATTTGCATTCATTACAACGCTTGGGACCAGCCAAGGTTTAATATGATACTGGTGAAAAACCTGACCATGATTTGGATACACTGATTATAGTGCCGAGTGATGTAAGCACCAGGTGCTAACAAAATTAGGAATTTTGTACAGGTATTTTCATTTCAGCTTTATTGTAGCACAACTGTAAGAGGGGGTCGGTATCCTGCTGCTGGTAAATAGACCTTACCGGCAAGAATTATTGTAATGTAAACGAACATGATCTTTTAAATTACTGAACCTACTTTTAACACTGGAAAGAAATTGAAGGGTGTTTACACACAAAAGAAATGCGTGGCATGCTAACAACCACACATATACATCTTATTCTCTCTCTCTCTCTCCCTCTCTCTCTCTCTCACACACACACACACACACACACACACATTTATGCACACAGAGTTGTGAATGATGACCTCCAGAAGATAAGGCAGAATGCTGAAGAGGAGGGTATACACACTGCAGCACTCTATCCTACCTAATGTTCAGAGGACAAAATCACAGCTGACACAGAGTCACTTCAAATTCTTGCACCCTGGAAAATACAACCACTGATTAAATAGGCTGTGTAAAATTATGGATACAATATGATTGAGTGGGAAATTTTTGCTTAAGCTGGTATCCCAAAATTGCCCACCACAAGGCTACGGATCGAAACTGCATACTAATGTAGTACACTAAACTGGACTGTATGGCAATATATTACACTTCTCAACCGGTTGCACAGAAATAACATTTAGTATGGTATAGTGTTCCAGTATAGCTCTGCGTCACCTTATAGCTCTGGCATGGCAACTATACATGCAACTCTGGCATGGCAACTATACATTCTATAGCGTCTCTGTCTCTCTCTCTCTCTCATACACAGGTCATTCCATTGATTATTTATTAACCTTTATAGGAAATTAAGGATGTGACGTTTCGAAAATTGGAGGGTTTAAGGGTGTATTTATTTATTTCCTATTGTTAATATTTCCTGCCCACAGTTGATAGACTGCAGCCACTTCCGCTTTGAGAACCTGCCACAAGTTTAGCATTCAACACGTGTCGCGAGCGCTAGTGATGGAGAGAGAGAGAGAGAGAGAGGTTGCTAGGTGACGGGGCATATATACTGAATTTTAACAAAATAACTGGAGAGAGAGAGAGAGAGAGAGAGAGAGAGAGAGAGAGAGAGAGAGAGAGAGTCAGCAACATGTAGGCAGGCTGAGTAAAGAAAGGTCGAGAGTGTGTACATAGCCAATAATATTGAACGTAGACTTGAACGGGGAGAAGTGTGTGTGTGTGTGAGGGGGGGAAGGTGGAAGAAAAAAGCTCGTGAAAATGGACGACAGAGGAACGAACGCGCAGCGGACCGGGATCCGCGCGAAGGACACACTCTCTAGCTCCTAACACAGTGAGTGGCTATTTATGATGATGATTATTATTATGATTGTTATTTTATTATCAGTGTTATTATTTATTGTTGTTGTTGTTCTTTATCCCTGCCCGTGATTTTGGCTCCGTGCTCCCGGCTTTGCCCTTCAGAACAGGCGTAGCAATGCGTGTGCGTCTGCGTGTGTATGTGCATGTGCGTCTGCGTGGATGAGCAGAAAGACATTTCCAGTGACCCTTCTGTCATTGATGCGCGTGCAGACTAGGACAGGACTATGTCTCTCACTTGACTACACATACTTGAGCCGTTCTGGCTCACACACACACACACACACACACACACACACACACACACACACACACACACACAGCCCCCTTGGATGCCTCGTAACTTTAACTCAGTAGGTATAATGCACTTGTTCTTTTGTAACAGGTTTATAAGAATGAGAGGCAATGAAGCGACGTTACATCTTCCAGACAGTCTCCCCTTTGAGGAGCGAAACGCAATGGTGTAGCGCTGGGAAAAAGAAAAAGATCAATGATCGTCATGTCGTGTGTAACAGCCACAATGCGTCAGTACTAATTTGTATGTCCAATCACAGGTGATGTACTATTTCGAAACAGTATTTATTATGGTAGTGTGCCGCCTGGTCACGTACACCGAGTCCCCCACATCCCACCATTAGTCCCCCAATCCCAACCCCATGACAACAATTTCCCTAAAGCGCAGAGCACTATGCTATGTTCGGTGGCAGAATTGCTCACAATGTTGATTTTTTCTCTCTCATTCTGACCGTGTTCTCAGATACATTTCTACTCTTCAGTAAGCCCTGTGTGCATGGGTTATTGTTTGGTTGTGCTTGTGTGAAAGCCTTTTACATCAGTGGACAGCCATGACCTGAAGAATCCAGCACTTTCCAGGATATGTAGATTTTCTTTGGAATTTTTATGTGTAATGTACAGACTGTAGTGAATCAGGGCTAGGTGCGTGTTAATTATGTCAGCCGCTGCATAACTAGTTCTCCGATACCGAATCATCCCTTAAGGTTGGATTTACATGTGGTGACTCTTCCTTCAAGCCCTCCACACCCCCACCAAGTTGTAGCTGTATGCTCAGTGGCAGCTTGCTGGAGAAATTCATTAGGAGCATGACAGCTCGAGACAAGCCCCTGCAGGACAGGCGCTTCTGTCAGAGCCACATGAAGGCTTGTCTGACGTACGGCGGGAAGAAGGAAGGTAGGCTTGGTTGGTTGGTGAGTGGCGTCGGGGCAGCATGGACACGATTCCAGAGCTCTGTCACGTCAAGATCCAGCTGTCGAGTACCACCCAAATATATATCTACTCACTCACCCCGAGTGAATCATCTCCAAGGGGGAATCGTGTCAGAGGGGTGGTGGTGCTGGTGGTACTGGTGCGTTAATTAAATATTATCTAACGGTTAATGAGTAACTAAACGTAATATTTTTTATTTTTTAACAAATTCAGGCAGTCGTAATTATAATGCAGAAGCATCAATTTAATTTGGCGAGCCAGGGCATTAACAGGCTTTGAGGTCTAAGAATGCATGTTGCAAAGTAACCTAACCTTGGTCCTGTTTTCCACCTTTTTCAAGGATTTGAGTCTTGAGCTGCTGCCTACATTCAGACAAGGGGAAAACAAAACGGGCAAAACGGCCAATCATTTTCTATGTACGTGCTCGACACAGAGATGCAATTTCCTGATTCTTAACAGAATTTTTAAAAAATCTTGGCAGTGCACGCCCACAAGCGGTCAGTCGCAGTCTCTACACAGGCACAAGAGTGAAACTACAAGCGACACGAGTGACTTGGTAGTGTGAATGTAGGGATTTACAGCAGCCAAGCTTAATCCCTTGAGCTCAACAAAGTGGCTATCAACCAGTCTGTGTCTTCAGTTAACTGTGATTTGGTCTTCATAATATAATATGTCTTTTAGAGTTTTTTTTTTTAGTTTTTTTGGAGTGACCATTTCCCATTACAGTATTATGCAGAATATGCTGTGTACACCAGTTCCCTCTCTAAAATGTTTCTTCTTATAATTTATTACGAAAATATACCATAACATAATTGACTTTGTAATAGACGTTTCGTGATTTTTATGTGTGCTTTGTGCAGTGGATCATTTATCTTCAGCTTTCAAGGAAGTTTGTTAAAAGTTCATTCTGAAAAGTAGAGACAGAAATGTAATGCTGTATCATTCAGCTTTAGTTGCACTTCCAGATTACTTCCATTATCACACAACTTATGTAGTTGTTAAGTAAATGGAACACATTCTGTCAGCAGGCAATTAAACAAACTTTAATCCCAAGACTTGTATTTTACCAGACTGATTGCTTGCTATTATCTTTGTCTAAATACATTAGATAACATAAGAATGCTTAGAAGCATGCCTACAGTCTATGTTATATGAATATACATATAACACAGTTACGGTATTCGCCATACGGGCTCGTGCCTAGGATCATCGGACACAAGGCGGGGTACACCCTGGACGGGGTGCCAATCCGTTGCAGGGCATAATATATGATATATTTTAAGAAATAATTTAAAGATACCAATTAATTAATTAATAAATACATTAATTAATTAATTAATTTCTTTTTGAGCACAATAGTTCACCATACATTTGTGAAAGTATGAAAAGTTTCGTAAAATTATAGTGCCTTCCAGCACCCTTTGTAAATATGAGCATGGAAGGCTGTCTTTATTGTTTACCCTTTAAAAAAAAATCACAATTCTCTGAAAATACTCTGTCTCATGGATATCAGACAATTGCAAACAAAACACAGGTTTATCAAAAAAAATCTTTGTTAAATATATGTGTGCCACAATTATTGGCACCCCTATAAATTCATAAATTCAAGTAAATTCCCGCTGATATTTAACAATTTTTATTAGCATAACTGGGTGACCAGGAACAGGAAAATTTTCAAACATGACTTCCTGTTCCACAGGGATATAAATATGAGTTAACACATAGGCCAAATGCCCTTAGTCATTCATAACAATGGGTAAGTCCAAGGAATATAGCTGTGATGTGGGGCAAAAGGTTATCGAGCTTCACAAAATGGGAAGTGGCTATAAGAAAATAGAACAAGCATTGAAAATGCCAATTTCCAGTCAACTGAGAAGTTCTAGTCAACTGGAAATGTTATGAATCAACCTGGAATTGGACGTGTGTTTATATTGTCTCAACACACTGTGAAGTGGCTGGTTCAAGTGAACAAAAAATCTCCAGGGATAACAGCTGGAGAATTGCAGAAGTTAGTTGGGTCTTGGGGTCAAAAAGTCTCCAAAACTACAATCCAAAACTAAAGTCACATATATCACTACAAGTTGTTTGGAAGGGTTTCAAGAAAAAAGCCTATACTCTCATCTAAAAACAAACTTGAGCATCTTCTACTGGATGCTACTACTGGAACTTTAAATGGGATCGGGTTCTATGGCCAGATGAAAACCAAAATAGAGCTTTTTGGCAATAAACACCAGAGGTGGTTTTGGCACATAGAGAGGTAGTCATATGGAAAAGTACCTCATGCCCATGGTTAAATATGGTGGTGGCTCTTTAATGTTTTGTGGCTGTTTTCATGCCAGAGAACCTGGACATTTTGTTAGGATACATGACATCATGGACTCTTATCAAATATCAAGAGATATTAAATGAAAACCTGACTGCCTCTGCCAGAAAGCTTAAAATGGGCCATGGTTGGATCATCCAGCAGGACAATGATCCAAAACATACCTCAAAATCACCACAAAAATGGTTTACTGACCTCAACATCAAGGTCCTGCCATGGCCATCCCAGTCTCCTAACTTGAAACCCATAGAAAACCTTTGGGATGAACTGAAGAGTAGAGTCCACCAGTGTGGATCTTGAAATGTGAAGGATCTGCAAATATTCTGTATGGAGGAATGGTCACAGATCTTTTGCCATGTATTCTCCAATCTCATCCGGCATTATAGGAGAAGACTCAGAGCTGTTATATTGACAAAGGGAGGAAGCACAAGTTTATTTTGATAAATCTGTGTTTTGTTTGCAATTGTTTGATATCCATGCGAGCAGAGTATTTTTGTGAATTTTTTTAACAAAAGATCAAAAGTTTAAACAACAAATCAGTCTTTCTCATATTTACTAAGGGTGCCAATATTAGTGGAGGGCATTGTATCTGAGATATTAGCCTGGGAGCTAGCTGCAGAAATCCCTTGCTGGCATTAGTTGAGTATATAGATTGGTTGGACTAATGTGTGCGTTAATGAAAAGTTGTCTTGCTATCTGATTGACTAGAGCAATCCCAATGAAAACAACACATATTTGTTGACTGATCTGCATGAGTCGACGTGAGAAATTTTTCAGACATCCACAAGCCAATTCCACAAATTAGCGACAGAATGAGTGTGAAGTTGTAAATACTGTCTTTAAGAATCAAATGCTGATTTGTGAATCACAACAATATTTGTGCATCTCATTTTCTTTATTTGTGGATCTCATCTTTATATTTGTGAATCACTTACTGTTTAATTGTGAATCTTGTTCTATTTTTGTGGAAATCGTGATATTTATTTTTAAGTTATTCAACAAAAATACGCTTGAATGGCACTTTAAACTATTGTAAGACCACATTTTTAATGGGACATCAAAAGGAGAAGCAGCTGATTTATATTTGTTATGACATTTTCTTCAAACACACATGAATACACTACATAAGCCCTAAGAAGCCATGCTTTGTTATTTTTTTTTCTTTCTCATGATCACAACTCTGTGAATTCGACATTAAAACATGTTTTTATTGTTCTGGAGGCAGCAAAATCTTAGCGCAATCCTGCAGCATCATGGATAAGCAAATCTGTTTATATTTTGATCAGGGACTCACTCAAGCTGAAATAGCTCTATGTCTGTCAGTGATTGACAACTTTGTGTCCGACACTTGAAAAGGAGGCTGTCAGGTCAACGTGCATGCAACACCAGCCCCATTCACGAGGTGTGAGTTTTACTTGTAATTAAATTGCGTAGCGAGAAAACAGATTTTTCTTACAGTATGATGTGGATATCATTAAAACACTATGTCGTGATCACAAGAAAGCAAGAAAGAAAGAAAAAAATAATGCATGGCCTATCAGGGCTTCCGTAGTACACATCCCGCGTGCTGCAAAAGAGAATAGTGTAAAAAGTTGATCAATATTACATCACCATTACCACTCCAACCAGCTACTGCCCACAGAGACAAACTGATTAGATGAATTCTTCAATTGGAAAGGATTAGAGCATGTGGTTAGAACAGTAGCTCCAATTTTGTTGTACAGCATCAAGCAGCTTGTACAACTCTCTCTAGTTGGGCTTATTTAACCACATATTTGTTATGAACATGTAATGGATTTTTAAATAATTATAATTATTAATAATTGATATTGCTAGAGAAATAGAACAAAAGGACATCAGCTAGAATTATGTATGAGAGTAGCTGAATACTTGCTCTTATATAATAAATTGTTTGCTAATACCATGTTATCATAATATTTTAGTTGCTACTGTTTGTGTTATAGCAGCCTTGTTTTTTTTTAATGGTTGAAAGATTAAAAAAAAGACGTGGCCTAATCTAAATACATACTTGCTCTATTATGGATCTCGGGACATATGTTTTGTGAGTAGGTGAGGGTTCACTGACTTGTGAAAGCATGAAAATTATAATATATGACCGATATAAACTATAAATACAAGCGATTTGGGAATTTCTCATAGAAACGGGTCTGTGAGATAGAAGTGGCACTGACTGATCATTAGATATGTGTTGTGCCCGGACATCACAATGAAGCCATATTCCATTTGTTGTATCCTCAGATTCTAATGAACTAAACAAGCAGGTCCAAATTAGTAAAGAACTACGATCTAGGCACTTGATCTAGGACTCAGGGCACTAGGGGGCAAGAGGTACCTACACAGTCAATAAATGGTATTCTCAATGAAGGTGAAACCCGTGGTGACTGGAAATATTGACAGACACATATATCTTAAGACCTGGCCGTCACTGTTATTGCTTCCATTGCTTTTGTTGCAGGGACGGACAACGTCTAGATCTAGTGGTCACCAACCCTGTTCCTGGAGAGCTACCTTCCTGAAGACTTTAGCTCCAACCATAATGGTGCCCAGCTGACCTTCTAATCATTGCCTTAAGTTTGGTTGGAGATGAAACCTGCAGGAAGGTGGATCTCCACGAACAGGACTAGACTGGACTAGACTCTACTTTGTGAGAGCATAGCTAGTAAAGTGGAAGACTTGTTGCGAAGCTCACCTGTAAGCATACTGCAAATCAATACTAGTTTTTCAGGCTGATCATGTAGATCCTGATGGGAGTGGATTCTTCCATGACAACAATGCCCACATCAACAGGATACAAGATGGTTTCATTATTATATATGTATGTATGTAAATTACATAAATTATATGTTATGGGCTTTGTAGTCACTAGCTCTCAGTCCAATTGAACACCTATAGGAATTTTGAGCCTGATGTTTTATACAGCTTTTTCTTTCTAATCTGTTCCTTGACAGGGAGATTTATTATATAGCATATCTGGGTTGTACCAAATGTGTGCATATACAGTATACTTTGTGCCATTGTGGACTTCACGGTTTCACTGACTGTCCACCAGGCTGTCAGATTTGTAGCAAAAGCTATATTTTGTATTCATTTTTAATTGATAATCAATACATTGAAGAACAGGTAAAATGTTTAGGCCTTCTGTCTGCTCTATTCAACCAAGGATGATGTATTTTTGTAGTTGGAATACACTTAGTGAGGACCTGTAGGTAGTATCTTTAAAAATGTGGTACTCAATCTCTGGGTGTGTAGTAAATACAATTATTTTTTATTCCAGTAGAATTTGTTTATAATGTCCAATCGTGTTATTCAAATTGTTGGGACCTGCGCACGGATCATTGTGTTTAGATAGCTCATTTACTAACAGTGGGCCACATTTATCAAGCTGTATCTGAATGGTTTTATTTGTGAATCGTTTGTAGAAACATTTAAGCACGAAATTTGGTATTCGTGAAAATCCTGAAATTTCTAAAAAAAACCCACAAAAACAAACATTCATAGCCTACTTGTGCTCCCGCGTGTGTGTAAGTTCATGCATAAGTCCAACTAACTAATGTAAATTTCGACTTGATCGACTTCAAATCACAGAATTTGCATGGATTACTGGAATTTAATATATACAATTTACTGTTGAGTTTAAATAGATTATTATTTTTATTATATTTAAAGTGTTTAGCAGATCCCCTTATCCAGAGCAATTTATAGAATATCTTTGGCGTCTCTATCAGAAATACATTCTCAAGCTAGTTCACTAGGTCAGGGAACTAAGAGTACCACAGAGAAAAAGTTTGTGAAACCCAATTATTTTATATTATTGTAATTAATTAAGAATTAACAAAGAGAAAATAAAGAGAACAACCAACATATACCAATAAATTAACACAAATAAAACTACTCATTCAATTATAACAAAAGAACACCACCATACAGTACGAATGGAGGATGGGCCAGTCTGTTTGCACATAGCCGTAAACCGTAAAAACAAATGCCTTAGATGACGAAGGATTAAGGTCCACTTATGAGGGAAAGGGCATTTAAATACCAGTATGATTTTTTTGGAGGATGAAAGATTGGTTCCAATTTTGCCAAGGCATCTTCTTTTGTGCTTCCAGCACGTCGACCGGGACACTTTTAATATAGCAGCTTCTCTATGTTATATGCTTGGAGTGCTTTTTTCTCTCTTTCTCTCTCTCTCTTTCTCTTTGTGTTTTCATGTCACACAATTTTCTTGTCCTCTCATTTAATTCACACCTATTCACCTTTTGAAATTTGTCTCTAGATTGCATCCTTTTCAGGTGCTGTTACACTGCTAAATATTTTTATCGGCATAAAAATAAGTTCTACTTCTGCGTTTACTTCACTGTTATTAGACTGTGCTTTTTTACTTTTTATGGATTTTTTTGGCCATCGCTAAATGCAAGTGAGCTGTGTCGAGAACGTGCTTTGCACTTTATGGGTGAACATAAGTAGTAGTAGCAAGCACAAGACACTAGTAGTGAATACAAAGAAAATCAACGTTTTGTAAAACTTTTGTTTGTAAATTCGGCAGAAATTTTGAGTTTTGTTTGGCCTTACTAAAAGATAAATGATAAATGAGGCCCATTCATTGTTATTGTTGCAGTGTGTATACTGAGGGATACTAGAAATTTCATCCAATGAGAACTTGGTATGTAGTGACGCAGCATTCCAGTTATCACCATTAGTGACATCTTTTCCAGTGTATAGAATACTCACATATTGTTTAATAATAATTTATAATCTTAGTGACTGTGATCAGTGAGTGAGCTGTTGTTGTGCACAACAGTATCAGGTCACGTCTATTAAAGTGCTAACGTTAATAGAGTTTTGTTATTTAACTTGAGGCTTATTTGGGACATGATCTGAAATGACAGCAGAGTTTATTTTTTGTTGGATATGGTAGGGATGATAGACTTGCTTGCAGGGATATAGACTGTTCTTGAAGGGGAGTGATAGGAGTGATGAGAAAATGTATACTCTTGCAGCTGGATATCCTAAACTCTAGATATTGGCAAATTGAACAGTTATAAATATATTTCTTTATTTGAGCTGATGTGCTAATATATTGGGTTGGGTGATACTGAAGCTCTGTCTTGTTTTCTGTTTAGGACTGTTGAAATCACCATCAATACTAATTGCTAATGAGGAGAATTCTTGCACCACTAGGGAAAAAATAATGGAATCATCTGAGTTTGGAGCATATGTGCTGGCAAGTTTTGGGATTGTTTTTTGATCTATTTATGATGACATATCAGCCTTCTTGAGGGTAAGCCAAAAGAACACCATGAATTCGGTGAAACATCTGGCCGACAAGCATCCCACCGTCACCCAGAACCTAAAAGACCAATCCTTAGCTGCTTATCCTGTATAAGGATTTGTTATTATGAAAATGTTCATGCCCCTATATGTTAGCCAGGCTTTTCTAACACTACTCGTAAAATGCTGCATTATAGCCTTTTTGAGCTAGTGCACGTTTTTATCAGCAAAACTGTCAGTTAACGACATCTCCATTATAACATTGTAACAACATGTTTTGGGTAATTTTATCAACCTTCCCTAAAACAAATCATCCACTTAAGAAGGAGTGCAGTAAAGGTTCCTTGTTCTTTGCCGCTGGAATTGATTCTGCACATTGTGTGAGCAAGGCACAACTACAGGAAGTCAAAAGTGTGTGTGTGTGTGTGTGTGTGTGTGTGTGTGTATACCGTTTTGTTTGCCCTTTAAGGTGATGTCTACAGCGGCAAGATCATAAGTGTTGGACCTTTTAAGGCGGTTTATTTAAACTCATTCCAGATTTGGGATGAGGCTCCAGTTCCAGTTCATCCCAAAGGTGTTCAGTGGGGTTGAGGTCAGGGCCCTGTGCAGGACACTTGAGTTCTTCCTCCTTCTTCCAACCTTAACACACCATGTCTTTATGGAGCTCACTTTCTGCACTTTGTGTCATGCTGGAACAGGTTTGGACCTCTTAGTTCCAATGACGGCAAATTTTAATGCTGCAGCATTCAGAGACATTCTATTCAATTGTGTGATTTCAAAATTGTGGCAACAGTTTTGGGAAGAACCACATATGGGGTGTAATGGTCAGGTGTCCAACAAACTTTTGGCTATAAAGCATAATCATGGCCAACCATCTCTAATTTTAGAGAAGACCATATACAATCGCAATCAAAATTATTCAACCCCCATTGCAAATCATGTTTATTGTCAAAATTGACAGATTTCCAACTGTTTGCAATGAACAAATCAAACAAAATCAAGGGAAATAGTTCAACACAATGAATGGTTTGAGTGGTTTCCCCAAATTGAAAATTATAATGGTTTCTCCAGTTTCAAAATTCTGAAATTTTTAGGCAAGTATTTTTAGGGCTTAGTAGAGAACCCTTTTGCATTTATGACCTGCTGCAAATGAGATGCATAGCCAGACACCAGCTTCCTGAGGAATCTTAGCCCATTCCTCATGAGCAATGGCCCCCAGTTCAGTAATATTCTAGGGTTTACATGCTGTAACTGCCTTCCTCAAATCCCACCAGAGATTTTCTATGGGGTGAATCAAGTCAGGTGACTGTGATGGCCCTGTAGAATTGTCCAGGACTTCTTCTGCAACCAAGCCTTGTTGGAATGTGAGGTATGCTTGGGATCATTGTCCTATTGGAAGGTCCAATGACAGCCAAGCTTCAGCTTCCTCACGTTTTCTCGTAGGCTTTCCTGATACTTCAATGAATCCATCTTGCCTTCCACATGCTGCAGGTTTCCAGAACAGAATCTCAGAACATCTGTGGCTTATTTATATGATTTTGAGCCGACTTTTCTTGTGCTTTTGGGTCAGTAGTGGTGTACGTCTTGGAGTTCTGACTTGGAAACCTTCTGCGTTTAGTACGCACCTTACTGTGCTCTCTGAAACCTCAGTGCCGGTTGCTATCAAGTCATTTCATGCATTTTCTACCCCTAGCCAGTTCAGGTATTTCATGTGTTCCAGCTCCAGCACACCTGGTGTGACTAATGAAGCCCTTGATTAGTTGCATCAAGTGTGCTTGAGACAACACCTGTTTTGCATATTTTTGTTGTTGTGAGAGATTCTATTCAGGGGGTTGAATAATTTTGAAACTGGAGAAATCATTAGAAGTTGCATTTTCGGTTGAATTTGAGGAAAATACTTGAAACATTTGTGTGTTGAACTCTTTCAATTGCTTTTGTATGATTTGTTCATTGCAAACAGCTGAAAGTCTGTAAATTTTGACAATTAACCTGATTTGTAAGTGGGGTTGAATCCATCCATCCATCTTCTTTCGCTTATTCCTTCTTCAGGATAGCAGCCTGGAGCCTATCCCAGGGGGCATCGGGCACAAGGCGGGGAACTGGGTTTGAATCATTTTTAAAACTGTATTCAGTATTTTGGTGTGTTAATAATATTTGCTAAAAGCATACATTGAAACAAATTAATTAAACTTAAAATATAATAAAAGTGAACACTAATTTAAAAATTGGTTAATCATAGGTTGGAGACTTTTTAAGGGATCTCTGTCCTTTACTGACTCGAGTATGCATTCTTTTTTCAGGGGATGAGAGTCTCACCTTTAGTTTTCATGCTATATCCATATCAGTAGTTGAAAAAGCATGTCCTATTTTGAATTGTTTCTAGTACTTAGAGAGTGCCACACTTACCACATTCAAGACTCATTAGTTTTCACAGTTTACAATCTACCCAACATATTACCTCGATCTTCCTTCCAAAACAGAACTTCCCTATCGGAGTGGTTTGCTCCAGCAGTTTAAAAACTGCCTTACTGATAGCCAAAAGTTCAAGAACACCAATCCAAAAATACCAAGTCACTTGGTGACTATGCAGCGCTATAAAATCATCAGTGCCATCATCGATAGCCATTGGTTCTGAATGTTGGGAAACCCTGGTTATTATCTGGAGTTCAGATGACAAGGTTACATACTAAAAATAACATTATATTTCACCCATCCTGAGTGTAAATGCTGACTGCCAAAACGATTCTGTAACTGGATTATTGGTGCATAAATTATGTAGTGTACATTAGACTTTAGGTTTCCATTTTCAATTGATTAAAATATTCAACATCATAAAAGTACAATAACTTAAGATATGCTAAGACACTTTTATTGTCACTGTAAAAGTACAATGATATATCATTTGGAGCAAGCCGGAAGATATAACACATGAAAAGAAATACATTAAAGAATATAGAAATATTCAAATACAAATGACAAAAGTAAAAAAGTGCAAGGTGCTAAAAATAGAAATAGAAGGTTGTTACTCCCTGATTTAAACTTGATAATGACACAGTGTTTGCTTACTCTATCTCATTAGATAGAAAGCTAGCCACAAAGGTCCACACAGCATCTGGATGAGACCAATTATGAACTCTAGGGATGAATTCTACAGAGGAACTCTATAATAGCTGACAATACAAAGGTTACCAAGGTACCCAAGCAGCAACCCAGGTGGCAGCCCATCCTATCTGCTTTTCTATCCCACCCTCCCAACTCTATTTCCATGAAGCCCAGAAATCCCAAAATTCCTGTCTAGATGGCAGCTTTACTGAATTTCATGTCTTTGCTAAATCGACAAAATGACCCAGAGATGGAAATAATTTCTTCTGAGCTTTAACCCAATGCTAAGAAATCTACAGTACCACCAGAAGAAGGGAAACCAAAATTGAACCATTGAATGTTTTGCACAGATCCCTGACTAAGTTGTGGAAGATGAGTATTGCCTTCATCAGCTTATCCACATCCACATCACCTGTCTGGAGTCTGCAATAGCTCTGTGGTACTCCACTATCAGTTTGGCTTGTGACAGCTGATAATTAAAAACATGTGGCTCTTGTTAGAGAGTCTTTACAAATATGTGGTGCTGCATCCTATTCTGGGCTGTTCGGGAGGGAAAATTCCACTGGGAGGTCCAGTCTTTCAGTCTGAAGAGACTTTCTGAAAGATGAGGCAGTGACAATCCCTCAATCACTGTTCTTTCTAAAGGCACCTACGTTAACTAAACAAAACCTATACTTTGCATTAAAGACCGGACAGTTTAGACAATCGAGACAGGACAATTGCATCAGGACAATGGAGAAAGTTACTTTGTAGTTAAAAATAAATAGTGACCCAGATGATACAGGGGCCTAAATGACATGTTTGCCATATATTGTGCCTACACAGTTGGGGAAGTCTGCTCAATGTCAGTGGCAATCTCCTCTTTATAGGATCTGGCATATATTACCCCAACAAGCTCTCCCAGATTGGTAAAATGGCAACACTGGGTACAAAAAAAAAGTTCCTTAAATGTATCCCTCATCTGGAGGGATAGAATGGCAAAAGCATATGCCTAAGTTTGCGATTTGGGGTATAATCTGATCTAAGAGGACATCAAACTTGTTTATGTACAATCTAAAACAGCCCTGGAATTGGTTGTCATGGTTCCATAGCTCTCAAATAAGATTGAACTAGACATCAGTTTGTCCAGACAATAGATTCTATGGGCTTTGTCTTGTCTTCTCCAATGAATGACCAAAGAAGCCAAACCTTTTTTGTGAGATTTATGTACATCCTGGTTGTAGAAACATAGATAATGGGCTAGTTCTGTGACTGTTCTGTTTTCAAACACATGCATCTCATCAGATAGACAGTACAGATTAGATTTGACAGGACCATACAGTGACTTATAAGGCTGTATATGTATACGGTAGAGTGCAAGTGGGGACTCTGACAGGTCTACCTACAAAACCTTAACAAAGGCCTGATTCACACATACTCCGTTTGCAGTAGGTATGCAGTACGTATTGCAGTAAGTATGCGTGCAGAAGCAGCACCGGCTCTCACATAAGATACGTTTGCAGTGCGCAACTGATCCAAGGCGGAACACACATTCAGAAAAGGACATGAAAGTTATGGCTGACAGGATTCTGAATGAAGTTTAGAACAACACAGTACAGTAATACAATCTTTTATATATGTAATCATGTTTAAACACAATAAATATAAACAAAATAATATTCCATTAATTACTTCTATGTAGGTTTATAGTATCTCACAAAAGTGAGTACACCCCTCACATTTTTGTAAATATTTGATTACCGTAATTTCCGGACTATAAGCCGCTACTTTTTCAGGTGTGAATGGGGAGCAGGTGTGTTAAATTTGCTGTCATCGCTCTCACACTCCCTCAAACTGGTCACTGGAAGTTCAAAATGTCACCTCATGGCAAAGAAGTCTCTGAGGATCTGAAAAAAATAATTGTTGCTCTACATAAAGATGGACTAGGCTATAAGAAGATTGCCAAGACCCTGTCACTGAGCTGCAGCACGGTGGCCAAGACCACAGCGGTTTAACAGGACAGGTTCCACTCAGAACAGGCCTCGCCATGGTCGACCAAAGAAGTTGAGTGCACATGCTCAGCGTCATCTTCAGAGGTTGTCTTTGGGAAATAGACGTATGAGTGCTGCCAGCATTGCTGCAGAGGTTGAAGGGGTGGGGGGTCAGACTGTCAGAGCTCAGACCATACGCCGCACACTGCATCTAATTGGTTTGTATGGCTGTCATCCCAGAAGGAAGCCTCTTCTAAAGATGATGCACAAGAAAGCTCGCAAATAGTTTGCTGAAGAAAAGCAGACTAAGTACATGGATTACTGGAACCATGTCCTGTGGTCTGATGAGACCAAGATAAACTTATTTGGTTCAGATGGTGTCAAGCGTGTGTGGCGGCAACCAGGTGAGGAGTACAGAGACAAGTGCTTTCCCTACAATCAAGCATAGTGGTGGGAGTGCCATGGTCTGGGGCTGCATGAGTGCTGCCGGCACTGGGGAGCTACAGTTCATTGAGGGAACCATGACTGCCAACATGTACTGTGACATAATGAAGCAGAGCATGATCCCCTCCCTTTGGAGACTGGGCCGCAGGGCAGTATTCCAGCATGATAATGACCTCAAACACACCTCCAAGACCACTGCCTTGCTAAATAAGTTGAGGGTGAAGGTGATGGACTAAACACTATTAAGCATCTGTGGGGCATCCTCAAATGGAAGGTGGAAGAGCACAAGATCTCTAAAATCCACCAGGTCCGTGATGTCGACATGGAGGAGTGGATAGGACTCCAGTGGCAACCTGTGAAGCTCTGGTGAACTCCATCCCCAAGAGGGTTAAGGCAGTCCTGGAAAATAATGGTGGCCACACAAAATATTGACACTTTGGGCCCAATTTGGACATTTTCACTTAGGGGTGTACTCGCTTTTGTTGCCAGCGGTTTAGACATTAATGACTGTGTGTTGAGTTATTTTGAGGGGACAGCAAATTTACACTGTTACACAAGCTTTGTAGCAAAGTGTCATTTCTTCAGTGTTGTCACATGAAAAGATATAATAAATATTTACAAAAATGTGAGGGGTGTACTCACTTTTGTGAGATTCTGTATGTATTACATTGCTTAAGCAAGTGGCAAAACATTTAAAACATGGTACTTCTATTACTTGAAAGGTAGTATCACAAACATTTTTAATTAAAACATACTTTGCTTTTCAGAGTGCACCAAAATGTGTTTATGCAAGTCACATGTGAGTAAACTGTCCTCTTATTGGTCAGAGTGCGCCTGTTTATGTTCTGGCAGGGGTGGCACTTCTACCTCTAACCAGTACAGTGTATGTGAAAAATCCTGATGTTTCTAACAGGATAGTTCCTCCACCTCCAACTGCTACATGGAAAAATGCTTTATGTCTTTAGAGCTCAGGATCCCAAACCAGGCCTTGGAATACCGTTGGAATAGAGAAAGTGGGGCATACATCAAGACATGAACCCTAAGCACACAAGTCGTTCTATCAAAGAATGGTTAAAGAAGAATAAAGTTAATGTTTTGGAATGGCCAAGTCAAAGTCCTGACCTTAATCCAATAGAAATGTTGTGAAAAGTCCGGAAGCAATCAGTTCATTGAGGAAGCCCACCAACATTCCGGATGTTTGCCACTCACAGATAAGTAATGTTGGATCATTTACCTCAATAAATAAATTACCAAGTATAATATTTTTGTCTAATTTGTTTAATTGGGTTATCTTATTCTATGTTTAGGACTTGTGTGAAAATCATATTTATGCAGACATAGAAAATTTTAAAACTTTCACAAACTTTCTAGCACCACTGTATACAGCAGGCCACAAGGTCAGTGGTTTGGCTCCACTAGGTAGAATAATACCTGAAAGAGCAGTGTGTGCCTGGCAGAAATCTCCAGATCTGTTGCACCACCTATGGATGTAAATGTAATTTTCCTGGGTGAATGTGCTGCCTTGACAGTGCACCAGCTGTTACACCTTGCTGACCCGGGTGGCAAGTCACTGATAGTGAGGCTAACCTTTGGCAGGTCCACATGTGTAACTTTTGTGTAAGGCATAGAGTATTTATTTATCGACATGCCACCATAGTGATTTCTACCTGACTGTCATCTTGTTGTCGGAATACTGAAGATCAGGATATGTATTATCACAGGTAGGAAGAACTTGAGGGTCAGCCAGGCTGTGCTGAATTCTAACATGATGAAGTACCCTCTTTTCTTTTCTTTTTCTGAGGCATGCTTGTGCCTCCAGGGAGTTGGAGCTAGTGCACCTCACACTGAAATAAGGATGCATATGTAGGAGCTGGACCACTCATAGTAGCATATCATGTCTATCATACATTGGGGCAACATGGTGGCTACCATCACAGCATCACCAGATCACCCACCCTTAGGTTAGTTACAGGCTTGGGGAGTTACACTTTTTTGTAAACTCATTTTGCACAAAGTTAATTTGGTATAAATGAACACAAATTGCCCCCAGAAATGCTTTTTTGATGTACAAAAAAGTTGGGACGCTGCGTAAAATGTAAATAAAACCAGAATGCAATGATTTGCAAATCTCATAAACCATATGTTGTTCACAATAGAACATAGAAAACATGTCAAATGTTTAAATTGAGGCAATTTTTAATTTGATGACCACAACACGTCTCAAAAAAATTGGGATGGGGCAATAAAAGGCAGCAAAAGTAAGTGTTACTAAAAAGAAACAGCTGGAGGAACATTTTGTAATTAATCAGGTTAATTGGCAACAGGTCAGTAACATTATCGGGTATAAATAAGAGTATCTTAGAAAGGCAGAGTCTCTCAGAAGTAAAGATGGGATGGAATCTGGATGGAAGCATGTATGTTGCTCTAAAACCAGTATATAACTTTCAGCATTGATGGTGCCTTTCTAGATGTACAAGCTGCCCATTCCATAAGCACTAATGCACCCCCATACCATCAGAGATTCAATCCCTGTTTAGTGATCTAACATTTCAGTCCTAATTTTAGATCAAAGGTGCTGACAGTGCAATTGCCATGATCTAGTTTTATGTTAATTAGATTAACATAAACATAAATTCCATGAACAGACAGTCTCAATAGAGTGAAATCTGAGTGACGCCTCAAGGCTGCTAGCAGATTTCATTTCAGCCTTTTTGTCTGACTGCTAGATTGGCAGTGATTAACTAAATATAAATCTACACCTGGATTTCTGTACAGTTGCTTTGTGATAATGTCCATTGTTAAAAGCACTATGTAAATAAACATGATTTGAATTCAAGGAGGCCTGTCATAAGACTATGAGCTACAAATTACAAGAAATGAGAACTGCACTATAATTTAAATTGTCATGGGGCCAAAGCATTCTACGTCATTAGACATCACCTTTGCTAATTTAGACACCTGTGCAATGTTACACTATGTTACCGACTAATGAAGGCATATACAATGGAAAATAAAAGTCTACACCCCCCAGTTAAATGGCAGGTTTTTCTGATGTCAAAGAAATATAAATAAACCAAGATCATATCAGAACTTTTCTACCCTTGTGAAAGTACAATGTATACAAATTAAGTGAAAAACAATCAGAAACATTTTAGGGAAAATAGGGAGAAAAAAAACCTTTCATTAAACAAAATTAATTTCTTGAATTGGATGTGTGCTTTGGGTCATTGACATTCTGAAAGGTGAAATTCCTTTTAATCTTCAGCTTATTAGCAGTTCTAGCAGTTCTGAGGAAAAGCAGCCTTAAAACATGATGCTGCCACCAACATTTACCATGGGGATGTTGTTGTTTTGGGTGATGTGCGTTTTTTGCACCAAACATACCTTTTGGAATTATGTAATTATTATACCTTTTGGAATAATTCCTCATCAGACCATAATACATTTTGCCACATGATTTGGGGTGATTTAGGTGAGCTTGGATGTTTTTTCTGAGAAACGGCTTCTAGCCACCCTACCTCATAGCCCAGATATGTGAAGAATACGAGAGTCGTCGCATGCAGAGAGTAATCAGTACTTGTCAGATGTTGAACTCCCTGATAAGTTTTTGTCTTGTCCTTTTGTAAATTTTTGAAGGATGACCTGTTCTAGGTGATGCCACTTTGTTGCTCCATTTTCTCTACTTGATGATGGCCTTCACGGTGTTCCATGGTACAGTGCATCTAATCTTTTGGAAATTCTTTTATACCCCATCCTGATTAATACCTTTTGACAGTGAGCCCCTGTACAGGCTTTGTAAGCTCTTTGAGGACCACAGCTTCAGCAGACAAATGGAACCAAGAAGATGTGAAGGAAATCCTACAAAAAGCTGATCTTTATTTAGAGTTCATATGAATAATTTAATTGATTACAGCTTTATGATAATTACTTTTGGACATGAGGTTGAAATATTACCAGCAATGTAAGGGCACCCTGGATCCCAGTATACAGCTAACTGTAGTGTCATATAACATGTCCATATAACATGCTTCTCAGCAGGTGTTTCATTGAATGGGACAACCCTTTTAGACAAGCTATCTGGAGAGGAATGCTGCATTAGTTGTTGAGCCTGAAATTTAGCTTTAGCTTTGGGATTAGCTTTGCTGCCAAGTTGTGATCCATTTGCCCTGCTGTGAGGGCTTTATTGCTGGAGATGTTTGGCTAATGCACCCAGAATGTCCTCTACTAAATCGATACTTCTCTCACTATGACTAGTCCTCTTTAATAGAGATGCACACCTCTAATGCTGGAGGCGCTTGGGGCGGCTGAGGCTCAGGTGGGAGAGCGGGTTGTCCACTAATCATAGGGTTGGCGGTTTAATTCCTGGCCCACATGCCTCCACATGCCAAAAAGCAAGGCACTGAACCCCAAGTTGCTTCCAATGGCAGGCTAGCACCTTGCATGGCAGCTCTGCTATCATTGGTGTGTGTGTGTGAATGGATGAATGATTGAACATGGTGAATAAGAAACTAAGGCTAAAAACAGTGTATAAGTGCAGACCATTTACCATTTAATACAGTCTTCTCTGTCTGGTTACTATAAAAAAAATAGACTCATAGATAGTCATTGTGCAATAGTCAGGATTGAAAAAATGTTGGCTATGTAGATACGGAAGAAAAATGCTGCAGCTAAAAAAAAGAATATAAAGAGAATTTTCTTTATATGAAAGGAAAAATCTGAAAATAGAAAAGAGCAAGAATCCATTTTCATATTGGTATTGAAAAAGTTATTTTTTTTTACAAGCTCAGAAGTGTATTTCAAAAATCTATAATATTTGTTTCATTTGTTTGAAATATCTGTTTCATTGGATTTAACCGGACTCCAGGTAGAGTATCCATTTTTAAATTTGTAGCATATTCTCAGAAGTCTTTCTTAAGAAAAGAGCACAGTTTACTGAACAAAAGCACGACTGCATCTATTTTAACGTCTGCTCACCTCTACTGGCCTTCTGGCCTTGGCAGTTCAATTCCCATGATGCTCTTGAAAGAAACACACATTCGTAGGACACTCATGGAAAACAATTGACTTGGATTTTGATCCAACTCCTTGTCAAAGTGGCATCATCACTTCTGCAAGGTTTTTCTCAGTGCGACAGGAAGTCAATTGCTCAATGAAGCCACAGCCCCTCTCATTAGCGTACCTTTGACTGCACTCAGCCCTTGTATGCAGTCAGTGTCACAGTGCTGAATAGCAGCATGTGTCCCATTTTTCCTGATTCAGAGCTTATTTAGAATATTGATTTTTTTTTTAGAAATGGTACAGTGCTGGAAATGCACTCCCCTTTTAATCCAAATCCTGTGTTTGTATAGATACACTGAGGGATAAACTGCCTTATTTATCCACTGCTGTGTGATTTTTCAAGCAGTAGAATGTGTATATAGGAACACATGACCTACTAGCAGAAGCCACAGCTGATGCAGTGACTGACGTATGTGGTTATATGGTACTTAAAAGCTCTCTCTCATCTTGTAATGGGTATTTTTGTGGCCCTGCACTAGGCTGACTAACAGCATCAGTCATCACTCCCGAGTCCAGTATTCCTTTCTTCTCCCTCCAAGCCTCCGAAGAATTACAACATTATAACACAGAAATCTTAGTTAATGCTCCTTCTCTCCTGAATATTTATGTATCCATTTTTTTTTATCCATCTTTGTTTATTTATCTACATCATTAATAGCTTTACTTGACTGCTATGTCTAATCCTACAGAGATTTTTTTAACACAATAGTATGAAATCTTTGTCTGTCTTATGTGGTGTAGTAAAAATGATTCTAATCAGGCTGTAAATGTTTTCTTTTCTCTGGCTGTTCGTTGTAAATCCAAGTGTAAACTAACATTTCATTTGCACACATGGCCTTTGATGAAGTCAGCACTTGGACCAGTTCCATTCCTGGGTCTATCCACAATGCAAATGGGCAAATTACCAATGTAAATTTCCTCTATATTATTTTATATTCTTTAATATTATATATCTATCTATTGTACTTCTTTAAAATATAATCATATTGTGTAAAAACTAGAACTGGTGAGACAGTTGAAACTAATGGATTGTTAAATATGGCTGGGGTGTGTGTCGGGGAGGGATTTCTGTTAAGGATTTTATTTTTTGATGTGAGGTATAGTTACCTGCCAGAAATATTGAACATTTTATTAGTTTAATGTCTTGGCTGAAAACATGAACTAATTGAAGTAAATTTATTCCAAGAAAATAATAATAATAATAATAATAATAATAATAATAATAATAATAATAATAATAAAACAATTCTGTGTACCATACCATGTGTACATATTTACCAAGAGTGTGAATAATTTTAGAGTTGTCTATATTGTTGAGAAAATTACAATAACATTACAATGATCCCAATCATTACTTATTATTTATTATACTTATTATTTATAATACTTAATCAAAAACCATTACTTCTCCACACCAGGAATTAAATAGCACTTTTAAACAGTACTGTTAAGCAGTAACTGTGACACTGCAATCCAAGTACTGTTCCTGCTTAAATGTTGTGCCAGGTTTTTCATTTTCACTAAACACTGTAAAGTGTGGCGTTCATGTAACAGGGAAACATGGATTCAGGTGTGTAGTCAGTGTGTGTTCATTATCATTACACATTTTATTACTTTACATGGATTATTTTATTATGTTTAAGTATCACATTTTTACTTCATGAGAAAAAAAGCTTAAAATTCTGGAAATTGTAGTAGAATGTATCTGGTAACAAACTGTTGGATGTTGTAGAGTATACTGATTAGTGAGAGTTTTGAAATTGAGTTTTTTAATTATATGGGATTTAGTAAGTTGGGCAGATTACATAGGTTTACTACTAAGTTTATTGAGACACCAATGAGTGTCTGTAGTTCTTAGTTCATTTCAGCTAGGTGCCTGCACTGAAGGAATTTCAGTTTGAAAATAATGTATTTTAATTAGTATTATTTTTTTTTTTATTATATCATATATGCAGTACAATCCAATAGAAACTTCCCAATGGTATTATTTAACAATATTAATTAATTAATAGGGGTGCCAGTAATTGTTGCACACCTACAGTATTGTGCAAAAGTTTTAGGCACGTGCAAAGAAATGCTGTAGAGCAAAGATGCCTTCAAAATAATTAAATTAAATATTTCTATATTAAAACAAATACTGTAAAATACAGTAAACAGTAGTAAATGAAACAAAGGAAATATTTGGTGTGGCAATTTTTTTTTAAATAGTCATCTCTGGTACAATTAGTGCAGTTTTATAATGAAATCATCTGTAAGGTTTATTGAGCATTTTGCAGAACCAGTCACAGTTCTTCAGGACACTTTGACTTTCGCACTTGCTTCTTATTTTTGCAGCAAAACCCAGCAGCCTTCATTGTGTTTTTTGTCTGAAAAGTGTCTCTTACATAATATGCTGCTTTGTTTAATGACATGCGAACACTTTTCTGTAGCATTTGATTTTGTGCTAGAAAACTAATGTTTGTGAAAGTAGAAGTCATAAATTAAAAAATATATAACAAAGTTTGTAAAAAAAAAAAAAAAAACAACAACAACAAAATAACATGGTGCCTAAAACTTTTGAACAGTACTGTATTTTTACCAAAGATATATATTTTTGATAAACCTCAGTTGTGTTTGCAATTGTTTGATATCCATGAGAGCAAAAGATCAAAACAAAAGATCAAAAGGTTACACAATAAGGACAGTTTTTCTCAGCCTTCTTTACAGCCTATTTACCAAAGGTGCCAGTGCACTGTATGTATATGTATGTATATATCCTTGCTGTGAAAAATATTGTCTTTATTGTTTAACCTTTTGATCTTTTGCTAAAAAAAATCACAAAAATGCTCTATTGCACTCATACAAACATAGGTTTATCAAAAAAAGATATATCTGTTAAATATAGGTGTGCAAATATTGGCACCCTTATGAATTCCTATGAGAAAAATATATTTGAAGTATATTCCCATTGATACTGATTTTTTTTTTGTATACCTGGGTGACTAGGAACAGGAAATTGTTCAACCATGACCTGTTTCACAGGGGTATACATATGAGGTAAAACATAGGCCAAATTCCCTTAGTGATTCATAACAGTGGGTAAGACCAAGGAATATAGCTGTGATGTGCATCAAAAGGTTGTTGAGCTTCATAAAATGTGAAGTGGCTATAAGAAAATAGCACAAGCATTGAAAATGCCTATTTCCACCACCAGGGCAATAAGTAAGATGTTTCAGTCAACTGGAAATGTTATTAATCAATCTGGAATTGCACATGTGTCTATATTGTAGATAGATAGATTGAGAGATTGATTGATTGATTGATAGATTGATTGATTTAGAAAAACAAGATTTCTATGCATTATTTCATTGTAGAGTTTCTTATGCAAATTCCTAATTTGCAGGATGTTATACCAGCATCTAGAATCCCTTGTGATATCTTTAAATGTAATTGTGCATTTTCTTCCCCTCTGATTATATAAGTACCCTAATTATCACTGCAGGATTGTTAGTATTTCACTCATTGTTATATTTGTCATGTTGGGATTCAGACAGAAGTTGATTAAATGAAATGGTTCATTTCCTCTGCTGTTTTCATGAAACTGGAATAAGAAGATACAATTTCACATTCCAATAATTGCACACGCTGAAAATTCATTTTTTTTGTTTCAAGGTTGTTGTTGTTCTGTGATCTGTAATCACTTTTAAAGATAAATACTACAGATTTCCTAATGTGCGTATATGTAATCTGACTCTATCAAAATATATCTCATTAAACCACTAATTTCTATGCTTGTCATCTTGTCAAGGGCCATTAATATCTTTAAAATGGCCAACCATGGTTAGCAGATAGTGTAGGTGCACCAATCCTGAAATTCTTTTTCTCTACAATTGCCCTGTTTCAGTATTCTTTCTAACATGTCTAACATTGACTTGCCCTCGTTATTTCCCACTGTCAGAAATCTCAGACACAATCTTAAGTGCTCTTCTATTATTCTATCAGCTCAAGCAGTCCCCTCCGAAACTGTTGGAACGGTAAGGACAGCTCATTTGGTTTGTGCTTCATACCTAAGACATTTGGGATTGAAATCAAAAGTTGGGTATGAGGCAAGAGTGTTAATCAACATTAAAACATAGAACCTTTTGGATCAGACCACTCAATTCTTAGGCAAGAAAAAGTATAGGAACAGATAAGTTATGAAGTAAATGATAGTAAATAATACTTAATATTTGGCTGCACATCCCTTGCTTGCAATAACTGCATCAAGCCGGTGACTCACTGACATCATTGATATGCTTTTCCTGCAGCCTCTTTCAGTTGTTGTTTGTTTTATGGAGTTTCTTACTTCAGTCTCCTCTTCAGGAGGTGAAATGCTGCTCAATTTGGTCTGGTGATTGATTTTGCCAGGTCTAAAACCTTCCACATTTCCCCCCAGATAAAGTCCTTTGTTGAGTTGGCAGTATGTTTTGGTTCATTGTCTTGCTTCACAATATGGTTATTCCCAATACATTTGTGTCACGGTTTGGCTGGGTCTGTGACGTGCGTCGGCCGCTACTGCGCATGCGCGGCCGTCGTCATCAACGACGTCACACCCTCGTCACGAAAGGTCACAGGGTCATGTGGGGGCGTGCCAGGAAAGCACGCACAGCTGAGAGCTCGTGAGGAATCAACCAAGGACTGTGTATATATACCGCGGTTCGTGCCCTACACGACGCGGTTCGTTCGGAATTGTTGAGAGTACGTCATTCTGACTCCGGGCTCGATTTACGTTACTGTTCATGTTTCTGTTTAGTAGCATTCCTAGCTTTTTCGCGTGACAGAACGAACCGCCTTCCATGGACGTAGCGCGAAGACGGAAGGACTGCCAACAGCAGCCCAGTGCTCCTGCCTTCCCTGCCTTTAACTCCATGCGCTTTGCCCAGAAAGCTCCGATGTTTCTGCCTAGGCCGTTTGACAGCCTGGAACGCCCGGATTATTTGCTTATGGAATGCCATCAGTACTTTGCCAGTCTGAGCGATCCAAAACCCTCTGAAGGTCAGTTCATGCAGTTAATCATGTCTCGCTTCGAGGGTTCCGCGCGTGCCTGGGCAGAGCAGTTGTGGACGGAGATACCCGAAGTGACAATGGACATTTGGCAGTTCCTGGACCTCTTTCTTATGGACTTCAGAGAGCCAGGGCAGCAGTATAATTTGGTTAGCATACTGCAGAAAGGTAGTCACGAGACCCCGGCCGAACCACTGTTTTGTGACTATTATGAGCAGGAAGAACTGAAAAAGGGTAGGGGCATCGAAAGCACCAGTCACCGCCCCGACGCGACGCCTGTTCTAGCCGAGTCTCCGGTTCCAGCTACAGCCAAGGCACTGGCCATACCCCCTGAACTAGTGGACCGAGCTCAGCCCGAGCCACCCTCCATCCTCTGTTATCAGGAGAAAAACAGAGTGTGCACCGCACTTCCAAGTAGGAGGAATCTCCTCATCTCCAATTCTGCAGACCAGATTCCCAGAGTCCCACACGAAGCTAAGCTCAGAGTTCGAGCTCCAATCACACCACAGCCATGCCTCACGTTCCAGTCGGAATCATTTGGGGTAAGAGGGATCACGAACCGCGACAAGGAAACGGCACTCTGTCTGAGGTGAGGAGTAGTCATGACCAAGCTACTGAAAGATCCTCAGCTGTAGAGTTGCAACTACAGGAGTCCAAAAGTATGTTGAGAGAGGTGACACTCCAGAAACAAGCTCTGATCACACAGATTCGTCAACTGGAGGACGAACAGGGTCGACTGAATGAGCTTCTGGAGAAGGAAGAAGTGACCAGCTGCAACTCCAAGATTTCGGCATTGCATATGGATCTCACGGCCAAAACCCAGGAGCTAGAAGGTTCAGCCAAGCCAAAAGCTCAGGTCCCGGCCAAGTTTCCGAAAGCCAAGCTCCAGTGTCCGAAAGTCCAACCCAAGTGCCCGGGTTCCATGCTCAAGTGCCCGGGTTCCACGCTCAAGTGCCCGGGTTCCACGCTCAAGTGCCCGGATTCCACGCTCAAGTCTCGGAAAGCCAAGCTCAAGTGCCCGAGTTCCATGCTCAAGCGTCTACGAGTCAAGCTCAAGTCTATGAAAGCCAAGCTCAAGTCTATGAAAGCCAAGCTCAAGTCTCCGAGAGCCAAATTCGAGACCCTCATCCAAGCTCAAGCCTGGGTTTTCACTCTAGTTCACGCCATGTCCCATGTCCCGTCCCAGGTCCATGATCCCGATACCACAGCCTTCGCCTCTCATTCAAGCCCTGGCTACAGTCCATGCCGAGTCCCCAGGCCCTAGCTATAGCTCACGTCATGCCTCACGCCACGTTTCTGGCCCTCGCCATGTTTTTAGTTGTGTTTCGAGCCCTAGTCCTGTCTCTAGTCCAGTTCCTAGTCAAGTTCCTAGCCATGTTCCTAGCCATGTTCCTATCCATGTCCCGAGCTCTCGCCAGGCTTCCAACCACGTTCCCGACACCACAGCCATGCCTCACGTTCCCGACACCACAGCCACGTCTCTCGCTCAAGCCACAGGCACGTCTCTTGCTCAAGCTCTAGCCACGTCCCTGGCTCACGTCATGTCTCTTGCCACGTCCCTGGCTCACATCATGCCTCTAGCCACGTCCCTGGCTCACGTCATGCTTCTAGCCACGTCCCTGGCTCACATCATGCCTCAAGCCACGTCCTTTGCTCAAGCCATGTATCTAGGCCGAGCCACGCCTCCGAGCCCTGTTCCAGCCACGCCTCTGAGCTCTGTTCCGGCCACGCCTCTGAGCTCTGTTCCGGCCACGCCTCTGAGCCCTGTTCCGGCCACGCCTCTGAGCCCTGTTTCGGCCACGCCTCTGAGCCCTGTCTGTTTCACTGGGGACACGGCCCAGCCACTCTGTTCCGCTGGGGATGCCGCCCAGCCTCCCTGTTCCGCTGGGGACGCTGCCCAGCCTTCCTGTTTCGTTGGGAATGCCGCTCAGCCTCCCTGCTCAGCTGATGACGTTGCACCGCTCCCATGCACCGTGGAGAACGTCGCTCATCCTGTCTGCCTGGCTGTAGTCCTTGCTCTGCCTCCCTGTTCGGCTAGAGACCTTGCTCCGCTTCCCTGCTCCGCCAAGAACAGCGTGCGGTTTCCTGGTGCTCTAGGGGGCATTCAGCTCAGGGGCCCAGGGCTGCCAATGAAAGGGGAGGACTCTTGGCACTCCAGGAGGGCGACTGCGCATACGCGGCCATCATCATCAACGACGTCACACCTTCGTCACGAAAGGTCACAGGGTCATGTGGGGGCGTGCCTGGAAAGCATGCACAGCTGAGAGCTCGTGAGGAATCAAGCAAGGACTGTGTATATATACCGCGGTTCGTACCCTACACGACGCGGTTCGTTCGGAATTGTTGAGAGTACGTCATTCTGACTCTGGGCTCGATTTACGTTACTGTTCATGTTTCTGTTTAGTAGGATTCCTAGCTTTAGCCGCTAGCACTAGCATTAGCAGTGCTAGCCCAGTTAGCCTAGGTTAGTGAGTGTGTTCTTGTTTTGGTTTTGTTTTGTGTATTTTTCGACACTGTAAATAAACATCACCGTGCTTCGCTGCAATTACGTCCTTGCTTCATTCCTGCGCCAACAGAGCGTGACAATTTGGATGCATTTTGCCAGACAAATTGCCAGACAAAATGTTCCTGTAAACTTCTGAATTCATTCTGCTGCTACCATCAGGAATTTTATTATTAATATATATTAGTGAGCCTGTTCCACAAGCAGCCATGGAAGAACAAGCCATGACACTATCTCCACCATGTTTCACAGATGAGGGTGTATGTTTTGGATTATGAGCAGATCCTTTCTTTCTCTACACTTTTTCCTTTCAATTAATTTGGATTCCAGAAAAGTTGTGGTTAATATCTGTATTTCTCTGCAAATTCCAGTCTGGCTTTCTGATTCTTACTGCTGATGAATGATTTGCATTTTGTTGTGTGGACTCTATACTTCTCATCTCAAATTCTTCTTCGAACGGTGGACCCATGCCCTATGGAGGGTATTGGTGATGTCACTGACAGTTGTTTTTAGGTTTTTCTTCACAACGCTCACAATGTTTCTGTCATGAGCGGTTGTTTTCCTTGACTGACCTGTTCCATGTCTGGTTCCAGTGGTTTATTTCTTTTACAAGACATTTCAAATTGTTATATTGGTTATGCCCAATGTTTGTGTAATGCCTCTGATTGATTTTCCCACTTTTCTCAGCTTCAAAAAGGCTTGCTTTTCTCCCAAAGAGTTTAAAACATCTACATATAAATAATAATAAATAAAAGCTGAAATTCTAAACTCTCTTCTGATATGCATCTTTTGATCTCAAACCCAAATGAATTGGCCTTGCCGTTCCAGTAGTTTCAGAGGCGACTGTAGATGTAGATTTCAGGAGCAGAACTTAACCAGTTCTAAAAAAAAAAGCTTACACTAATCGACAAAGCTTTTTATAACTGTAAGTCTGATTCATAAAAATTTAATAAAAAGTATTGTGTACCAGTTAGGTTGTAATTCCAAAGTTACCAAAAACCTTGATGTATTTGCAACCATACTTTTAAAACCTAATTCCCTTTGTGATATGATTTTGTATGGCATTTATAATAAAGTTAGTGTGCAAATCACCAAGCAAATCGCTTCAAGGATGTTTTTGCTTGAAATCTGTGCTTTGTTACCACCTTCTCCTCTTGCTCACCAAGAGAAACCACTGATCTCCAAAAAGAACATTGTTTCGTGTCTTCAGTTTGCTAACAGTCACGTGGACAAGCCAGAAGGCTATTCGAAGTGTTATGTTTGCAGAAAGGAAAACACTACATTCCAGCATAAGAATCATCGAATCTGTGAAACATGGTGGTGGTAGTATCATGGTTTGAGCCTGTTTTGTTTGAGCCTGGCATCTTGGCCAGGATGGCTTGCCATCATTGTTGGAACAATGAATTCTGAATTATACCAGCGAATTGCAAGGGAAAATGTCACGACATCTGTCCATGAACTGAATCTGAAGAGAAAGTGGGTCTTGCAGCAAGACAACAACCCTAAGCGTAGAAGTCATTCTACCAAAGAATGCTTAAAGAATAATACATTTCATGTTTTGGAATGGCCAAGTCAAAGTGCTGACCTTAATCCAATATAAGTTGTGGAAGGACCTGAAACAATTGGTACATGTGAGAAACCCACCAACATCCCAGAATTGAAACTGTTCTGTACTGAGGAACGGGCTAAAGTTCCTCCAAGCCAATGTGCAGGACTGATCAACAGATACCGGAAACGTTTAGTTGCAGTTATTGCTGCATGAGGGGTACTGAAAGCAAAGGTTCATAGTAAAAAGAAACTAAATAGTTTTAGATCTTCAAACGAAATACAACATAAACTAAGGCAACCTGAGTAAACACACAATACAGATTTTATTTTTTATTGAAATTATAAACTATAGGCTAATGCAACCAAGGCCGAATTATGAGAAATAATTAATTAATAGCTTAGCTGGGTCTTCAGGCTATACAGTCTGTTAGTTCACCTCAACTCCCGATCAGAGTCGTTCTTTCTTTTGTCACGTCACATTTGTCAAGTCTGTTCTCCAGTAACAGAAATTATTAGTTCAGCTCTTGAGTCTTTGGGTTCGAGTCATTCATTCATCCTGTGACCGCCCCATATGCTGAATGCCATCTGTACTGGGGCTGTGATGTGATGAACGAATGACTTGAACCCGAAGAATCAAGAGATGAACTAATAATTTATGTTTCCTATTCAGAACCTATGGGGATGTTGCAGCACATGTGCAGTCAAAAATGAACAAATCACTCTCTGAGACAACTCGTTATTCCTGAGTCATATTAAAGAGTCGTTCAAAATGAACAAATCTTTCACGAAGGATACATCACTACTGGAGGTCTTTCACTTACTTCTAGTACAAGGACTTACTCCTATGCTTTGTATCATTGTCTTGCTGCATGAGTTTCAACTTATGGACTTAATTTTGAACTTATGGAAAATCCTTTAGGATTTTCTAGTTTCCCTCAGTTATTGCAAGTTGCCTAGGCCCTGAAGCAACAAAGCATCCCCACACCATCACACTTCCACCACCATGCTTGACTGTAGGTACAATGATCTTTTTGTCGATTTCTGTGTTTGGTTAACTCCAGATGTAATGCGACCCCTGTCTTCCAAACTGTTCCACTTTTGACTCATCAGTTCTTCTGGGTCAATTTCCATGGATGCCATTTTTGCCCAGTGGAGTGGATAGTGGAGTCAGGAACAGTGTCCTAATGTAAGAGAGGCCTGTAGTTCCTTTGATGTTGTCCTTGACTCTTTTGTGACTTCCTGGATGAGTAGTTGATGTACTCTTGAGGGAATTTTGGAAGGTTGGAAGTTCGTCCTCCGCTCATAGAAAACTCCACTGCATATCAAATCAATCGCTTCCTAAACTTAGTGCCAGTCACCATAGAGTGGCACATAGAGGGATGATGTCATTTTGTAATGACAAAAACTGGAAATGAGTTAGCATTTTACTGCCGGTTTTCGCTTTGGGTTTCAGAGTGCGCTGCGAGCTCCAGTGCTTGCACGAGGGGAAATCATGGCACTAGCAAGTTGCTAAATGGGACTACAGATGTTGTCGGGTATAAAAATTTAGATAATATGTAATCACACTGAATAGAAAAAGTGTATGCTATGAAAATTTCACAAATTCCATTATTTTTTTTTATAAAAAATTTTTTTTAAAAAATTTTAAAAAAAAACAAACAAGTTTTTAAAATTAATGTGTAGTCCGTTTATAGCATACGGTTAGCTTTTTATCTCTGGCGATTGTATTTAGGTTTCAAACTTCATAAAAGTTATGTTCATTTGTGAAAATTATCGTGATGGACAAAACGTGTTAGTATTGTAAATTTTGTTTGATTACAGAGCTTATTTTTTGCAATAATCCAAAAGTCTATGGGAAAATCCTATGGGTTTTTTCAAGGGAACCAGTTTGATGCTAACTTCCGGGTTTCGGTAAAAAATGTATTTTCACACAGACCCAGCTGGTAATGGATATCTTTTTTGCTTCTGTTAATAGCATTATCATTTAAAAACTGTATTTTGTGTTTATCTCATGTTGCCTTTGTTTTATCTTAAATTTTGTTTTAATTTCTGAAAAAATTTAGTATGAGATACACAAAAATACAGAAGAAATCAGGATACATTTTCACAGCACTGTAACAGGGCCCTACCCACATGGGGTCATCATCATGGCCACAAGATGACAAATTTGTGATTTGTACTTGCCGTGGATACAACTTTTCACTAGTATGAAAACCACCCTGGTGGTCCATAAGAAAAGAATAGCAGTTTGTATTTGCTGATGCTATTTGTGTTTGGAATCTGTTGGCATGATTTTTAAGACTGGGCCCCTTCTTATAGTCTGTTACCAATGTGCTTTCACTTCAACCGGTCTATCTGTATATTACCAAGCCAATTTAACCTACAAAAATGAGATATGATCTAAAGTATGCAGTTGTTGGTTTTTTAAAAGTAAATAAATGCAGTTATGGGATATTTTTTCTTCTTTGGTATGACTGTGCTGGTGTTGAGCACAATATGCTTCTCAGAAAATGACTTGAAGGCAAAGAATATGCATGAATGAATGTACCTGTGGTGCAATAAATTGAAACAGAACACTCTTCTGAGTAATAGAAAGAACCAAATAAAGATGTTGGCTTCTAAAACGACAGAACTGATTCTGCCAATTGTGCATCAAATGGGGAAATTGCAATTTACACTCAGTAGCTAATGATGTAGTTTTCTGTATAGAAGCAAATTCTGATAAAATGATTATTAAGCAACAGAGTCTAGGACTTGTGTGTTGAGACAAGTCCAGGGCATACATCCGGGCACATTGCAGTGTGAGTGAGTATTACTGCAGGCTGGTGCAAGGCACCAAAGAGACCTGAATAAAGAGAACAAAGAGACATGAATGAGAGGAAGCCATCTTTATCCACAGGAAATTCTGTAAATGTCACACATAACACATAACCTGGAGTGCACCTATTTGTACATAGCTAAATAAATAAATAAATACATGAAAAAAATAAATACATGAAAAAAATAAATAAAGAAAAAAATTTAAATAGCTCATTCTTCTAAAGGTTATAGGGTTTTAAATATTTGTAACTTAAAAAAATGGTTAAAAAAGTTTCAATTTTGAAAGAAAACTTGATGATTTAATGTAATGTATGTAAGTAGTTATTGAAGTGGTATGGTCATGATATTTCACATTGGTGCCTGTAGATCAATAACATAGCAATCTTAACACCAAAATTAGCCTCTTTGAACCTCTTTGAGCACATTATCTTCAGGCATGGTGGAGATGCAATTGCATCGTGTTCTAAGTTCTAGGTTCTAGGCAAGTACTACAGCAGATAAGCTGACATCAGTAGTCATGTATTTTCATTCAGTGAGGAAATAGTACTTGGACACTTTCGTTTTATTATTTAATACACATCTAGTGCATATACCCACTTTATATTTACACACATACTGCTTTTGACTTTTGTACCTATAAATATAAACAAAAGTGTGTATTCATAAGCATAAACAAAGGGAAAAAGTATTCAGACACCACAAATGATCAGAATTAGTATTTTGTTGCAAAGCCATTGTTGGCAGTTACAGTTTTGAGATGTGTATGGTTATAAGTAATGTGTTTTTGCATCATTGCAGTTCAACTTCGGCCCATTCCTCTTGGCAAATCATTTTCAAGTCTCTAATGTTACGAGGGTACCTCTGATTAACTCACAATATCAAAATGCTCCATAAATAATGTATAATATAAATAATGTAATATTTTGGTTGTATGTTTAAGGTTGTTGTCTTGTTGAAATGTTTATGTTCTCCAATGAGATTGTTTATGTTTTGTCCAATGAGATTAAATTCTCTAATACAGTTGATTCAGAAGGTATTCAAACCAGTTTGTTTTACACAGTTGCACACTTCATTGTGTTGTGGATATTTTTAGCATTTTTTTTTTAAATCAAAAATGATTCACAAAAGTATTCAGACCATTTGCTGTGGCACTCCAAATGGTGGTCAGGTACATCCTGCTTGCTTTAATTATCTTTGAAATGTGTCTAGAACAATTTGATCAAGTTGCAATTTTAACAAATTGGGAATCCAGGAAAGCATGGCCTTGGTCAGGGAGGTAAGAAAGAAACCAGTAATCACTTTTAAGCAGCTCCAGAAATCCAGTGCAAAGATGGGAGAGCCTGGTGGAGAGACAACCATCTCTACAGCACTTCATGGAAATAGTGGCAAGAAGGAAGCCGCTATTGACAAAAAGGCACATGACTGCATAAAGGACTCTGGCAAGATGTGGAAAAAGATTCTCTAGTCTGATGAGTCAAAATTTGATCTCTTTGGGCAGAACAGCAAGCACTATGTCTAGCGAAAAACAGGCACTGCACATCAAATATCATCCCTATTGTGAAACATTCAGTGGCAGCATCATGCTATGGGGTGCTTCTTAGTGACAGGGACAGAGAGAGTGGTAACAATCGAGGGCTGGATGAATGCAGCCAAATACTGGAACATCCTTGAAGAAAACCTCTTCCAGTATTGCCAAGGGCCTCACGATACGAAATATATCACAATACATGGGATACGATATATCACGATATGTTGCGATACGAAATATATTGCGATATTTTGCAATGCTTTTGATTTGCATTGCACAGTGTCACTGAACAGTGAACACACTGAAATGTATGAAGTGCATATTGTCTCACTGAACACTTTTAACTAAAAACATAGATGCCGCAAAAGTCATATAAATATAAATTGCATTAAGTAAACATTCATAAAACTGAAATAGTCAGTATGTGCTACTATGCTGTAAACAATAACATACTGTAGTCAACTAAAATTTTTTTAATTGTCCGCTGTATTTTGATAACTTGTAAATGATTACATTTTTAGTATCCATTGTGAGTAACTTTACCAGTACTGAGTAACTTTAGGCCCTTCTGAAGTGAACATTGAACAAACTCTCTAACAACATGGATACAATAGTAGGCCTGAAGCCGGGGTTTTCAACCACACTATATAGCTGCAAATCCTTACAAATTAAATGCACCACCAACTCCGTTATCTTCTTTGCATGAGTTGACAGAAGACAGAAGCTTGTTGGTGGTATTATCATCAACATGTTTCGGCTGAGGTCACAGTGCTGCCATTTCATCTGTGTGGTGTCTTGTTCAATGATAACGCAAGTTAGTTGTGTTTCTTGAATATAAAATAATATTTATATGGTAGCTGTTCATGGGAACCCTCCACATGTCTCAATTTGCCAATATCTCTATGTGGTCCAAAGTTGTTTCAATGCAAATGAAGGAGGCCATCATTAGGCTGAAAAAAAAACAACAAAACAGACCTATCGGAGAAATAGCAGAAACTTTAGGAGTGGCCAAATCAACAATTTGGTAATTCTCAAAAATGAAGGAATGCACTGGCAAGCTCAGCAACACCAAAACGCCTGGAATACCATGAAATACAACTAAAGTGGATGATCACAGAATTCTTTCCTTGATGAAGAAAACCCCCTTAACCAATTAAAAAAATGGCTGTAATTCCTAAATGGTTAATTCTATATTTTTTGTTAAAACACTTGAATTTAAGCTGGAGGTCTACAATTCTTTAACATCTTGATTGCTTCATTTCAAATCCATTGTGATGGTTTACAGAGGTAACATTACAAAAATTGTGTCACTGTCCTAATATTTATGAACCAGACTATATGTTTAAACAAAGGTTTCAGTTGTATCAAAAAACCTGCGTTTGTCACTGCTGTAACAATGTTTGAATTCGTAATGAGGCATGAAACTGTGACATAGGAATGATGATGGGCATGTGCTACTTGATGAGCCTTTTTGAAATGCACCATAGCTCATCTGCTGGTAGGAACTGGATGAGCCTTTGATACTGAGGCTTAAATCAACAGCACTCAAACATTGAAAGAGCTGCAATAGGGGTAATGGGTTGGGGTGTGTGTGTGTGTGTGTGTGTGTGTGTGTGCGCGTGCGCCTGTATGTTTATAGAGTCATTCTGGATAAGTGGTCCTCTCTGAGGAACAACAGCCCACTGTGGACTTGTAATCTGAACAAGTGACCATCTGCTCAGCCCTTTCTTTCTTCCCTGACTCAGCCTTTACCAGCAAAATCTACACAATCCCTCAGAAACATACCCTTGACAATTCTGCAATGCAGTATGCCAGGGCTTTTGTAATTATGCTGATTTGATCAGGATGGGTTCTTCAGGTGATCAAAGTAGAATGGAAGACATTTCATTAACAGATTTGAGACATTGTAGAGAAGAGACAAGGGCAGGCTGCAAAAATTATTTGATAAATTCAATAAAATCTATCATTTAAATTAAATGAGTGATCAACACTTTTATTATTACTGTTTGAATTTCCACAGACTTACCTATTTGCCGGACGGGGTCTACATGGTGGTGCTCTTTTTCTACACAGCACTCAAGTTTTTATATTTCATTGTAGCTGAATAGATGAGTAGTCCCATTATTATCATGGAGCAAATAAAGGTGCTCCATGAATACATCCGAAGTAACATTCAGTGTTGTCTCAGGCAGTTGAGAATTGTTTAATCAGCTTTTAGACTATTCAGTCAATTATTCTACAGAATATGTAAAAAAAATGATAGTTGAAGTCCTAGGGGTCAGTAGTAGCCCAGTGGTTAAGTAGTTGGACTACTGATTGGAAGGTTGTGAGTACAAATCCCAGCAATGCCAGGCTGCCACTGCAGGGCCCTTGAGCAAGGCCCTTAACCCTGAAATTCTCAGTTGTATAAATTAGGGAAATGTAAGTTATTCTGGATAAGGGCGTCTACCAAAATGCCATAAAATGTAATTGAAATATAGAATTGACAGCAGTGGCATGAGACGGGATGACAATTTTCAAATTCTGAAAACCATTTACTCCGTTAACATCAGTGGCTAAATAAAACCACAACATGCAATGTATGAGAAATCTCACTATAGACTTAATCTTTATTAATATTAAAACTTCTTATAATATTGTTCAATAAAAGTGGTCAAACATCAAACAAATTGCCTAGCTATTGTTGTCACTGTCATAAAACAAAAATCAGGCCCATGCCCCTGATTCAAAAAACACTGTCTGTCATCTGTTCAAACTAATTAATTTGTCTAGTACAAGCTGCTCTGCCAACAGACAGATCATTCCCTCTGATCATGTGTAGTGCAACAATTGGTGTAATTTGTAATCAGCAGCTTGTGCTATAGTTAGAACATTCTTCTTTTTTGGTTGTTGGACAGGAGAAGAAAAAAGAACCCTCAATGATTAGCAACCTACTTAATCTACCTGTCCACTGGTAAAACTCTGAATAAATAACTAATATCCAAGATGGGTAATCTGCTTGTCCTGGGTGCCCCATTCGCCCAAGCAGTTTGTCCATGCTTGCATGTTATTATGTTATGTTGCTGAACACACAAGTAGTGTTTGGCTGCTACTTAACCACTCTTGTTTTCTACTGACTTGCTGTTTAAAAGGTCACAAAAATTCAGTTCCTGAGTGTAATATTTGATAGTGAAAGTATTAGCACATTGACTCAACAGAAAGAAAGGTCTAACGTCAACAAAAACCAATGAGAGATGAAGAAATATCTCCTGAGTTTAAATTCCACCAAACCCACCATTATCTAGATAATGCCATTTTATTATTTTAATAACAGGCTTCATGTAGAACCATAATGAACTTTCCTTTACTTTCACACTATCCGTTGTTACCCAGATGAGGACGGGTTCGCATTTCTTCCTCTTAACATCTTAAGGAGTTTTTTCTCTCCACCGTCGCCACCGATTTGCTCAATTGCCATAAATTCACACATTTAAAATTTGTACCCTGTGTGATATGTTTCTGTAAAACTGCTTTGAGGCAATGACCGTTGTTAAAAGCACTATACAAATAAAATTTAATTGAATTGAATTCATTTATATGAGTCACTATATTGTGAAATAATGAAATGAATAAATAATACTGAACTCATTGTTATAAATTGTTGTTTCTTCATGCATTATGTTAGTAATGTTATTTTCACAATAACATTGTCACATTTCAGTTTGTGCTCAGACTGTGATTTGAATGGTAATTTCACTTGCAACCACTGAGTTGATGTTACATGATAATTTACACAATGTGATATTTTTATGCAAAGTGGCTTACAAATAAAGCAGAATTTACTGAAGCATATACATTTTCTGTACCTCTAAGACAGTGGCATAATCTGGTAGATTTAAGAAAGAAAGAAAGAAAGAAAAAAAGAGTGTCTTATGTCTCAACGTGTTTCTTTAGCCTGAAAAAAGCCAGCATGAAAGACACAGATATGCCCATATTTCTGTATACTGGTTTATGCATACCTCAGATCTCTGAATGTGTGTACTTAAGATTCACTAGATTGAGGCTGAACACCAAGCATCTAAAACCTTTATATGATATACATTCTGAGCAGGAATTATCACCCATATGCCAAACATTTGATATAATATTGGCTGAGATGGTCCTTTTTATTCAGTGCCTGTTCCCATATAATGACTTGCATCAGCGGAAGTGTGAATGTGATATCAGACGTGAGGACGTTTCTGTCTTGCTGTGATGATTGGGACATTTGCTGTAATGGCTTATCAGCCTTATGGCATTGGAGAGAAGAACTCAAGGTGTTCAGGTTTTTATCATCCTATACCAAACTCTATTTTTCTGGCAGAGTCTATAATTCTTGACACCAGAGAAAGAGTGGTGGCTAGTGCACAGATTGAGACTTGAAAACGATTCATGTAGTTGCTAGTGTTTCACTTGCCAATTGTATCAAAGAGCTGTAGTTCTTTGTGTGTTTTTCATCGACTGATTGATTGAATGATTGATTCATTCTTTTATCTTCAGCCACTTTAGGGTCACAGTGACTCAGGAGTCTATCAGGGGATCATTCATACACCCTGAATGGGACTTCAGACCCATTTTACACCCATTTTACACCTAGCAGCATAATTTAGTGTTGACAATCTATGTATTGGCATGTGCACAGACAGGATCAAACTGGAGAGCCTGGAGCTGTAATGCTACCCATTGTGCCACTTATTCTTATTTATTTAATTGCTATGTTTATGATATACCACACCACAGACAGATGATTTGATTTATCTTTATTTGTGTTAATAAAAGACTCACTTTTACTGATGGGGGTAACCCATGAAAGAGTGCAGGGTGTGAGAGTTAAGCAATACCAAAATTCCTGAGATGTAGTTGGGCTCATGGTGGTGGTTTATGGTTAATTCTGCTGGCTTGATATATACTGTATGTGTATTCTTGTGTATAATTGATTATCATTAGTCTTTGTGCGGGCATAGAGGCTTAGTGGTTAGCACATTTGCCTCGCCCCTCTAAGGTTGGGGGTTTCAATCATGCCTGTGCCCTGTGTGAATGGAGTTTGCATGTTCTCCTCATGCTTCAGGGGCTTCCTCTGGGTACTCCGGTTTCTTCCCCCAGTTTAAAGGCATGGAATGCGTTATAGGCTTATTGTCATAATGTGTATGTGAGTGTGCCATGTGATGGGCTGGCCCCCATTCAGGATGTCCCCTGCCTCGTGCCACAATTTCCCTGGAATAGGCTCCCTGCGACACTGTGTAGGATAAGCAGTACAGAAAATGGATGGATGGATAGCCTTTGTGGTTGACGAAAGTCATGCTTCATTGATGTGATTTGAAACTGAAAGTACCTGCATAGGCATTCTGATTTTCATTATTTGCCAAAGAATCACTTTGTACATTAATCAGATATGACAAGATGGTAAACAAACACACAGAGACTTAGTAGTAGCATTTATTTTTCGCAGTAATTTTCACACACACACACACACACACACACACACACACACACACACACACACACACACACACACACACACACAAAATGGCCAGTACAGCTGCCTTGTGCATTCATTGACCACTTGTTCAGATATTGATTGTAACCCATTGGTTGCACAATTTGTCAGCACTCTTCTACTCTGTCCATCAGAGGACTGATGCTGACCAAATATAAACGAGAGAAACTACACTGCTCAAAGAAATAAAGGGAACACTTAAACAACACAATGTAACTCCAAGTCAATCACACTCCTGTGAAATCAAACTGTCCACTTAGGAAGCAACACTGATTGACAATCAATTTCACATGCTGTTGTGCAAATGGAATAGACAACAGGTGGAAATTATAGGCAATTACCAAGACACCAACAATAAAGGAGTGGTTCTGCAGGTGGTGACCACAGACCACTTCTCAGTTCCTATGCTTCCTGGCTGATGTTTCGGTCAGTTTTGAATGTTGGCGGTGCTTTCACTCTAGTGATAGCATGAGACGGAGTCTACAACCCACACAAGTGGCTCAGGTAGTACAGCTCATCCAGGATGGCACATCAGTGCAAGCTGTGGCAAGAAGGTTTGCTGTGTCTATCAGCGTAGGGTCCAGAGCATGGAGGCGCTACCAGGAGACAGGCTAGTACATCAGGAGACGTGGTGGAGGCCGTAGGAGGGCAACAAACCAGCAGCAGGACCGCTACCTCCGCCTTTATGCAAGGAGGAGCAGGAGGAGCACTGCCAGAGCCCTGCAAAATGACCTCAAGCTGGCCACAAATGTGCATGTGTCTGCTCAAACGGTCAGAAACAGACTCCATGAGGGTGGTATGAGGGCCCGACATCCACAGGTGGGGGTTGTGCTTACAGCCCAACACCATGCAGGACGTTTGGCATTTGCCAGAGAACACCAAGATTGGCAAATTCGCCACTGGCGCCCTGTGCTCTTCTGTGACGGACGCGACAGAGTCTGGAGACGCCGTGGAGAACATTCTGCTGCCTGCAACATACTCCAGCATGACCGGTTTGGCGGTGGGTCAGTAATGGTGTCGGGTGGCATTTCTTTGGGGGGCCGCACAGCCCTCCATGTGCTTGCCAGAGGTAGCCTGACTGCCATTAGGTATCCTCAGACCCCTTGTGAGACCATATGCTGGTGCGGTTGGCCCTGGGTTCCTCTTAATGCAAGACAATGCTAGACCTCACGTGGCTGGAGTGTGTCAGCCGTTCCTGCAAGAGGAAGGCATTGATGCTATGGACTGGCCCGTCCGTTCCCCAGACCTGAATCCACATCTGGGATATCATGTCTCGCTCCATCCACCATTGCCACATTGCACCACAGACTGTCCAGGAGTTGGTGGATGCTTTAGTCCAGGTCTTGGAGACTATCCGCCACCTCATCAGGAGCATGCCCAGGCTTTGTAGGGAGGTCATACACGCACGTGGAGGCCACACACACTAGTGAGCCTCATTTTGACTTGTTTTAAGGACATTACATCAAAGTTGGATCGGCCTGTAGTGTGCTTTTCCACTTTGATTTTGAGTGTGACTCCAAATACAGACCTCCATGGGTTGATAAATTTGATTTCCCTTGATAATTTTTGTGTGATTTTGTTGTCAGCACATTCAACTATGTAAGAAAGGAGTATTTAATGAGATTATTTCATTCATTCAGATCTAGGATGTGTTATTTTAGTGTTCCCTTTATTTTTTGAGCAGTGTATGTTTACAGTTATGTTTAATATATCTAAAAGTGCAATTACAAGTATTGATTTATAATCGATGCAAACTAGGTACCTCGCATTTTAAGCCCATTGTACGTCATAAGGATGCATGTGGCACATTAAGTCACAAAAGGTTCATTAGTCTGATGACATGATCATTTCTACACTGTGGTAGTTTCAACTTTCTGCAGTAGGGCTGCAGGAAAACTGGATATCCATTCATTAACTCTTACAGATATTTCAGAATTAAAATTAGCAGAAGCATACAACCCCTGGCAAAAATTATATAATTTCCACACTAAGAGGACGTACAACCAGCTTTTTAGTAGCAAATAATTTTTTTTTAAATTAAATTTGTTGTAATTATTTGCATATTGTTTTTTTCCAGATAAAGTAGAGGGAAAAAGTATAAAATCACTCAATGTTGAGGAAAAAAATATGGAATCACCTTGTAGTTTGCATTTCTAAAACAAATACTGGAACAAGTCTAAAAATGCTAATTAGTCTGCAGTTAGAAGAGAGTGCTTACAGACTGTTTTTAGGAGAGTGCTTACAGAGTGTTTCCTTTTTTTAAAGGAAACCTGGCCCCAACAAAAGAGTTGTCAATTGAAACAATGGAAAAGATTATACAACTCCTGCAAGTAGGAAATCTAACATGGTGTGTGGTAAAAGATTTTGGTTATTCCCAGTCAGCTGTGTCTAAGATTTGGTGAAAGTATAAGGAAAATATACAGGTAGACCAAGGAAGACCTAAAAGGATAGAAAAGACCTTACCAGGATAGAAAACGCAAAGCAATATGCATTGAAAACAGTAAATGCACAACAAAACAAATCAAATCTGCAAGCAGCGATGAACGGGCTGAACGGGAGTTTGTTAAAGTACGATGCCTGTAAATGGCTGTTGCCAGTAGGTGGCACTATGAGTATAACTGAATGTTGGCATGTAGATATCTTCAGGCTGGTACTGCTATCAAACATGTGAAGCTTGGGGCAGATTGAGACATTGTATGTATGAGTTATAGAATATGATGTTGATCGGATAACATATCTAGGAGGAGTTTGTTAAAGTATGAGGCCTGGAAATGGCACATTTCTATACTGGCCATGGAGATGAGCTGGAACTTTTGTCTGGTCCCGTTCTAATGAAACGTTTAAAGACTGCCTGAATAAAACAGTAAAATTTCCACTCATTTATGATATAGGGTTGCATGTCAGGTAAAGGACCAGGGGAGACCTCAACAGTTAATGCACAGGTGTACTCTGAAATTTTGGACACTTTTCTCATTCCATCGATAGAAATATGTTTGGTGATGATGAAGTCATTTTTCAGGATGATAATGCATCTCGCATCACAGAGCAAAGAGTGTTAAAGCTTTTCTTCAGGAAAGGCACATCAACTCAACGTCATGGCCAGCAAACAGTTCGGATCTCAATCCCATGCTTGATGGAGAATATTGTTTTTCATTAGTGAAGTCCATGCCTCAAAGAATTCAGCTCGAGGAGGAGCAATAATGTAATAATTGTTTCCTCTACTTGACCTGGAAAAAAATATGCCATTAATTAAAACAATTTACTTTAATTTGTTTGAGGTATGTTTCACAAATTCAGAATGTTCAGCTATTAAACCAAAACTGTTTTTTGTCATATCTGTGATTTGTTTATTTGCTACGAAGTAAAAAAAAAAAAGCAGGTTGAGCATCCTCTAAGTGTGGTGATTCCATCATTTTTACCAGGGGTTGTAATCACTATTAGTGTCATATTGTCACTTTTGTGATTGTCTAAAGCACATTTTATATATGCTTGTATTTTAAATATTGTTTATAATGATGGTCAGTAAGCCTCATAAATAATTTCTCTCTACTGGATAAGTAAAGCTCAATTAGTTTTTTTGGTCTTTCTTCTCTTTCAAGGTTGTCTACCTGAACCAGTCTTTACCATCTATCACACCACATCATGGCGGTGCAGCCTGCTATCTCACTCCTATTGGCCGTGCTGGCGTGCAGCGGGCCGGCCTGGTCGTCCCCTCCGCTACTGCTCCGCCCCCGGGAGCGAGAGAGGGACTCGGGCGGGGCTTCGGGAGGAGTCAACATTGCCGTGGTCCACTCGGGCTCCTCCCACCTCCCGGAGACGAGTGTAGGGGTAGGGGGCACCTTGGCGGCAGGTGCAGGCAGTGCAGCAGGAACAGGAGTGGGCCCAGGCTGGTCGGGGCAGGTGGGTGAGAGTGTGATGACTCCATGGGGTCCAGCCAATGTGATCTGGTTGGCAGTAAATGAGAGCAGCCCAGGGAGCCTACTGCTGCAGCTGTGTGAGCTGCTGGCCAGCACACCACTGCAAGGCCTTGTGTTCGAGCAGGAGAAACCGCCACCACCTGAGCGTGCCCCACTGGCACCTGTTCTTGAGTTTGTCTCAGCACAAACCGGTGTGCCCATCATGGCTGTAGGAGGTGGAGCGGGGCTGGGCAGAGAGCCACAGGTAGGATCTTAGTGTACACCTATTTACTATAAACATACCATAGCAGAACAGAGATTCCTCTTGATTCCTCATAATATAGTCAATTTCTCACTGCTGTTGAGGTTAAAATGGGCTACGTCCACATTAATCCGGATAGATCTGAAAACCGCATATTCAAATTTGTCCTCTTGGGAGTGTTTTCGAAAAGCTGGACGAAAACTTTGTCTCAGTGTGGACAGAAGGCCAAAACATAGAGAAAAAGATGCTTTTTCTCACATTAAACTTATCTGGTTTAATGTGGACGTATCCTTGATTTCTTGAAAACTTTCAGGAAGCTGTACCTGCTGTACACAGATTTTGAATCCTGCTTTTCATGGGAAACAATTAAATTGTTTTGTTTTTTTTCATTCCCAATTCTTGATTTGTTCGAAATATGAGCGTTAACTAGTGCTAATTCTTTTGACATGGTTCTCTGAGCTATAGTATTGTACTATATTTTTTGGGAGTGAATTTTTTGTATACACCTTTCTCATAATCTCTAAATTTTCACATGATTTCCAGTCATAGCATTGTTCACATTTATATAGTGAGTTATAGACTAAGACTCATAGAATGGTGGTGTGTATTTAACAGGAAAAAAGGGAACATGCAAAAGCATGAGACTGGTGGGGATGCAGCCTTGTCCTTTGGTACCAGATTCAATTAAATACCTCAACAAAATCTCCTTAGCATCACACTATGGGATAAAACCTGACAGCAGAGGAGCAGAGCAGCCTTCTTAGACAGGCTTGCCTAAGGGATAGCACATGTGACCTTAGCACAGCATGCATTCAATCAATTAGATTTTAGGTCTTTTAAAGGTGTATCACTCACCAGATCCCACACAATCCTCCTGACAATTCCATGAACTGTTATAAATGATTTCTTGATTTTTGCGTGTAAAGAACACAGATATAAAGTTTGTACAGAGTTGATCTTTATTAGGTGCACACAAACAGTACCAACACTTACAGTTCTGTGAAAAGGTATTTGATAATTTCTTCTGTTTTTGTGAATATCTCCTACTTAAATTGTTTCAGAAATTAAAATGAAATCTAAGATAAAACAAAGGCAACCTGAGTAAACACAATATACAGGTTTTTAAATGATAATGTTGTTTGTTAAAGTTTTCCAATTACAAAATGGGACTGTGTGAAAATGTATTTGATAATGTTGTTTGTTAAAGTTTTCCAATTACAAAATGGGCCTGTGTGAAAATGTATTTGCCCCCGTAGGTACTAATTCCCCAAATCTATGAAACTGCATTCATAATGGGGTTCAGCTGGACTAGACACAACCAGACCTAATTACTGCAAACCCAGTTCAATCAAATCAACACTTAAATAGAACTTTTTCAAGAGCATGAAGTTGGTTAAAAGGTCTTACCCAGTAACACACTATGACAAAATTGAAAGAAACTCCAGAAATGATGAGGAAGAAGGTGTTTGAAAGACATCAGTCTGGGAATCTGGGAGTCTATTTCAAAGGCTCTGGGACTCAAAAGGACCACAGTGAAAACCATTATCTCTAAATGGAAAAAAACTCAGCACAGTAGTGAACCAGAAGTGGCTGATCTTCCAAAATTCCTTCAAGAGTAACTGCTCAAACAGGAAGTCACAAAAGAGCCAAGGACAACATCAAAGGACATACAGACAAATTCATGACTCCGCTATCAGAAAGTCACTGGGCAAAAATGGCATTCATGGAAGAGTGGTGAGGTAAAAACCACTGCTTACCCAAAAGAACATTAACGCTCATCTGAATTTTGCCAGGACACACCTTGATGATCAAACCTTTTTGGAGAATGTTCTGTAGACTGATGAGTCGAAAGTGGAACTGTTTGTACGATAGGGGTCCTGTTACATTTGGAGTAAACAAAACACAGGCTTCAGGGCCTGGGAAACTTGCAATAACTGAGGACAACATGAATGCTGCTCTCTACCAGAAAATCCTAAAGGAGAATGTCCAGTCTTCAGTCCATAAGTTGAAGGTCAAGCACAGCTGGATTCTGCAGCAAGACATTGACTACGTTTACATAGACAGCAGTAATCTAATTATTGACCTTATTTTGAATAAGGTAACAGGACCAACTGTAACTCCCCTATGTGACCCCTATCGTCCAAACAGGTCCACTTTCGATGTTCCTGTTTTGCATGTTATAGAACATAGAGCGATTAACAGCACACGTCATTACGTCCCTGCGCCACGCCGTCTGACGTTCTCTCCATAATTTCACGTATCGACATACATTTCGTCTTCGTCTTGGTACCGTATACAGTTCTGTGTGTTTTTATTTACAATTTTTACGAACGCTTCAAATACAGTTCATTATTTGTCATGTTGTACGTGCAAATAAAGACTGCTTGAAGCCGTGCCCTGCGTCCGAAACCACTTACTTACATACTATATAGTAGCTGAGATTCATGTATTTTGCCTACTATATAGCAGGTAAGTACGCGGTTTTGGATGCAGCCGTGCTCTCTTGTTTGCCGTAAAACGGTTGAGCACAGCCATGTGTATACGTGTCCTGTCGAAAAATGCAGTGAAAACTCCCACACGATGTTAATAGTTTGATTAAGGTATTTACATGTCTATAATCCACTTCAATAATGCGACTAAAACAGGAATACTCAACACCTCTTAATTCAATTTGTTTTTACTTCTAGTATGACTTTAATCGGATTAAGGTAATAAAAATTGCTGTTTACATTGTAGTTTCTTAATCAGAGTATTGTCTTAATCTGGTTAATATTGTATTATTGTTGTCCATGTGAAAGTACTGAACGATCCAAAGCATAGGAGTAAGTCCTAGTCCTAGAAGTAAGTGAAAGACTGAGCTCCAGTTATCTGAAGCATTTGGTTGCAGTTATTGCTGCTAAAGATGGCACAACCCGATTTTAAATTTCAGGGGGCAATTCGTTTTTCAAATGGGTGATAGGTGTTAGATAACTTTTTTTTGCTTAAAAAACTGTATTGTGTGTTTACTCAGTCTGCCTTTGTTTTTCTGTTGTATTTCATTTGAAGATCTAGAACTATTTAGTATGAGATATAGACAAAACCAGAAGAAACTAGTACTTTTTCATACTTTTACAAATACTTTTTCCCAGCACTGTACCATATCATCATCTGAGGTGCAGGTTTTTAAACACAGACTTACATGCAAAGTCCTTAACACCACAACAGATAAGACAGCAAAATTATGGAGAAGGACTGATATCACACCAAACTTCAGTAATTTCAAATGTGACTAAACCTAGTAAGTTAATGTCCTCCTTGGCTTCTTTGTGTGTGTCTGGAGTTCAATTGTACTAGTGTGTACAGGCGCCACAGGGGTTTTTGTGCCCCCTGGCTAATTTGTACTCCGGGCCCCAAGGCCCAAGCCCCCACCCCCCAATTATCCTTTTTTATTGCCACGTGTAAAAACAGTCATTATCAATAAGTATAACAATTATTGCATATTAAATATGAGACTATAAAGAACTAAATTTGAACAGTTTAATAACAAATAACTATATATATAGTACAAGTAATTAACACCATTGTACTCTCTCTCTCATACACAGACACTATAGAAACTCTGTCTGGATGTCTTTATAAACTGTCGTCTTTAAATTTCATATTCCCCAAGTACCAAGAACAATGAACTGTATTATTTATTATTATTATTATTATTATTATTATTATTTTCATTGAGGGAATAATAAGTTTCACACACCAGCAGCTCCAGAAATAAATGGAGAAATGAACTAAAACAGTGACGTGATCATTGAATCACTGAGTTAAACTTAGGAATCAAATCAGGTTTATTCGTGAATGAATCACTCAGACTGGTTTTATTGACGGGATTCTCCACTTCACTGAAATGAACCGACTCAAACAAACGATTCACTCACCAATCGGATATCTTCACAACACTTCATAAACTCACTCGGGACAATTAAAGCAGATTTATAAGATTACATTCAAAGGTGCTGCATGGCTTCGGAAAGCCTGAATATATACAACAGTGGACTAGTTTTATTTTCGCTTGTTGCTTTTCCGTCCTTTTTGAAGCTCTGTGCTCCATTACTATTGCTCACTTACATGGAAAAACATACATTCTTGTAAATAGTGTCTTCCAACTCCGAAGGATAAACTTCGGGGTGAGTAAGTGATAGAATTTAAATATGATGTTAATTATAAATGCTTTATAGGACTCTCTTCAGAATCATAGAACAAAACAAGGAACATAAACCACCTTTTTTTTTTTTTTTTTTTTAAATTGGGTGACTAGCTGTCTTCCCTGTCTTGCTCTCTCTTCTTTTTCAAGTTTTTCTTTCCTATTTTAGTATCCAGATTTTGTCTGCACCATCTCTTGCCATCTACCTGATGCATGTAACTATTCACAACTGTGATGTGCAGCATTTCTGAATAATCCACGAACGTCTTAAGGGGCACACACATGCACTTGGCACAGTCTGAGGGCATTCATTATAGCCTGCTTCTTAATAGATTATTGTGCAAGGAGGCCATTTAAATACCAAAATCATACAGGATTACGGCGCCCCTGCTTGTGTGCCCTGAAATAGAAAACTGTATCATGGGACTCAATGGTTTTTCAATTGTCATTTGTGAGTTCTTTCACATTTAAGTCAACTGGATTTTTTACAGGGGGAATTTACTGATGTTCTGTGTAACTGCTCTTTTATGCATTCTGCAATTTTTAGCTTAAATAGTTTTTCCGTGCTATTAATATTGGCTAATAAATTGATGGAAAAATAGCACAGGCTGCTGACTGTGATGAAAATTTCTGTTCTATTTTTTCCCAGTTCTGTGCTATTAAATAGTTGAAGCACATTTCTTGTATTACTGTTTGTATAACATTTAAGGAATTTCTATTCTCTATGGGCAGTTAATGAATGACAGAATTAATTCAAATGAATTAATTACAAAAAGTTTTGAATATTGAGGAAACAAGGAATTGAACTTGTAGATGAAAGGAACAGCGAGAGGGACAGATGTGCATTTGAAATTTTCAAGTGACATCCTAATGTACTGAACATAATTTACATCTTCATCATCTACATCTACAGCATAATCTATCTATTTATATGTGCTGTACTGTACTGTGCAATGCTCCAGTGCTTAAACCTTGCTGTCTTTATGTTAATAAGCTTAGGGGTTTTTCTGTTATTATGGTGGAATATGATTAAATATTTAAAGGCACATTTGTATATTGTGCAGAGCTGTACATACTGTAGCTGTACACTGCCAGAACATTGTGGTCTGTCAGATATACTGTATCTCAGATGTGTTCGCCACTGTGCAGCATGAGCTAGTTTGGAAGCACTCCTGAATCAATCTTGTATAATTCATTATTGGACCTAGTGCTAGTTTGTCTGTTTGCTACAGGGCACTTTTTCGTATTTCAATCTTCATATATTCATGATTTCAGACAATCTGAGACATCCAGTGAAGGTTCTATCTGGCTCTTTTATCTCTAGTTCCTAATCAATACATTTCTCTAATACTCTAATCATTAACCACAATTTAGGCCTTAATGAACAGTTTAGAGCAGTCTGTTGTGAATTGGCAGACGTGGAGGTTACTCAAGCTTGAACGGGGCATCTCCCTTGAGGTTTACTCTGACTCTTCACAAAACAGCCAAATGAAACATGGAGGAGTTGCTTAAGTAGTTTAATTGGAAAATAATTAATTACATGATGCAGTTAAATACTTTTGTGGCTATGATCTTACTGTGTTAATCCAGCATAATATCAACAGAAGGGAATAAGTGATGGTGCAGAAATCTGTTTAAGTCACACTGTCACACTTTTAAAATCAGGCCTTTTACTGTAAATCATATTATTAACACACATTTTTAAATATGATTACTGTATATTATTTTCCCCATCAGTTAATGTTCAAATTACTTGTAACATTTTGAATACATTGTAGGCATTTTTGTAGGCATGATTGGCATTTCCAAGTTGTCCATAGTGTATGAATGGGTGTGAGGTTTCTATTCCGCATCTGTGTGCCCTGTGATGAGTTGGTACCCCGTCCAGGGTGTCCCCCGCCTTATGCCCCGAGTCCCCTGGGATAGTCTCCATTCTCCCCGTGACCTTGTGTAGGATAAGCGGTACAGAAATGGATGGATGGATAATAACTTTTTTAGCATCTGTCAGACATATATATATATATATATATATATATATATATATATATAAAGTTATATTAATTTATAAAGTGTATGTTTAACTGTTTTTAATTTTTATTTTTATTTTTTATTTAGTGGCAATTAAGCACATTGTATGATATAAAATGACCTGTGAACCGCACTGTCAGCCTCTATTATCTGTAGTGAAGATGCAATTCACAGGCATGCCCCAGTATGACAAAGCTATGCAACGTCTTATTCCCTTGTCAGGGAACATTCTTACATGCGTAACTCAGATGTTCCCTTTCAAATTCAACGTTGCGTGAGCTTCACTCTGTGGGAATGAGAATACCCACTCTGTTATACTGAGGGCATGGCCTGTTCAAAAGATCAGAGCCCAAGGGTCACTGCAAGACACTCGAGCCCGGGGTGGAATGTATATTCAGACTGTAATATTGAATGAATGTTACGTATGACCAGCCCACCATATGCGTAGAATGCGTAGATCACCAAGTCACAGCACACACATGGTGTAAGGGTACCCCTTTGGACAAAGCCTTCAAGGAGGTGACCCCCATACTGAAATGAGCCCTTATGCCCACAGGCGTAGCGAGACTGCATGCCTCATAAGCGATAGAAATTCCTTCCACTATCCAATTAGAGATGTGCTGCTTTGACACAACATCACCTCTACTGTCGCCACCGAAGCAGACCAGCAGCTGCTCCGACTTATGCCACTGGCCAGAGCGGTGGACGTAAGTACACAGAGCCCATATTGGACACAGTAGGTGCAATTTCTCTTGTTCCGATGTGAGGAAAGGAGGAAGGCAGTAAGCCTGCAACACTACCGGCTGGGCAGCACACACAGGCACAATACAAAATAGAAATACAATCCGGCCCAAGACATAGGAAGGGCTTGGCTAATCCAGGAGCAAAGTCAAGGCAAGAAGGAGTAGCAGTGAGAGCTTGTAGATCTCCTACTCACTTGAGAGGTGGCAGTGCCAGCAGAACAGCTACCTTTAAAGTCAGAAGCTTCTGCGAGGCTGACACTAAGGGCCCAAATAGGGCACCTGACAGATCTTCCAGGACGACAGAAAGGTCCCAGGAAGGTATGCGTGGTCTGCAGATGGGCCTCAGCCGCCTGACACCAAACATAAACCTTGAAGTTAGTGGATGCTGTCCCACAGAGGCTTCATCAATAGGGGCATGGCTGGCTAAATGATGGCCATGTAGACCCTGACTGTAGAAGGAGCCAACCTTGCTCAGAAGCATCCTTGTAAGAACTCTAGGACTGTAGCTATTGCGCAGTTTACTTGGACAAGCTGATGTTCCTCACACCACAAGAGAAAAATTCGCCACTTGAGCGCATACAATTTCCTTGTGGATGGTGCTCTAGCATTCAACATGTTCTCTACAACCTCATTTGAGAGACCAGAATCTATGAGCTGGTGCCCCTCAGGGGCCAGACCCACAGTTTCAATAGTTCCAGCCGAGGATGATAAATCAGCCCTCCGGCTTGAGACAGTAGATCCCTGCATCCCGGTTGCCCGGAATGTACATTGCGCTCACTGACGACAACTTTCCCTCCACCCAGAGAAGAATTAGTTGTGCCTGCCTGAACAGGGAGCATGAACGTAACCCTTTCAGATGGTTTATATATGACCACCGCTGTGTTGTCTGTCACTAACACATGGTGACCTCTCAATTGAGCAAGAAATAATTTCAGTGCTAGAAATACGGCCCATATCTCTAAGTAATTTATATGCCACTCCAGATGAGGGCCACTCCAGAGACCATGAGCTGGACAGCCGTCTAAGACTGTGCCCCAGCTCATGAGGGAGATGTCTGTCATTAGCATCTTGCGATAAAGAGATGCTCCTAGAGTGTGATCTGAGTCTAGAAACCAGGAACATATTCAAATTCTCAGAGAATGTAGGCAAATCATGTAGGCATGACACTGATTACTTTCAGAGGTCCTTGGACGCAACCCCCGACTTTTCAGCCACCATTGAAATTGTCTTATGTGCAATAGGCACAACAATATGATGTTGGCTGCTGCTGCCATAAGACTGAATAGTCTCTCATAGAGACTGGAGGGGGTGCTCAGATCCAGCTTTATCTTGCTCAATGTTGATAGGATTGACCCTATGCGTGTTGGGGATAGAAACACACTTATCATACTAGAATTCCATATAACCCCTAGAAAAGTTGTCCTCTGCACTGGAGAAAGCATACTATTCTTGAGGTTCAACCTGAGCCCCAAGACCCTCATGTGGACGAGAACATCATCTTGATGTTGACTCGCCAGTTCCTTGAGTCATGTTAGGATTAACCAGTTGTCCAGGTAGTTTTGTTCAGAGCAGCATCCATGCACGTTGTGAAAGTGTGAGGGGATAAAGCTAGACCGAAGGGAAGAACCCGATATAGGTTAAATTAATTTAAATAGTTAAATTACCCATGGTGGCCGAATAGTCTGACATTGCAGGGTTATAAATATGGCCAATGTATGGTTTTCTCCAGAAGCGTGATATTTCATTGGTATATGGCGCACTTGTATAGTGCTTTTATTCAAAGCACTTTGCACTGTGTCTCATTCACCCATTCACACACCAATGGTAGCAGAGCTGTCATGCAAGGCACTAACTTGCCATCGGGAGCAATTTGGGGTTCAGTGTCTTGCCCGAGGACATTTCAGCATGTGGAGTCATGTGGGCCAGGGAATCGAGCCGCCAACCCTACGAGTAGTGGAAAACCCGCTCTACCACCTGAGCCACATTTCAGGATGCACCTTTGGAAAAAAGGGGAGTTTTCTTTGGTGTTTCTTTGGTGATGAGTGCTTTGGGAGAAACCACTCATCCGGCCTGCTATGAGTCACTTCCTCTTACCCGGGCCATTCTAGATTTATTTTTTAGAAACTTATTAATATATATTTTTTTTGCTTTCCATGGCGGAAGCAGTCAGAATGCGAGGTCCAAAATCTGGTGGAGAACCAAACTCGGAAGACAGAGCAAGAGATAGTGCAGCACTTGTCTCTGGCTTCTCTTTCAGATCCATACAAGATCCCCAGGACCTGAGCCAGCTGGCTGCCATGGCAGTGGGCAGCCCAGATCTGCGAGGCTCTGAAACCCAACTCCCTTCGACTGAGAAGAGAGTGAATAGCGAGCGGCACTACCTAATTGTAAAGCATTCACAGTGAGTACAGTCTGCTCTGAGGCTGCCCTAATGTAATCTACCCCTAGACACTTCACACAGAAAGTGATGAAACGGGAGCAAGGCGTGACCCACTTCCTGAATCCTCTCTCACTCATACTTTACTCTTTTTTTTTAAAGGGACAGAAAAGTAGAGATTTTTCTTTCTTTTTTTAAAAAAAGATATAAAGGAAATTAAGAGTCTTCTTGCGAGCATTACACAAATGACTGACATGCAGTCTCACTGAAGATAAGGCTGACGGTGTGGTTCACAGGTGCCATTTTTATATCACGTGACACGCATAGTTGCCACGTCACCTGATCATGGCAGGCCTATAAATAGGCATGATGTTACACAAGCTTCAGATACCGGTTGTTACGACACGTAGACTGGAGGCGGATCCTGGTGTAGGCCAAGGTCTTTATTGATCATGAAACTCAAAACACAGGTAAACACGGTCCTCACCGGGAAATGAGAAACGTGGCATAGAACAATATCCTTCAGGGTATGGATACAAACGACATGACCGCTACAAACACATCAACTAATAATACTGAGTGACGTGCTCAGTAACCCAGGCATTTAAATACAAAGTACAATCAAACCAAAACACAAACACCTGTGACAAATCAAAGTTAAAGCTAACGCTCAATCCGGAAGCGAGCGAACAAAAACAAAGTCACGTGACTCGTCCGGAGCCAAGCCACAGTGCCCTCTGCTGGCCGTAGCGTAACAGAACCCCCCCTCCAACGGGGGTCCTGCGCCCCTGTACGAGCTGTTTCTTGTTGCCACGGAAAGCGAGGCAGCCTCCGTCGGGCAGCAGATGGGCGGAGCAACACCCCCACCGGAGTTGAAAGTTGGGGCACCGACCCCGGCGGCGCTGGATTGCTGGACACCGCCCCCGACGGCACTGGGACGCAGGGCACCGCCCCTGATGCAACTGGAACGCAGGGCACCGCCCCGACGGCTCTGGAACACTGGGCGCCATCCCCAGCTGGACTGGAGCTCAGGGTAGGTGCCTCGGCTGGGCAGGGCAGTGGGACGGCCTCCTCGGCCGGGCAGGGCAGTGGGGTGGCCTCCTCAGACGGCAGCGGGGCAGCAGGACGACCTTTTCGGCTGGGATGGACAGCAGGACAGCTTCCTTGTCTGAGACCTCCCCGTAGGCCTCAGGCTGGAGCTCCACAGCTGAGGCCTCCCCGTAGGCCTAAGACTGGAGTTCTGCTGTCTTCATTGTCCCCCCAAAAACATTTCTGGGCCAACCTTCACTTCTGGACTGCACGGCGCTGTACAACTCTCCTTCAGTGGGAATCCCCAGATGCTCAGCTCGCCTTGCGGGCTATGTGGCGCTATACAGCTCTCCTTCATTGGGAAGCCCCAGGTGCTCAGCTCGCCTTGCGGGCTACGTGGCACTGTACAGCTCTCCTTCATTGGGAAGCCCCAGATGCTCAGCTCACTCTGCTGGTTGCGTGGCACAGCGTAGCTCTTCGGCGGCGGGGACGGGGTAAATGGCGTGAGGGACGACACGGCCCGCATGGTGACCTGCTGCTTCCGTATCTTGGCTCAGTATTTTGTTACGACACATAGACTGGAGGCGGATGCAGGTGCAGGTCAAGGTCTAATAATGCTCAGTAACCCAGGCGTTTAAATACAAAGTACAATCAACTCAAAACACAAACACCTGTGACAAATCAAAGTAAGCTAACGCTCAATCCGGAAGCGAGCGAACTTAAAACAAAGTAACATGACTCGTCCGGAGCTGAGCCACAGTGCCCTCTGCTGGCCGTAGCGTAACAGAACCCCCCCTCCAACGGGGAGTCCTGGGCCCCTGTACGAGCTGAGACACAGTGCCCTTTGCTGGCTGTTGCGTAACACCGGTCATGCACAAGGGTGCTTCCCACAACATTAACCTCACACAAAGTTGAGTTCTGTTTGAAAGTGAACAGTTTTGTGTAGTTGAAATTGTGTCAAATCAAGGAGTTTGTTGCCAGTAAGTGTTAACATTTCTCAAAAATATATTTTCTTTATTTTCTTTTGTTAGAATAATTATGTGGAGTTCAGGGTGAAGTTGAAGCAAGAAAGAATAGAGGAAGCAAACAAGAAGGTTCTGTAATAATATAGAAAACTACAGTAGATAATTAGCTTGTGTGTGTACTCAGTGTTACTAAATGTGTAATCCAAAGATACTTCATTCAAAGTCACAGTTGATCTGATATTAAAACAATGATTTTCTTTACATGTAATTGCTTGGCTCTTATCGAAATATTTTCTGTAATTTTGTTTTATAACAGCTGTGCCATGTCTGGAACATCTGTAGGATGTTCTTTGCAGAACTCACATTTACAGGCTTTAACAACAAATTGTAAAAAATACAACATAAAATTGTTATCTTGACAAAGAGCTTAACTCTAGTTTACCACCAGTAGGGATAGAACAGGTGCTATTCTGCATTCTCAGGGCACCCGAAGATGACGTATGCATTTTCCATTAGCAGGTGTCAAGCGAAGCACTGCAATTTGTCACAGTTATACGTACAGCTCAGTGCCAGCATAATAAACCTCCTTTATGGTGGAATGGACAAATTCCCAAGCACCAAAATGAAATGGAAGCCAGTGTTAGCTGAATCATTCAAGGTCACCTAATGTCAGCTGAATCCCAGGCTTTTGTGTAGCAGAAAATGCCTTCCATCACGCTAAAAAAAAAAATTGTTAATTAATTAATTCTCTCCTTAAAAAGGTACGCAAGAGAATGGAACATAGAATAGCATAAATTATTAAAATATTGTTCTCACAGATCAGTAGTTTTACTTTTCATACTTAAATACATTAAAATTCAAGTACTTTCGTACATTTACTGAAGTAGAAATGTAAAAGGAGTACTACTATTTTTAGTGGAGTAATATTTTATCAGGCTATTTGTATTTTCAGTCAAGTAAAGGAATGGTGTACTTCCTCCACCACTGAAGGAAACATTAACACATACCTCTTTTTTCATGCATTCCCAGGAGAGTGGCTCAGTCTACCTTCAGTTCTCATGTTCCACAGCACTACAGCTGGAGGTCATCTTTGAAGTACTGGAGGAGTTCGACTGGACAGCTTTCTCAGTGGTCACCACTCGCCACCATGGTTATGAGGACTTCCTGGACATGGTGGAGGGTATCACAGATGGCTCGTTTATTGGCTGGGAGAGAAAGAGCATAGTGATGCTCAACCTTACTGATGATCCGGGAGGAGCAAGAACCCGCAGGCTGCTGAAAGAGAATGAGGCGCAGGTCAGAAAAAAAGAGAGAGGAAGTTGCTCTTCCTCATATTTCTTTTCAAGCAGGAGTTGTAAATTTAGTACACTGACATAATTGTAATTAAAGTCAAACCCTGACCTATTTGCTGCTTGCACAAGTCTTGGTCTCATCCATTTTATTTCTTCATTATCCTGTTCTTACAACTTATTTTTACTTTCAGTTCAGTGTGGCTTTTACTGTGGCACAATTATAAACAATGGTTTGAGAATAGATACAATGCTTTAAAGCAATATTACAATTTAACATTGTTTAAAATTACCATACAGTTACCCACGCCCCAATCAAAGTCATTTAATCACCGATATGCATTTTCCAAAGATTTTTTTTCTTTCTTTCGTTAAAGTTTAATCTTGTTACATTTTTTTTCTATTAACCTTACATAATTATTTAATTCTCACATACTCTTTTTCTCTCGTTATTATTCATCAGCTCTTATTTTATTTATAATAACATCTTCTTTTTTCTTTGCTCTTCCGGATCCTCCCCCTTTTTTGTGATACATTTTTATTGATTTTAAACAGACAATATACAAAATCTTAAATTTAGATGATTACTTTACTCATTCAAGTACTGACAATCAAATGACAGGAAACCAAAAGCAGCAATTGTGACCAATTAAAATGGACAAAAATTATTCAATGCAGTGTGAATTATTTAGGGCATGTTATTAATGGGATAATAAGTTTCTTGATAGTTGATTAGACTGAGTTGACTATCTGACTGTCTTTTTTTAAATAAACAAATTAAATAATCTGTCAGGATAAGAGCTAAAATCAGTTATTCAGGGATTCAGATGTTTAGATTGTACAACTTGGAGACTGCGTTTCAGCAGTGCCCTCCTTATAGCACAGTAGTTGTTCCTTATGAATTCTTTATTAGAGAACCGTGAGGATGCTGCTTGTACAGAAGATTCTTCTAAGCTGATAATAACCTAGCTGTCTGTGGTACACAGCAGTGTGGTGCGCATTCTATGCTGGATCACAAGCACATCAGATGTAGCCATATGTTTTCCATTGATGCCTTTGTAGCATAGTAGGTGGTCTCATTACTCGAAGATGTGGTCTGCCCAGGTGCGGAATGCAGACACACTGCTGATGCCCTAGTCAGGACTTATGAGGATATTCCCCTGTGTGCGGCGTGTACTGGCAGTATGTTAACAATTTTACTGATAGCATTGGAGCAATCCCTTTGATTTGACACTTTACTCCTTCCAGTGGGGCACCTACTGTATGCCAGGATATAGAGTGACTATCTGCTAACTTTATACATGGAATCAAGTTTGGTTAGCAAAATGTGCCCTGATAGATATGTGGCACCACAATTTAGTTCCATGTTCCATTACAGGGTCCCTACTACAGTATCTCGCACAAACTTTGGACAGGAAAATTCACACTCTTAGAATTTTAGCCACATAAGGCATTCTTTTCCAGACCCTGCCCTTCAGGGACATGCTACAAGGGACATAACTCTACAGCATCAAAAATCCACAAATGTTCCAAGACTTACTTAAGTGCTTACCTTGAATTTCTGGATAGCTCATTCATTTTATTAAAACTACCCATGTTCATCCCTCTGAGGTTGCCAAATTTTTCTCTTGTAGAACTAGGAGGCAATAAATAAAATACAGATGACACTAAAACAATCTAAGAATAGTCTAATATATTGCAAACATACTAGAGCTCATTGCCATGAACAGAATGCAGAAAGTATCCTAGTCTGTATAATCACATTGCAAATTAATCACTGCAATTTAACATGTGCCAATATTAACTGGCTGCCAACTTAATACAGCATGTCCCATTTTTCCTATTCCCCCCCAATGATTGAGAGGTAGTTCAATAACTTCATCTTAAAAACTACTTCTTCAGGGGTAAAAGAAATAAAAAATAAAAAAGCCTGTATCCACTGCTGAGAGTGCAGCAGAATTGAGTGGACAGGTCATGAAAACATTTTCATTCATTATCCTGAGCAGGATCTTGGTTTATCTGTATAAAATGCTGGTAACAATGTGTACAAGGCAGGAGAATTCATCCCAGCCCATCACAGGGCATCATTTACACACAATTTATCATAATGAAACTGCATACATGCATTGTTTTTGGACAATTTTTGTTTTTGAACCCTGACAAAACCCATGCCAAAACAGGGAGAACATTGAAATTCCACACAGACAGTAACCCAGTATTGAACACAGGATCTTTGGGCTGGTATTCTATGTTCTGCGCTACTATGCTGTGCATGAAAAATTTATTCCCCCCACTCCCCCTTATACATACAGTAAGAGAAAGAAGTGTTTGATCCCCTGCTGATTTTGTACGTTTGCCCACTGACAAAGAAATGATCAGTCTATAATTTTAATGGTAGGTTTATTTGAACAGTGAGAGACAGAATAACAACAAGAAAATCCAGAAACGCATGTCAATAATGTTATAAATTGATTTGCATATTAATGAGGGGAAATAAGTGTTTGACCCCCTCTCAATCAGAAAGTTTTCTGGCTCCCAGGTGTCTTTTATACAGGTGTGATATATATATATATATATATATATATATATATATATATATATATATGTGTGTGTGTGTGTGTGTGTGTGTGTGTGTGTGTGTGTGTGTGTGTGTGTGTGTGTATACATATTGATAAGCATACCCATTCACACTTCAACCAGCCGCCGCAACAACCCATAGGTGTAGCAAATCTACACCAATGTACCTATAGCAAATTCACATGACTACACATGACATCAGTTTTTGATTTTTAATAAATTTACAAGTAAAAAAAAAAATGTTTTCTCTTTGTCATTATGGGTTTTTGTGTATACATTTATTACCAAAAAGTAAATTTAATCAATTTTAAATTAAATCTATTTTTTAAGAACATAAACTTGTTTTTGATCAAATGTTAAATGTTAAAATTTGTTTAACATTTACAATTATTTCACAATTTATGACAGTACAATGAATACCAGGTGTCTGAAAGTGATAGTTCAATATTATTTGCAACAATATTTTTTACTTGCTCAGAGGCGAATAAAATGAGCAATAGAAATATTTTTCTTCTGTGTATAGTCTGAAAACAGCACCACTGCTTACAGTACACATCACAAGAAATGAAGTGAACATGGCACATTCTTTACCAGCATTTACCAAAAAGTAATATTTTGTTCTTAGTTTAAAGGTTATCACCATAAGATCTATGCTTCATTGCATGAGAACACAATTATGAAATTCATCATCATGGGAAGTAGGAGAAATTAATTCAATTGCAGAAAATGTTCAACAATCTGTACTAATTGAAGAAAACTTAAAATTGGACCATATACAAACTGGACCATTCTGAGACTTTTCACATAATTAAAAATATAATCAATAGTGCGTAAAATCCTAAAGCCCACGTAAAGACTAAAAACAACCAAGACAAGCAATAGTCTTAGAGAAATACATAAATAAAAGACAGTGACCTCAAAAAGGGGTAAGGGTAATCAAAACCTTATGGGTCCAGCCATTTCTTCCAGCTGTACATCCTACCACAAGCCTGGCACCTCCATGGTTGGATAATAGGTGAGACATTAAATTTGTGCATGTCCTTATTACCATACTTCTATGAGTTTCCACTTGCTTCAGATTGTGTGGTTTCCTTGGTAACAGAGGCTTTTTCTTCCCCTTTTGATTAAAAGGGGTGACTGTGTGAGAGCAATGATTCCAGTGGCAGAAACTGGTTTCTTCACTTTGGAGTGTGGAGGGGTAACCACTGAGCCGAGTTATCCTTTCCCACTTGTACATGACAATTCATGACATTTCATAATTTTTCTTTTGTCACAGTGCGGCACCACAGATTGTTCCCAATCCATCTCCTCTGAATAGCAGAGCTTGGACAGAATAACTAATGTGTATTTGAAAGCAGATGCATGCCATGACTCCTTAGTTTCTTCTTCCCTATCTCTAAACTTATCGTCAAGCTCTGGGTCTTCCAGGATCTTGGCCCCATCCTTGATCTCCTTGCTACCCAACAAACCAGCCCTTGCCCCTGCCCTTTTTTTGCGAGACCAAGTCCTGATGTTCTCTGGAGTTTACCTTTCTATCCTCTGAGGAAAAGGGGTCCAAGGCATGTGTTCCACAGGACCCAGGGGAGAAGGGCTATTAGTAAGAAACCTTGTAGGAGTGATTGTCTGCCGTATATATATTTCTGGACACCTTACTTTTCAGGTGTACAATAAGATGGAGATATACAACTTGTTTCTGTATGTTTGGAACAATGTGTAAGTGGGCTATCAATTCTTGATGACTTGTTATTTGTATGTGAAGCCAGCCCTTTGACTGCATGATCAGATATTTCACCTGAATTGAATGAGTCAGTACATTTTGAACTTAAGTTTAGGTAAAACGGATGCCTGCATTTCCAATTCTACTTGATTAGTAAGGGGGTTGGGTTAAACAGGCTGGTTCTTTCTATGTGTAGGTGTTTTGAGGCTTGTGGACTAGAGAACATTGGAAGGCCAGGATTTAAATAAAATCTATAACTCATAACAAATTGCAAAAACTGACCAGGCAGTTGAAGTTTGGAAAAAGACATTCCATACATTTGCACACCATTTTATAATGGGGTAAATACAGTATCAGGGAAGATGCCAAGAGACCTACAGCAACATTAAAGGAGCTGGCAAGTACTTTTCATTCCCTACATATGACAACAATCTCTTATTTTCTTCACATGTCAGGGCTATGAGGTGGTGTGGCTAGACAGAAGCTCTTTCTCATAAAAAAAAAGAACATCCATGCCTTCTTAAATCAAATACAATGCATGTGGCATTTGTGGTATAGTCTGATGAGACCAAGTAGTCTTTTTGGGTGCAAAAACAAGACAGCTTCACCCAAAGAACACCATACCCATGGTAAAATGTGGCGTCAGCATCATGCTATAGGGCTGCTTCCTTTCAGGTATATACTGGTGCTCTACTCAAGTTAGAGGGAATCATGGATAGTTCCAAATCCCAGTCTATTTTGGAACAAAACCCGGAGACCCCTGTTAGACAGCCGAAGATGAAGAAAAATATCACCTTCCAGCACGATACCAACCCAAAGCATAAATCCAAGTTAACAAAAGAATGGCTACAGAAGAAGATCAAGCTTGTGGAATGGACCAGTCAGATCCCAGATCTAAATTCTTTCAAAACCTGTGGAATAACTTGAAAATGGCTGTGCACAGGAGATCCCTTCACAATCTGATAGATCTAGAGCATTTTTGCAAGGAAAAGAGGAATAAAATTGCGAAGACTCTTACCCTAAAATACTGAGTGGGTTTTCTTCTAACCTGGTTTCTCTCTTTTTCATGTTTTTCCTCCAGCTTTGTGTGGCAAACAAGTATTTTTCACATATTCCTGATATACAGAGATTATCCACTCCATAATCCCTCTTTCCTCTCTCCCAATATTTGGGCTCTATCTTACAATAGAAATGGTTCTGTATATCATAAAACACTGGATTCATTTACAATTAGTTTTTTTGAAAAGTTCTGAGATTTAGACTAAAACGAGAGCTTGCTAGCCACAGAGTATTTTTAAAGTGGCTCAATCTGGCAACCTTGCCATTAACTGTTTGTTTACGGTTCCTCCTCCACTGAACTTGTTCACAGAGGAACCATGGGCTTCTATTAGTGTTTATTGCAGTTCCCATTTTTGGCCACTAATAATTCCAAGGAAGCTACAGTACGTGTGGCAGCATGTGTTGCGCCCTACGATTGCACAACATCTAGAAAGGTGAGCAAGTCAATGGAATATCAGCTTATATTTGTCAATAGCAAAAGTTTTTAAAATCTCTGACCACTTAAAAGAGGTAAATAGTATTAATGTAATTTAAAATGTATGGAGTTGTTAGTGAGGCCTTTATGAAGATTATTACTACAAGCTCTGCAGACAGGGTTACCATCTTCTATAAAGTTTCCCTCAGCATTTTTCTAAAATCCAAAATATGACCACACTTCGGATTTGGTCCTCTTGGAAAATTGGAAATTCTCCCGAACGCTGTCAGTGCCTTCCACCATGTTCTCTAACTGAACTAAATGATCATCCATCCATCACTTTATAGTCAAGTATAAAGCATGTTTAAACGATTTCAGTGTGTATATCATTACTTTTTGTACATTTTCAGCACATTTTAACAATACCACGATAGTACTGATAACCATGATAGTTTTTGTCACGATAATCTGGATATGAAATTTTCATACCGGTACATCTCTGATTTGCAGAAGTGGACATGCGATGAATAAATACATTGTTCAGTAATCTAATTACTATTACTACTAATTACTATTGAATTTGTGCACCTAGAATAGCTTAAACCAAATACAAACATTCACTGTTTTGTAGCCTGTTTAAAGAAACCCTTTTCTGACTAATTTGGATAGCATATGTGATCCCTATGCTAGCTTGCTAGCCTTTTATTGTACGGCGAATAGTTCTGACATAGGTTGTCATAGGTTAATTGTGTTGGATTGTGCTATGTGCGATGTTGATAATTAGGGAATTTCCCAGTGAATGTATGTGAAAAGGCATTAACCTCAAGCCTAGATTTTTGAGAAGTTTTCAATCATCCTGTCTCAGGAGAAGATGCAGGTGAGCAATTACATTGCTTAAATCAAGTGACGCAGTTAGCAGTGGATTTTGCTTCTGCACACATGCAGCAGAGAGTCGGTGCAATGAGCTGGCACTACAAGCATTAAGGATATTGTAAGGATTGCTGACACATCTAATTAGCAGAGGTGGTTAGTAAGAACAAAGCATCAGAATTAACCCCACATTGACTATTACCCTTGGCTTACCTCTGTGAAGTAGAGCATACCTCCTGTCTATCCCCAAAACGGCCATGAAGAAATATGTAAAGAGGTTGTCATGCTGGTGTATATTCAACCGTCAATCTCACTTGCTGCTACTGAGTTCAGTGCCTTTGGCTGCTCCTTGATTACAAGGACCGAATAATAACCGATATATCGCTTTGCTTATTTGTAAGTCGCTTTGGATAAAAGCGTCTGCCAAGTGAATAAATGTAAATGTAACTCAACAGTGAAATACAGCTACTCACTTCTTCTTGTGCCTTTAGCCCTTGAACAGGTGACAGGAGCCAAAATTTTAACAAAATTAGGTTTGTGAAGTTCATATAACCTTATTCATGAAGATGTTGAATGGAAGTCTGCTTTTATAATGACATCCAGGCACTGTGTATATTTAGTCATGTCCTCTGGCCTTGTAAATGCTCTTTCAGTTTTCCAGGCCTGTGTGAATGAAGTACTTGAACCAATTTGTAATTGTGTACACAGATGACATTTTGATCTTCTCTACCTCGGAACGTGAACATGCCCATTATGTCAGTCCAATGCTGAAAAAAACAATAAAGCACTTTTGATGGATAAAGAACAAGTGGAGGCTTTGAAATCAAGGCCACAACCATGCACTAACAAGGAGCTACAAAGATGGCTCAGACGGTTTAGCTCGCTGACAGCTCTTTTAACCTCCATTCTAAAAGGAACAGTGAAGGAACTGCTTATGCTCTGAAGCATACCATCTCATCTGTGAAGAATGTTGGAAGTAGTGCTATGGCACAGGTATATATGGATTTGCATACTTTCAGCTTAATTTAAGGGTATTTACATCCAAAACGGGTGAATGGTGTCAGAACCACAGCACTTTTTATATGTGGTCCCCCACATCACCCAAGTGGAACCCATTAGACATTGAAATGACCAGATGCTGGCGTTTTTCCTGGTGGTGCACTACCAGGCCTTTACTGCAATTGTCAGCAATTTCTGCTTGTGGCATTTTCCCAGCTTAGGGAATTTTGCCTTCAGCAAGTGAAATACATGCTCAATTGAATTCAGGTCAGGCGATTGACTTGGCCATTGCAGAACATTACACTATTTGCCTTAAAAGGTCTTCGGTTGCTTTCAAAGTATGTTTTGGGTCTAAACAGACAATAAAATCGTATACTCTTAAGAATTCACCCTACTGTTTTTGTCATTAGCCACATCATCAATACATACACAGGAACCAGTTCCATCTGCAGTCATACATGCCCACACCATACGATGAGGATATATGCTTCAGATCATGATCTTCTCCATACTCTTCTCTTCCCATCATTATGGTACAGGTTGATCATTATCTCATAGGATGGTGTTCCAGAACATGTTTTGGTAAACTCTAATCTTAGTTTCCTGTTTTGAGGCTTGCCAGTGGTTTACATCTTGTGAAAAACTCTGCATATTTACTTCTGGGCCTTTTAGTGTTCCTGAGTAAGTAAAACCCAAAGAGCAATAGTTCTTCTTGTAACTGAGAATTCCAGTGCAGGACATGATTGGACAATGGACAAGACTATCAGCAGGAACAGTCCTTCAGCAACTACATAGAGAGTAATATAGCAGGTGCATACACACCGCATTACAAAGAAGAATGCACATTTGAGAGTTCAGAGGTGCAAAATCATAGACACTGGTCTAAAGATGTGGGGGGGGGGGAGGTGACACTGTATGGTCAGATGAGTTATCTGTCACCATATTCGTGTCTAGTGGGTTAGTGCTTGTTTCATGTACACTATGAGAACTGTACAGGCCTGAAGACCTTGACCGCTACAGTGAGGGGTCTGGTGCTGGTGCTGGTTTTATGCTGTTGGGGTCATTTTTCTGGCATGGTTTGTGTTATCCTCTAAAACAGAACAGTAACTGCAAAATCAATTCAAAGTTATTTTGACTGATCATTGCTGTTCTGAGACAGGTCCTTCCCCGACACTGTGAAGTCACCAAAAAATTCTGTCCATTCTGTCACTTCCATGACACCGAGAAACAACTATGTACCAGTAACGTTTAAATGAATTTTGAATAGTGATTTGCTTTTTCATGAAAGGGTACATATGCAAACTGTTTCATAGAAGCCTGTTCAGACAATTAGACATTTTGTAAGTCAGTATGAGTAAGTTCAAATATCACATCCATAACACTGCAATTGCCATGCCACTTTTTTTATTTCCTTTAATAGGTGCGGCTCCTGTACTGCTCGCATGAAGAGGCAGAGCAGGTTTTTAGGGCAGCATGGCTCTCAGGCCAGGCTACTCCTTCACACATGTGGTTTGCCGTGGGCCCAGCCCTTTCCGGACTTGGAGTGGAAGGTCTGCCTAAGGCTTTCTTTACTGTGCGGCCTCAAGGATGGCGAGACGAGCCACGCCGTCGCATTGCTAAAGGGGTGTCTATTCTGACACATGGAGCCATGGCACTAAGAAGAGAGTATGGTGGAGCAAGAGGGACAAGCTTTGCCGGGAACTGCATGACTGATGGCAACCAGACACAGAGGGTGCCTGACAGAATCAGGTAAAATGGCATTAGATGGTTTACGAATGTCCTTTATATGGGTTTGAAATATCACAACCAAATATCATAGTTTTCAGTCCATCATGTTATTATGTCTGCCGAAAGTATCACATTTAATCCCACATGCCACAGCAATAACTGTATTTTTTAGGATCATGTCCAGAATACACTGGTACTGTTCTCATGTTTGTGTTTTCATGGCTCTGATTCACAAGATTCAATTATTTTATAAATCTGATCACTTGTTGATGATTTTAGAAGAATATTATGGAATTTTATACATCTAGCAACCTTAGAATTCAAAGTTATGCTCTAAGGGAAGAGTTGAACGAATTCAGGAACATAGTTTCCTTTTTTCTGCCAATTACATGTTAACTAATATTACCCAACTTCAATACAAAATAAAGTAGGTCTGTCATGAAAGGAAGTCAGAACTGGCTTCTGAAGGAATAATGAAATTATAAAATATAAAATCTGTTTAGATGGAATATATCGGTCAATATGGGAACTTCTACCATATGTAATATTTATCAAGTTATGAGCAACATGGGAAATTTCAGAGCAATTTCAGAATATTACTATTTTATTAACAGCTAACTAATGTAGTTCATTATTTAAAATGGCTTTTATATTTATGTTCATACTGACTTGTAAATGAGGCTGACTTACAATCCTATCATGGAGCTACCACAATGCACAGTTGTAGGAAAAACATGTTGATTTTTGGTCATTTGTGGTTTCTGGCCTTTCATTTGATGGGGGATGAAACTTCAATCCTTTCTTTCTTTCATGGAGCCATTAACAATATTACAAGTGCCACAATGCTAATTTGTAGAAACAACATTTTGAAATTTGGTCAGCTATGGATTCTAGCGGAGGATTTGATTGTGGAAGACACCTCAAACCTTCCTTAGCATTGCTAAATAATAAGAGTAGTGTGACAGCATTCTTTTTCAAACAATGCTTTAAAGTTCACCTGAAATAGTTTTTTTTTTTCCCCGCAGAAATTTTGTACCTTTTGTACCTGTCTCTTAGTGTTATGAACAACAGTAGGTGTTCATACTATAGGTGAAAAAGAAAGCAAAAATATAGTTCTGGAGATGTTCTCATTTTAGTTGAATTTTCTGCAAAAATGATGAGTCATATCTATTAAATGCACTCTAGAACCATATGTGTCTACACAGTAGTAGCACAACATTCATTAGTATAATTCCCAGCAGATGTGCAATACTTACCACTCACTTTCTATGACCTGAAATGATGTCCCGCATTTAACTCAAATTAGAAAGTGGCGTGTCTCAAACACTGGTTTGTGAATGGGGGTGGCTCCACGCCATATTAAAATTTGAGTTAAATGCGGGACATGATCTCAAGTTGCGGGATGGCGGGCAAAGGACATTACAACACAAAGCGGAATGTCTGGTCATTATACCATCATCACCCATCAGAACTACAGCAAACTAAGGCAACTCATAGCTCAAAATACAAAGCACGTTTTTTCTCGTGGTGACAGAGTCTGTGTTCCAAATGGTATAAATCACCCTCTGAAGGGCACTTTGAAGGGAGAGTAATCAGGCTAGTCATGCTTAGGGATGAAACGGTTCCGGTTTCATGATAAAAATTTCCAGACAGTTAGTATTACCATGTCATATTTAATTATCATTAAAACCGTGTGCGTTTGTCGTGATTTGTAGAACTCACGGCAAATGCTGTCCACACACCAAGGATGAGTCTGACGCAGGCGCAGCATGCAACATTGTTTTTTGAGCGTGAAAACTGATGCTACAATTAAAAACTGAACGCGTCTGCTTAATTCAACATGACCTGAATGAGTCAGAGTCTCAGCACAGATCAGCAGGAGTCAGATTTTATTTATCATGTGACAAAAAATTAGGCGAGCTGACTGACAGCAAGAGTGAGGTGAGCTTACCGACAAGACCATGTCACCATGTTCTCCAACTATATGATCATCCATCCACCACTTTATAGTCAAATATAAAGCATGTTTAAATGATGTCAGTGTGTGTATCAGTACTTTTTGTACATTTTCAGCATATTTGAACAATACCGTGATAATACTGATAACCGTGATAGTTTTGGTCACGATAATCGTGACATGAAATTTTCCGTTACATCATTAGTCATGCTGTAAGATTGCTTGAAACTGAATTTCCAATAAAAATGACTTAAAAATTGAGTTCAGAGTGACCATTATTAATAGTTTGAAAGTAATTGTTTTTTCATTGTGTATAAAAATTTAAATGATGATTTAAGTAAAACCTTGTGTGCTTTATTAGACAACTTTGAATAAGTGAACAAGACATTCTGTAGAAGTAATCAGTTTCAATATTTCTAAATTAATTTAGCCTGAAAGAACTATTGCTAAAAATAGAACAAAGACTTGACTTGGACTCCACCTCAGATACTTGAGACTTGACATGGACTTGGGCCTCAGGGACTTGTGAACATGTCTGCTAAGGTACAGTACTGCCAGGTAGTGTGTCTTAAATGCTGCTTATTGGTTATTGGTTACTATGTAAGTCAGTCAATCACTTATGAACCTGCTATCACTCATACCCACTTATACACTTATCCCACAACATAGGACTTTAATCAAACCTAAGAAACGTCAGGGTTACGCATGTAACCCTGTTCCCTGAGAAGGGAACGAGGCGTTGCATTTAGCAGTATGGGAACGCCTTGCGCGTGACCGGTATCTGAAGCTTGTGTAAAATCATGCCTCTACTTATAGGCCTGCCATGATCAGGTGACGTGGCAATTAAGCGCGTCGCATGATATATATATGGCACCTGTGAACCACGCCGCCAGCTTCTATTATCTGAAACGAAGACGCAATTCACAGGCCAGCCCCGGTATTACAGTGCTATGCAACGTCTCATTCCCTTCTCAGGGAACAGGGTTACATGCGTAACCCCGACGTTCCCTTTCAAAGGGAACTTCGATGTTGCATTTAGCAGTATGGGAACGGGAATACCCACTCAGTCATACCGAGGGTACGGCCTGTTCAAAAATACCCAAACCCGAGGGTAAGTGCAGGACACTCGAGCCTGGGGAGGGATGAATATCCAGGCTGTCATAACAAATGACCGTGTGAGGCATAGACCACCCTGCAGCCGCACACACATCCTGCAAGGAAACCCCTTTGGACAAAGCCTTCAACAATCCCAGTAGAGATGCACTGCTTTGACACAGCATCACTTTTCCTGTCACTGCCAAAGCAGACTAGTAGCTGCTCTGAGAGCAGAGAGCGCTTACTGGACACAGCGGGTGCATCCTCTCTTGTTCTGGTCAGAGGACAGAGGAGGGGAGAAAGCCTGCAACACCACAGGGTGGGCAGCCAATGTAGGCACTTTAGGAATATAATCCGGCCTAGGGTATAGGAAGGACTTGGCTTATCTAGGGGTAAAGTCAAGGCAGGAGGGGCAACAGGGAGAGCTTGTAGACAGGACCAGTAAAAGAGCTACCTTTAGAGCCAGAAGCTTCTCAGAGGCTGACTCTAAGGGCTCAAATGGGGTCCCTGACAGACCTTCCAAGACCACAGCAAGGTCCCAGGAATGTATGCATGGCCTGCAGATGGGCCTCAGCCGTCTGACACCACTCATGAACCTCGAAGTTAGAGGACGTTGCCCCACAGAGGCTATCAACAGGCAGGCAGGCTGGCGAAAGCGGCAGCCACGTAACCCGATAGTAGAAGGAGCCAACCCGCTGAGAAACGTTCTTGTCAGAACTCCAGGACTGTAGCGATTGCAGTAGTTCACTGGGTGTAGCTGACGTTCCTCACACCACCAGACAAAAAGGCGCCACTTGAGCGCATACAATTGCCTTTGTAGATGGGATCCACTCTAGGGGCTCGGCAAGGAGCTGACAGACCTTCCAGGACCACAGAAGGTCCCAGGAAGGTGTATGGCCTGCAGATAGGCCTCAGCCATCTGACACCACGCACACGTAAAGTTAGAAGATGTTGCCCCACGGAGGCTCCATCAACAGGGTCATGGCTGCCCGAAGCAGCGGCCCAGTAACCCTGATTGTAGAAGGAGCCCAGCCCACTGAGAAACGTTCTGTAAGAATTCCAGGACTGTAGCAATTCGCGCAGTTCTCTGGGTCTAGGTGACGTTCCTCATGCCACAAACAAAAAGCTGACACGTGAGTGCATTTGATTTCCTTGTGGATGGGATCCACCCAGGGGCTCAAATGGGGCAGCCGACAGCCCTTCCTGGACCATAGAAGGTCCCAGGAAGGTATGCATGGCCTGCAGATGGGCCGCAGCCATCTGACACCACGCATGAACCTCAAAGGTAGAGGATGTTGCCCCACTGAGGCTCCATCAACAGGGTCATGGCTGGCCGAAACGGCCCCGGCGACCCTGATTGAAGACGGACCTCACCCGCTGAGAAATGTTAATGTAGGAGCTCCAGGGCGGTAGCTATTGCGCGGTCCACCCAGTGAATCCCTGCGGACGGGGAATCTCCCAAGGTGTGCCATCTCGCAGAGATATTATCTCTCAGAACCATGTTCGAGCTGCCAAAAAGGTGCTATTAGCAGGCTATCTTGGCGAACTCTCGCTAGAGCTAGTGGGAGCAGTGATGGGGGGCAGATACAGATGTGACCTCAGCCACATGTGTGGATTCCACCCTAAGCTCCCAAGATACAGCTTTATCTAGCTCAGTGTTGATAGGATTGGCACACTACGCCTGTTGGGGATAGAAGCGGCCTCATCATAGTAGAATCCTATAACCCCTAGAAAAGTTGTCCACTGCACCGGGAAAAACCAACTTTTCTGAGATTCAACCTGAGCCCCCAGTTCTTCACGGCGCGAGAACAACATCTCAATGTTGAACCGCCAGCTCCTGGATCGTGGGAGAATTAACCAGTCGTCCAGGTAGCTTGGTACACAGATGCCCTGGAGTCCCAATGGAGCCAGAGTGACATCCATGCACTTTGTGTGAGTGGATAAAGTTAGCATTTTTTTTTTGCGGAAACATGCACCTTTTAGACCTATTGCCACAAACCAGTTCTCGAACTGGATCTGTGGCACGATAAATTTGAACATCAGCCTCTGAACCTGTATGTCCGAAGAGTACGGTTCAGATGATGCAGATCTAAAATTGCCGCATATTCCCAATTTTTGCGGAACATGAAATAAAGGCTGTAAACCTCCCTCCCTGAGGGAACGGGGCATGTTTTAGGGAAAGGGAGCTTAGTTCCGCGCGCTAACATCGGGCTCTGGTCTGTGCTGACTTCTGTGGTGAGCACACCTGTGAACGGGGGTCGAGCTATAACTGGACCCGGTAACCCTTTTTGGTTAGTACAGGACCCATGGAGACGATTTTGGCCGTAGCTTGCGCGCACGCTGCGATGGTCTTCTAGTGACGTTAGCTATTCTACATTCTATTGGAGAGAAGCATCAGATTTCCGTTGCCCTGTGACAGCTTGCTGACCAGGGAACACGAAAACTTGGGGACCACCTTGGCTAGGGGAGGCCCTACAGTAGCACTGGGGGCTACCTGCCCTAACAACCTCATGTCCCCGGATACATCCCTCCACAGCCCCTCAGGACCGCTCATCTTTGCCTGCTTGGCTTTTATGACCATTCTCAGATCAGGCCTAACAGCAGACCGCGACTGTGGCCACCGGGTTCCCCTGGCTGTCTGCGAGGGTTGGTGGGCTGCCATACTCGCCTTCTGGGTTTCCCCCATACTAGTGCTGGCCCAGGCTCCACTCGTCGACACCGGATGAGCTTGAGACAACTTTTTTTTTTTGCCATAAGTCGAGCTCACTCAGCAGGTCTGCTTGGTAGGCTTGAAACCCTGTCATTGTCTGCAGTGACCCACAAGCAAGACTACTACTGCATAGGCTTGTCCACCAATGCCACCTTGTGAAGGGAGAAAGGGAGGAAAGAGAGGGGGGGGGGGGAGGGAAAAAAAGAAAGGGAATAAAAAAAAAAAAAAAAAAAAAAAAATAAAATAATTGAAAGAATGGGTTAAAAAAAAAGAATTGGGTAAGGAAAAGAGGGGGGGTGTTTTATAAAAAAATTGGAAAGAGAGAATTGAAAAGAGGGGGGGGTAAAAATTTAATTTTTTTATTTTTTTTTAAAAAAAAATTTAATTATTTTTTTATTTTTTTTTTAAAATTTTTTTATTAATTTTTTTAATTATATTTGTAATTGTTTTTTTTAACAAAGAGGGGGAGGGGGAGGGGGAGGGGGAGAGAAAGAAAAGAAAAAGGAAGGGGGGGGGGGAAGGGGAAGGGAGGGAGGGAGGGCCGTCTTCTTTTTTTTTTTTTTTTTTCAGAAAGAAAAGAAGCCGGGGAGGGGGGGGGGGCGGCGGGCCCCACCCCCGGCTTCCCAACCCCTTCTTTCTTTTTTTTTTTTTTTTTAACACATTTTTTCTCCCCCCCTCTTATCAAGGCAGGCTATAAGTAGAGGCATGATTTTACACAAGCTTCAGATACCGGTCACGCGCAAGGCGTTCTCATACTGCTAAATGCAATGTCGAAGTTCCCTTTGAAAGGTAACCATTTCTTAGGGACTTTAAAAATTAACAAATTGAATTTGGTGAGTAATGTCTTGAGGATAAATTTTTTCAATGTGCATCTGTACTGCATGTTTCTAAAGATGTCTCACTTTAGAGACATCTTTCTCACTGCACCTCTGTCTCCCTTTGCCTATTTGCCTATCTCTCCCTCTCTTTGTGTCAATGCGACAATTCCACCTACCTTTGATTTGTATTTGACAACCAATACTGGTGGAAATTGCTGACCTCCCCTATTTTATATCATAGTTAAATGATATGCTATAATAGTATGCTATAGAATAAAATGCTATAAGTGGATAAACTTGACGTTTAATGGAGGAAGCTTCCATGGAACAACATCAGTCAGTTCTAAACTGAAGAACCATAAACAAATCTGGTTTAAAAGCCATCCTTTTTAATGTGTCACCAGAAAATGCTGAACTGATTTAAAGAGGGTTTTAAATTATTTCTCTAGCTCTCCTCTATCTGACCTGAAATAAGCCAAGCCCCAGTTGGATTTGACAAGCTGTAACGACTTGTTCGACATGCTGTAATCGACTGGAGGCGGATGCAGGTACAGGTCAAGGTCTTTATTAATCATGAAACTAAAACCAAGGTAAACGCGGTCTTAACTGGGAAACGAGGCAGTGTCCATTGGCTGGGCTGGACAGCAGGACAGCTTCCTCGGCTGTGCAGGGCAGTGGGACGGCCTCCTCGGCTGGGCTGGACAGCAGGACAGCTTCCTGGGCTGTGCAGGGCATCGGGACGGCCTCCTCAGCCGCCTCAAGCTTTAGCTCTGAGGTCGCCATGTTGACCTCAGGCGGGAGCTCCACAGCTGAGACCTCCCCATATGCCTCTGGATGGAGCTCTGCTGTCCTCGTTATCCCCCAGCCCCAGATGCTCAGCTCGCCTTGCTGGCTACGTGGCACTGTACAGCTCTCCTTCATTGGGAAGCCCCAGATGCTCAGCTCGCCTTGCTGGCTACGTGGTGCTGTACAGCTCTGCTTCATTGGGAAGCCCCAGATGCTCAACTCGCCTTGCTGGCTGCGTGACGCTGTACCGCTCTCCTTCAGTGGGAAGCCCCAGATGCTCAGCTCGCTTTGCGGGCTACGTGGCACTGTTCAGCTCTCCTTCATTGGGAAGCCCCAGATGCTCAGCTCACTCTGCTGGGTGCATGGCGCGGCGTAGCTCTTCAGCGGCAGGGACGGGTAAATGGCGAGAGTGACGACACGGCGCGCATGGTGATCTGCTGCTTCCGTATTTTTGGCTCAGTATTCTGTAACGACTCGTAGACTGGAGGTGGGTGCAGGTCAAGGTCTTTATTAATCATGAAACTTAAACCAAGGTAAACGTGGTTTTAACTGGGAAACGAGAAACGTGGCATGGAGACAAACGACAAGACCACTACAAATACTAATAATACTGAGCAACGTGCTCAGTAACCCAGGCGTTCTTATCCTAAACATAATCAAACACAAAACATCAACACCTGAGTCAAGTTAAAGGCACTAAAGTTAACGCTCACTCCGGAAGCGAGCGAACCATAAAAATGTCATGTGAATTGTTTGAAGACTAGCCACAGTGCCATCTGCTGCCGTATCGTAACACAAGCTAGGGGCTCTATTTTCATGCTCATGCAAATATAATTTGCAGCATTGTAAAATGCTGGAGATGCACCTGCCCATGACCCAAGTGGGAGCCCGGATAACATAATTCCACCAGTCCTAGTGTACACTCTGTAGGGTGAGACTGGTTCATACCAATTACTTTCTAACTGCACTCATATGCTGCATTTGATGTTGCAGATGGTTATTATAGATTATTATGTCATTTAAATTAGAAGGGCATATACACTGTAGGGCCATAATACCCAGTCCATGGAAATATAGCAATCACTATGAAAAGCCAAAAAGGAAGAGTGACACGTTAGTGTAAATTGGCTGAAGAAAGCCATTTTCCCTTGGACTTGGTGATAAGCGAATCTCCTAAAAGCCCATAGACAATTTCAGGGTTAAATATAAAAATGAGCTGTGTCTATCCAAGAGCTTGTCAGTATGCAGGATTAGATAGGCATCACATTTTGTGACTCTGTTGCCTTGTGGATGTCCACACAGAAATGCTCTGCCCTGTCTGTCTTGGGCACAAAAACAATGAGTATATTCCAGTCACTGTTAGATTCCTCTATTACTCATATCTACCACTTTTCTTTCATATATTGTAATGATTTATATTCCCTCTATCAAGTGGATGGGCTTTGAATCTGGTGCCTTTCCATTTCCTTTCAATTTCCATCCAAGGTTTATTTCCACCATCAGCTATGATCGGATTTCTGTAAAGCTGCTTTGTGAAAATTTCCATTGTTAAAAGCATGCTCAAATAAAACTGAATTGAAAATGAATAGGTTGTGTACAGCCTGTTGGAGGGTGTTTCTTTGAGGTGTTCTATGATGTCAGTGCACCAAGTCAGGTAAGAAAACACACCTGAAAATTCATCTTGCATGTGGACAATCTCTGCTTTCTGGGATGATGAAAGATCCAATGCAGAGTTGGGTAGTAACGTGCTACATTTACTTTGTTACATTTATTTGAGTAACATTTTGGAAAAAAAATACTTTTAATCACAGAAATCTGCTTTTACTTTGCTATATTCGGTGGCATTCATCTGTTACTGTTAAATGTTAATGAAAACATGTAGTTTTAATAATTCATTTATGTATAATGGGGTCGTACGTCTTGCCATATGCTGCAGTGGTCTAAATGTGGACACAACAACCGTTCACTTTTTTAGCAGCTCAGTTCTGGAGAGGGGGAAGACGTGAGCATTTTGAGGGTGGCAGAACACACACGCACGCATGTAAAAGTAATATTATTGCCTACTCTACTCACTTCAGATCCTGTGGGATTAGAGGGATTTTATGTTTTTGAAAATTCCAGGCCCATTTAATCTTTTTACCACCTCCAGAGCAACAGGGACAGCCTTGTGCCACTGTTTCTGGAGATTGAGGTGGTAGGTCTGCCATGTGCTTCTCCCACCCATTCGTAATACCTCATAGTCACCCTCCAAGCACCAGACCTGTGCTAGTCTTTATCTTTTCTTTGTGGGGTAGTCTAACTATCTCTCAGGCAGCAGATTGCAAGCCTCCAGTTGGGCTACCCTGGTATGCCTCAAGGAATATTAAGGTATGCTTCAACATTGTCCTGGGGTGTCAATGCATGGAAGCTCATCAACAAAGACGCAAGAAGAGGTGATGAAACTCCTGAGGAGGGCTCAATCTGCAACCTGCACTTATGCAATCTTGGTGTACATCTCATAATGTTGATTCTGCAGACTGAGAAGAGGTGCTCCTGCTCCTCTTCTGGACCAGTGACGGGATCATTTGGGCACGAGGACTCTGTTCAATGTCCACATTACATTGCTTTCTGAGCAGCTCCTTGGTTTCAAAACCAAAGCAACAACCTCTGCAGTATGTCACTTGGAGAATACTGCAGACCCTTCCAGCTCACTTGCCACAGACACACACATGCTCAGTTTACTGCTCAGGGAAAGATAGAGTTTGAGGACACATAAATATACTTGGGACAGGGTTCAGGTTTGCTACATTACCCCTCTACATCCTCCGTAAACACTTCACTTAAAGTGCAGACCCATGGTATACCAAGCCCCACTTGCTACACAGAAGAGCTGATCTGGATATTTCAGCAGCACATGTAACCACACCTCCACACCTCTTGTATTCATTCAAACAGGATTCCAAAGATACAATATGCCAATTGTATGGTTTGTTTGTACATGTACACTATGATCACAAAAGTCTCTATCATGGTCTTTGTCACAGTCATTGTCATTCTGTCTCACTTGTTACTCCTCTACCAATCACTGGTTTGTCTTCCTAGTCCTACCATGTACATCTGTTTAAAAAATATTTTTCTTCTTTCATCCATTGCCCTCTGCCTTCCTCTCCTCCTTACGGCTGCATGATTTTGATCTTATTTCTTTCTGTCTCATCCTTGCGCTTTCTCTCTTTTTCTCTTTCTTGGCCTCTTCCATGGTCTCTCCTCTTATCAGATTTGAATTGATCCCTACATCTTCCCCCACAGGCAACTCTAAAAGGGGCACACGTTCGTTGTCACTTTGCATACAAATAAGGTAATTGGTTACAGTGAGAGAATGTGCTGGGAAATATCACATACTGTCAATAGACAAGTGCTTCTCCCCCTAGCTGTCTCAGATGTGTCATCATGCATGCAAATGCACTCTCATTTCCACTACAAGAGGAGCATGTTCTATAAAACAGCAGCCGAATAGCAACATCAGATGCAGAACGCACACAGACACACACTCACACAGACATATACTGTAGGTTGATTTGAAATACATTTGAAACTACACCACTGTAACACTAATGGAAACATGGTAACTGTGGGAATCGACCAATTTAAATGTTCATGGTCGACCACCGTTACCTCTCTAATTGCCAGCAAGTGAGTTTTGATTAGCTTGAATAAAACTGGTAAATAGATAAGCACAAAGGTGAGCCACTCTAAAAATGTTCGTAATGTTTGACGAATAGCTATGATCGTTCTGCTTTGCACTAAACTCAATCTGGTGAATCCAAAAATTATATCAGTACAGTAAAGAAAAATATTGGCAGTAAATGTAAAAAAATGTTTGTAATCAGCCTGTGTATAGTGGGACAAAATACCATGCTTCCATCTTAAATTACAATTACAGAGCCTCTGTATAAGACAAGAACAAAAACAAACAAAAAATCCTAAAGTGACAGGAGCAGCATAACGATAAACTTGGGATTCAATAGTTAAGATTTAATCCTGCACTTTTTTTGTGATACCACTCCATTAGCCACACATTTTTAATGACAGTATGCAAGCTCGAACAGGTGCTTTCTCATTCACTCACTACTTCAGTTACAATCAAAGACTTGATACCCTCAGGCTTCAGAAATAATGGTAGTGTGCAGTTTTGTACATTTTGATAATATAGCTTTATTTCCAATTGAAAATGCTCTTTGAAGAACTTTTTGTATATCCATACACACACACTAAATCAATGATGAAAGTGCACTGAGCTGTTATTAATATGCACGCATAAGATAAACAACTATTAACCGTAATATTGATGCAGCACTGAGCCACTGAGTCTTTTTAAAAACAGCGTGATGGTGATGGAGAAGTTGCTGTCTCCAAATATGTAGACACCCACATAATGGTCAGAAATGGACCTTTCCATCCATCCTTTAATTCTCAACTAATTGCCATTTGTCTGGACAGCTCCTGATTCTTGTTCAAACAAGTATATTCTCCCTTATGCTCTTTGTGAAGTGTTAAAGTCATGTTTGAAGCTGCTTTTCTGAACTTTAAGATCTTGTTTAATATTGTCAGGTGTTTCTTGTGAAGATACAACAGTTGAGATTCAAAGCTGAAACCTGACTTATGAGAGTGCTTTGGAGAATGTGTTTCATGTTACTTCTTACTATCCTGTGGTACCACACTTATGATCTTCTTATAGTGCTTTTGCTTTTTTGCCCTTGTATTGGACTCTTCACTATACATTTGTCTTGATGAGCAATGTCCATATTTGGATAGAAATTGCTCAGTGTTGTCTGCTGACCCTGAATTGTAAGGCATTAGCAGAACACATGTAATGTCACTGGTTGTGTCGCTATGACAACATTGCAGGGGGTGAGAGAGTCAGAGAGGAAAAGACGGGAAGAGAGATGTAGACACTGTCAGTCTTCAGATTCTTTTGATTTGAACTGCATAAGAACAAGAGAAGTAAGATATAAGCGGTAAGATACTGTGCATACTGTGATCGAGGTATTGAGGTGACGATTTTACAATTCGTAAAACACAAAAATTGTGTGTGTCTGTGTGTATATACATTAAAGAGATGATGCATTTTAATACATTTATTTGCAGGGAAATGTGTGACCTCTACAACTTTTAAGAATATCAATGGTAGTAATTGATTGCATCCGATTAACTGGGCATTAAAACGCCAGATTACTTCACTACTTGTCTTGACCAGTATGCTGAATATCAATATAATAACTTAACAGAGGCCATCATAAACTATGGATAACATATCAAGTGCCATTCCTTGAAGATCCCATGCAAAATTTGATCCAAGTGACAAATCTCATTAAAACAGGACCAAAAATCCTTAATATAGTAGGGTGAAATAAATTTAAAGAAGGAGACCATGTTGCTAAAAATGTGGACAATTCACAAAAACTGAATATTTTAATAAACCTAAGACAAATTGTAGGTGAGGGAGACAGCTCCCATTTGTGGTTGGAAATAGAGAACCATTTCTTCTTCTTTCTTTTTTTTATTTAGTGGCATCCCAAGTTGCTCATTCTCTGCATTTCACCACAGCTTAAAGGGCTTGTTGTCATAGCGACTCAGTGAGAAAAATCTCAGACGCATCCTAAGAGCTCTAACCAGTGGAATACTGAAAATGAGGCAGTAGTGTTGATGAATTATTTAAAATGTGTAATAAATATGAATTTTGCATTCCTATTGTGTACCATCCCTTGCATGCATCTGTATTTAGGTCTTAGTTTGATTGCACAATCATTGTGTATAAAGAACTTGGTTAGTGCCTTTCTCACACCCATTTTAAAACAATCCATACAAACTGAAATGTCTGACATTTAAGCTATCTAGCATTAATATTAGAAAACAAGCATGTTCTTTTGATGAACTAATGAGGTAATAATTGGCTAATACGGTACAGGGTAAACTGGTGGAGGTGGATTGGTTGAGATCATATTATACTACTATCAGATGATGTGTGGTTTGACTTGGGTTTTGAAAGAGAAGAAGGAAATATATGGTAGAAATGGTAGAATTGTGATATCACAGTATTTTTAATCACAGTGTAAGCAGGAGTTAAATTGGGTGGGAGCATATGGGAGTGGCACCATGGCACCTTTGGCGTTAAGTAAATGGAAAGTGGAGCTAGACTCTGGTACCATAATATGATGAAAACTTAAATCATTTCTGATGCAGAGATAACCCAAATATAATGTATTATTACCCCAAAGTCCTCCACTTCTAACATTCAATGCTCATTCCATGACTCCCTGACTATTTTTGGCACTGTATCCTTGGCAAGCCTCAGATCTTAACCTTCGTCACATGCTCAAGCACTGAGTACATGATGAGTGTACCATGCTGTTGCAAGCTTGGTAAAATGTATCAGGGCGCTCAGTGGCTTAGTGGTTAGCACATTCACCTCACACCTCCAGGGTTGGGGGTTTGATTCTCGCTGGTGCCCTGTGTGTGCGGAGTTTGCATGTTCTCCCCATGCTGTGGGGGTTTCCTCCGGGTACTCTGGTTTCCTCCCCAGTCCAAAGACCTGCATGGTAGTCAGATTGGCATGTCCAAAGTGTCCGTACTGTATGAATGGGTGTGTGAATGTGTATGTGATCATGCCTTGCAATGGATTGGCACCCTGTCCAGGGTGTACCCATGATCCCTCGGATAGGCTCCAGGTTCCCTGCCATCCAGTAAGATATGCGGTATAGAAGATGGATGGATTTTCCTAGTATCTCAGCTTGCTAAATTAATTTGGTAATAATGATATAACCTTTAATATATATATAATCTAGTCCTTGCTATTTTTTAAGTTTTTTCAGTGCTGTAACAAAATATTTCCAAAACATTCAGTTGCATACAAAGCCAGCTACATAGATAGCTTTCCTTGTCTGCACTGCCAGATTATCTTGTCACCACTGAGCGTGCTAGCTATATGAGGTATGGTGGCTTAGTGGTTAGCACATGTATTGTATTGTAGGCTGACTGGAATTTCTAAATTGTCCATAGTGCGTGATTTTGTGTGCTTTTTTGCCCTGCAGTGGGTTGGGGTTCCCTGGGATGGGCTCCAGGCTCCACACAACCCTGTGTAGTATAAGCAGTACAGAAAATGGATGGATGAATCTATAATAATGTTAATTATACTGTATATCTATTTTAGATGTCACAGTTGTGTCTTCTAAAATCTAATCTTACAGAAATGCCTGCGTTTGTTTACAAATGGGTAAATTTCCACATTTGGTCCCTTTATTGACTGAGTTGTTCATTCATTCATTCAATCATTCATTCCCTTCCTAATAATTCTTAATCAGCTTTTGATGCCCTTTATTTGCCACCTAATTCATACTCTCATATTCGTTGAGTGCCAAGAATATGCTGGTGTCTTTTGTAAATTTTTTGGGTATATAGAGATAATTTATATAAAAGAACCTGAAGCATTCAGTGCAAAACACACACACACACACACACACACACACACACACACACACACACACACACACACACACACACACACACACACACAATATCCCATGTGGAGAGAGAAATAATAGAATTCATCTCTCTCACTCTCTTTATCTCTGCTGGCTCACACTCTCCCTCATCGTCTCTCTGTTCTCCACTTTCCCACTTTCCAATTCTTTATCACCCTTCTCTGTAATTTATTTCTTTGCTCACTCTGTCATTCTCCCTTTCTTTCTCATCTCCTCTGTCTTTCGTTCCTCTTTCAGGTACTTCAGTAACATCACTCTGTCAGGACGAGACTACTCCTTTAATGTCGATGGCTATTTAGCCAATCCACTAGTGGATGTTATCTCCTACACTGCAGGTCGGGGCTGGGAGGAGGTGAGGCTAAAGCCTTGTTGATGTAGCATTCATTCATTCATCTATTCATTCATTCAGTCAGACAGTCAGTCAATAATTTATTCATCTTTTACTCAGTCATTTATTCAATCATTCTTTCAGTCAGTTATTAATTGAAACAATTGAATCTTAATGTTATTTACTTAGAAGTAAATTTTAGATAAAATTTGGAATGCATCCAAGCAAAATAGGAAATAACTCAAATAATACAGCATTGTTAACCAGCAATTCACATTTACATTGGCATGAAAACAGAACCCCATCCAAAGTAGTTGCTATACAAATATTGATCAAATCTTGATTAAGTCCATCAGAATCCATATCAAGTCCTTGATTGATTACCTTCACAATGAATAGCATTATCACTAATAGGCTGACTAAAAGAGTTTTAATAATGTATGAGTAACATTTGGCTTAATGTAGGTGGGCTGGTGGGAGAATGGCGTGCTGCGTCTGCGCTACCCACCCTGGTCGCGTTATGGTCCATTCCTCAAACCACTCGATGACAGTCAACACCTGCGTGTGGTCACTCTGGAGGAGAGGCCCTTTGTCATTGTCGAGCCAGCCGACCCTGGAACTGGCTCGTGTATTCGTGACTCTGTGCCGTGCCGTCTACCCCTCAACACCAGGTCAGAGACGTGTTCAACCTCTATGCCCTGTTTATATGAATTTGAATTTTACATTTTACAAGCACAATGCGGAAATGGCTGACAGTTTTTATTACTGTTTTTCTATCCAGTAATTTAGGACATTTATAGTAGTAGTAAAGTCAAGGAAAAAGGTCTTGTTATAACTTTAAAAAAGACCTTAATGTCATGGGAAATGAATGAGTTTCATGAAATGAACACACACACACACACACAAACACATACACACACACAGAGAAGACACATAGAGAGCAATACTTTCTGGTGACTGATGAAATGTCTTCCAGATTTATTAAACCATACATCTTGATCTACTGGTTCTAGACAGTAGTAAAATATGTTTTTCTAATATAAATCCGTAAAACACACCATAAATTTGTGACTTTTTAACAAACAAATAAATAATATTCACCTTACATTGATCCTACACAATTGTGCATTATAGTACAGTGCCTTGCGAAAGTATTCGGCCCCCTTGAACTTTTCAACCTTTTGCCACATTTAAGGCTTCAAACATAAAGATATAAAATTGTATTTTTTTGTGAAGAATCACCAACAAGTGGGACACAATATTGGATTTTTGAAACTTTTTTAACTAATAAAAAAATGAAAAGTGGGGCGTACAAAATTATTCAGCCCCCTTGCGTTAATACTTTGCATGTGGAACATGTGGAAACATGTGGAAAAAGTTCAAGGGGGCCGAATACTTTCGCAAGGCACTGTATATAACATATAGTGTATATCACTTATTGTTTTATCAATCACAGATTGATTTATATATTTGCTGATGTTACACACACACACACACACACACACATACAGAACGCATACACGTGTATGTATGTATGTATGTATGTATACACAACCAGAATTCCAAAGAAGTTGGGACAGTATGGAAAATGCTAATAAAAACAAAGAGGAGTGATTTGTAAATGTACTTTGACTTGTATTTGATCAACTGCATAGTTTTTTGCAGATAAATGTTTATTTTGAAATTGATTCATGCAACATGTTCCAAAAAAGTTGGGAAAGGGGCAATTTAGGTCTAATAGTGCTAACTTGTTATCAAGTTGATATAAGAAGGTGATATATAATCAGATATAAGGAGCCTCCAATAAAGGCCTAGTCCTTCCAAGAGCAAGGATGGGTTGAGGCTCCCCAATCTGCCAACAGATGCGTCAGCGAGTAATTCAACACAAGACAAAATGGTAGGATTTTTATGCATTTCACCATCTATAGTGCACAATATAATTAAAAGATTCAATGAATCCAGTTAAAATAGCAAGGCTAAAAACCAATTCTGAATGCTGTTTGAATCTGAATTCTGATCTCCCGTCCCTCAGACGTCACGGTCCTAAAAACTGCCATGAGTCTATAATGGATATCCTGACATGGGCTCGGGAATACTTTAGTAAACCTTTTTCAGTCAACACCATTTGCCGCTGCATCCACAGATGTTAATTCTTTACTATGCAAAGCAGAAGCCACACATCAAGACTGTCCAGAAGCATCACCGATTTATCTGTGCTCAGTCTCATCTGAGACCCACACAGTAAAATCGTGTTTTATGGTCCGATGAGTCAACATTTCAAATAGTTTTTGGACAAAACAGTCATTGTGTTCTGTGCGCCAAATAGGAAAAGGAACATCCAAGCTGTTATCAACATCAGGTCCAAAAGGCAGCATCTGTCATGGTATGGGGTGTGTCAGTGCCCATGGGTAACTTGCACATCTATGAGGGCACCGTTAATGCAGAAAGAAATGTACACATTTTGGAGCATCATTTATATTATGTTACATTATATATATATATATATATATATATATATATATATATATATATATATATATATATATATATATATAGACAGTGAGGGAAAGAAGTATTTGATCCCCTGCTGATTTTGTACGTTTGCCCACTATCAAAGAAATGATCAGGTTATAATTTTATTGGTAGATTTACTTGAACAGTGAGCGAGAATAACAAAAAAAAAAAAAATCCAGAAGAACGCATGTCAAAAATGTTATAAATTGATTTGCATTTTAATGAGGGAAATATGCCTTTGACTCCTCTGCAAAACATGACTTAGTACTTGGTGGCAAAACCCTTGTTCCCTCTGCAATCACAGAGGTCAGACGTTTCTTTCTTTTTTTTTTTTTGAACACCATAACGTTACTTTATTCTGTAAATGTATGACGCTTCTTTTATTTCTATACAATTCCATGTTATAAACCCATTACAGTTACTGCTCTCATAAAAATACAATTACTTTTGTTTGTAAATATTGATAAATATAGCATCAAACATCATATTTGATCAAAATGAATATTTCAGTCAGTTATTGCGCTTCCTTTCTATTGTGTGCTGTTTGATTTTTTTTTTACGTTTCATTTTTATTGAATATTTTTGCTGAACACTTCTGATGAACATTTCTGCTGACTAGTTCTGCTAACATTTCTAATAACCTTTCTGCTAAAAATTTCTGCTGAACATTTCTGCTAAGCCTATCTGAATCAATTTTCTGTTCTGTCCTCCCCACCCTTTCCCAAAAATAAAAACAAATTGAGCAACAGAAGTAAATATTCACAGGTTTTTTTCTTTTTATACAAAGGAAAACAAAATTGAACCCACAACCTACCCCTCCGGCTCATCATGGCTACCCATTAACTGTCGTGGCAAAACCCTTGTTGGCAATCACAGAGGTCAGACGTTTCTTGTAGTTGGCCACCAGGTTTGCACACATCTCAGGAGGGATTTTGTCCCACTCCTCTTTGCAGATCTTCTCCAAGTCATTAAGGTTTCGAGGCTGAAGTTTGGCAACTCGAACCTTCAGCTCCCTCCACAGATTTTCTATGGGATTAAGGTCTGGAGACTGGCTAGGCCACTCCAGGACCTTAATGTGCTTCTTAAAAAAAAATATGCTTCTTCAAAGCATAATGTTTCCACCTCCATGTTTGACGGTGGGGATGGTGTTCTTGGGGTCATAGGCAGCATTCCTCCTCCTCCAAACACGCAGCGAGTTGAGTTGATGCCAAAGAGCTCAATTTTGGTCTCATCTGACCACAACACTTTCATCCAGTTGTCCTTTGAATCATTCAGATGTTCATTGGCAAACCTCAGACGGACATGTACAGTGGTGTGAAAAAGTGTTTGCCCCCTTCCTCATTTCCTGTTCCTTTGCATGTTTGTCACACTTAAGTGTTGGAACATCAAACCAATTTAAACAATAGTCAAGGACAACACAAGTAAACACAAAATGCAATTTGTAAATGAAGGTGTTTATTATTAATGGTGAAAAAAATCCAAACCATCATGGCCCTGTGTGAAAAAGTGATTGCCCCTAAACCTAATAACTGGTTGGGCCACCCTTAGCAGCAACGCAACCGCCAAGCATTTGCGATAACGTGCAATGAGGCTTTTACAGCGTCCTGGAGGAATTTTGGCCCACTCATCTTTGCAGAATTGTCCTAATTCAGTTACATTAGAGGGTTTTCGAGTATGAACGGCCTTTTTAAGGTCATACCACAACATCTCAATAGGATTCAGGTCAGGACTTTGGCTAGGCCACTCCAAAGTCTTCATTTTGTTTTTCTTCAGCCATTCGGTGGTGGACTTGCTGGTGTGTTTAGGATCATTGTCCTGCTGCAGAACCCAAGTTCGTTTCAGCTTGAATACACAAACAGTATGGTGACATTCTCCTTCAGGATCTCTTGGTAGACAGCAGAATTCTATTCCTTTTATCACGGCAAGTCTTCCAGGTCCTGAAGCAGCAAAACAGCCCCAGACCATCACACTACCACCACCATATTTTACTGTTGGTATAATGTTCTTTTTATGAAATGCAGTGTTCCTTCACGCCAGATATACTTGGACACACACCTTCCAAAGAGTTCCACTTTTGTCTCATCGGTCCACAGAATGTTGTCCCAAAAGTCTTGGGGATCATCAAGATGTGTTGTGGAGAAATTGAGACGAGCTTTGATGTTCTTTTTGCTCAGCAGTGGTTTTCTCCTTGGAACTCTGCCATGCAGGCCATTTTTGCCCAGTCTTTTCCTGATGGTGGAGGCATGAACGCTGACCTTAACTGAGGCAAGTGAGGCCTGCAGTTCTTTGGACGTTGTTGTGGAGTCTTTTGTGACCTCTTGGATGAGTCGTCGCTGCGCTCTTGGGGTAATTTTGGGCGGCCGGCCACTCCTGGGAAAGTTCACCACTGTTCCATGTCTTCGCCATTTGTGGATAATGGCTCTCACTGTGGTTCGCTGGATTCCCAAAGCTTTGGAAATGGCTTTATAACCCTTTCCAGATTGATAGATATCAATTACTTTCTTTCTCAATTGTTCCTGAATTTCTTTGGGTCTCGGCATGATGTGTAGCTTTTAAGGATCTTCTGGTGGACCTTACTGTGTCAAGCAGCTCCTATTTAAGTGATGCCTTGATTGTGAACAGGTGTGGCAATAATCAGGCCTGGGTGTGGCTAGAGAAATTGAACTCAGGTGTGGACAACCACAGTTGTAGTATGTTTTAACAAGGGGGGCAATCACTTTTTCACACAGGGCCATGATGGTTTGGATTTTTTTTCACCTTTAATAATAAACACCTTCATTTACAAATTGCATTTTGTGTTTACTTGTGTTGTCCTTGACTATTGTTTAAATTGGTTTGATGTTCCGAAACACTTAAGTGTGACAAACATGCAAAGGAACAGGAAATGAGGAAGGGGGAAACACTTTTTCACACCACTGTATATGTGCTTTCTTGAGCAGGGGGACCTTGCGGGCGCTGAAGGATTTCAGTCCTTCACGGCGTTGTGTGTTACCAATTGTTTTCTTGGTGACTATGGTCCCAGCTGCCTTGAGATCAGTGACAAGATCCTCCCATGTAGTTCTGGGCTGATTCCTCACTGTTCTCATGATCATTGCAACTCCATGAGGTGAGATCTTGCATGGAGCCCCAGGCCGGAGAGAGATGACAGTTCTTTTGTGTTTCTTCCATTTTCGAATAATCACACCAACTGTTGTCATCTTCTCACCAAGCTGCTTGGCACTGGTCTTGTAGCCCATTCCAGACTTGTGTAGGTCTACGGATCTTGTCCCTGACATCCTTGGAGAGCTCTTTGGTCTTGGCCATGGTGGAGAGTTTGGAATCTGATTGATTGATTGCTTCTGTGGACAGGTGTCTTTTATACAGGTAACAAGCTGAGATTAGGAGCACTTCCTTTAAGAGTGTGCTCTAATCTCAGCTCGTACCTAATATAGATACCTGAGACCCAGAAATCTTTCTGATTGAGAGGCAGTCACATACTCATTTCCTCACTATATATATATATATATATATATATATATATATATATATATATATATATATATATATATATATATATATTGTTGCCACGGACTGATACTCGGCGCGAGCATGAAGAGAATCGCTCCTTTTCCAACTGCCGTACCGGCCGCGAGCGAGCAGCCCCGCGGTGGGGCCTGCGTCAACCGGAGAGGACGCCATGCCGGGGACGACCCTCCGATGCCGTACCGTCTGGGGATTGGAGGATCGACGGAAGAATTCAACCACTCGCAACCCGGATGGCGGAAATAAAAGAACGCCCTTCCGCCCGGAAAATTGAGTACCGACACATACCGAAACGGTTGGCGTCCGAGAAGATCCCCGTACAGGTATTCACCCATACTCCCTGTTAAATAGCTGACTAATCTCTCTCTCTCTCTCTCTCTCTCTCCCGGTATACACTTCCGGCGGAAGGCACCGACATGGAAGAGGACCGCCCGGCCGAGGACGGCCCGCAGTGCTGAGGGACTGCCCGAGAACCCCGAGGCTTCTTCCGGGATTCCCCGACACGCCCCCGCGAGCGTCACGGCGCCAGCCCGGCCCTGCCGACCTACACACACGCCCCCCGGACCTACACTCTACCCAACCAAGAATAAAGCCTGTGTTTTTTGCTCTACTTCCACCTCCGTGTCTCTGTGCATCGCCCATCCCGCTACACTTGTGGAGGATGCGGGCATGAGCACAGAACCGCCCCTCACCTAAAAAGAAAAAAAGAGACTATTGTTAGTGCTTTTTTCCGACGAAGAGAGGAAAAAGAAAAAGAGACTATTATTAGTATTTTAGTACTAATTAGTACAGCAACAGGCCGTCACCCAACAACTTGGATGGTACGACAGGCCGTGGGGGTCCAAGCACCGCGAATGCCCCAGGGGCTCCTGACGGCCCTGGAGCGCACCACCGCCACCCTACAGCTCGACCCGCACGAGTCACAGCCCTCGGACCTACCCCTAGGGGCCTCGGGAGTCCGGTCTGACCGGCCACGCCCAGCCGGCACTTGCCGTACCCGCCGGAGGTCACCCGCCCAAGTAAAGCCCACCGACGAGCCCATGCCCATGGAGCCGGAACTGGGGCCTCCCGGACCGACCCAGAAACCTTGGCTGGCCGGCTGTGCCCTCCATGTGCGACAGTTGCCGGAGGGGCCCATCCAGAAGGTGTGGATTGAAGGGAGGCCGATCACCGCGCTGCTGGACACTGGGAGTTCGGTGACCCTCGCCCGACCGTCCATCCTCCCCAGCGGACTCCGACCAGGGGGAAGCCTCACTGTGACCTGCGTTCATGGGGACACCCGGGAAGTCCCGACAGCCGAGGTGCCAATCCAGGGCGTGACCGGGAGCTGGTCTCTCCACGTAGGCGTGATCCCTGACCTCCCTGTACCATTACTCCTGGGGAGGGACTGGCCAGGATGCCCGCCGGCCCGGGACGCCGAGACAGGGAAACCACGACGTCGGAAGCAGAGGACCCGGGCCCGGTCCGCTTACCTGGCCCAGGACAACGGGGACGCCACTCCCGAAGGTGAGTACGCTATATCAACTAACCCTATGTCGGTTGTCGTCCATCAGGTAAACCGAGAGGGGAGCTTTGGTCGGGAACAGAAGGAGGACGACCGACTCAAGCACTGCTGGGCCCAAGTACGGGTTGTAGAGGGGGTCGACCAAAACCCCGACCTGTGACTTCCCACCTCGTAGTTCCTCGTCCAGGGTGGCCTCCTCTACCAACGGGCCTGCTGCCGCGGGGAGCAGGTAGATCTCCTAGTGGTACCAAGGACGAAAGCGCCACTCGTCATGCATCTCGCCCATGTCCACCCGCTCGGCGGTCACCTGGGACCACGGAACACAGTGGAAAAACTGAGGGACCGATTCGTGTGGCTCGGGATGAGCGCCGAGGTCCAGAGATTCTGCCAGCAGTGTCCCCAGTGCCAACGCACCGCTCCCCGGAGGCTCCCGCCGGCGCCCCTCATCCCTCTACCCATCATCGGCGTTCCCTTCGAGCGGATCGGCATGGACCTCGTGGGCCCCCTCCCAAGTCGGCCCGGGGCCACGAGTATGTCCTGGTGATCGTGGACTACGCCACCCGGTACCCGGAGGCGTTACCACTACGCGCAAGCCACCTCCTCCCCAACATCTCCGGGAGGCTGGTACTCTTGTTCAGCCGCGGGGAATCCCCAAAGACATCCTAACCGACCAAGGTACGCCCTTTGTCTCCAAGTTAATGTCTGATCTGTGTCGGCTGTTGCAGGTGAAGCACCTGAAGACGTCGGTCTACCACCCCCAGACTGACGGGCTGGTAGATCGTTTCAACCAGACGCTCAAACGAATGCTGCGGCGGGTGGTAGACGAAGAAGGGAGGAACTGGGACCTCCTCCTCCCTTACGTACTCTTTGCCATCCGGGAGTGTCCCCAGGCATCCACCGGCTTCACCCCCTTCGAGCTGCTGTACGGCCGGGCGCCCTCGAGGACTACTGGTGGACGCCCCCACGGAACCTGGGAGGAACAGCCGTCCCGTACCCGCTCGGTCGTGGAATATGTACGAGAAATGCAAGACCGGATCGACCGAGTGGGACCGATAGTCCAACAGCACATGGGCGTCGCCCAGGAGGAACAGCAGCGGGTGTACAACCGCCCGGTGCAGCCTCGAGAGTTCCACCCAGGGGACTAGGTACTTCTTCTGGTACCCAGTAGCGCCTGCAAGTTCCTGGCCCGCTGGCAGGGGCCTTACACCATTCTAGAGCGTCAGGGCGCCGTCAACTACCGCCTGCAATAGCCCGGTAGGAGAACGGACGGAAAACTATATCACATTAACCTGTTGAAGAAGTGGGTGGAACCGGCCCCGGTCGTTTCAGCATACGCCGCCCTAGACACAGATCAGAACAAGCGTGCTTTGGTCGACCTCGGGGAGGACCTCACCCCCGCCCAGAGACAGGAGCTCCTCGAGTTCGTGGACCAGTTCGCGGACGTGTTCTCCTCCTCCCCAGGAAGGACCCAAGTGGTGCGCCACCACATACAGACACCGCCAGGGGTAGTGGTGAGACAGAGGCCCTACCGTGTCCCAGAGGCCCGGCGTAAGGCCATCGAGGAAGAGGTGGAACGAATGCTACGAGACGGAGTCATCGAAGAGTCCAACAGCCCCTGGTCCAGCCCCATCGTGGTAGTGCCAAAACCCGACGGGAGTATTCGACTCTGCAACGACTTTCGCCGACTCAACCAGGTCTCGGACTTTGATAGCTACCCCCTCCCCCGAGTGGACGACCTTGTGGAGCGCCTGGGGAGGGCCCGATTCATTTCCACCCTGGACCTCACCAAGGGGTACTGGCAAGTGGCCCTAGCGGCCGAAGCTCGACCCAAGACGGCCTTTAGCACCTCCACGGGCCACTGGCAGTACCGGGTCCTCCCCTTTGGGCTACATGGGGCCCCAGCCACCTTCCAACGACTGATGGACATCGTCCTACGGCCCCATCGTAGCTTCGCAGCGGCCTACTTGGATGATGTAGTCATCCATTCCTCCACCTGGTCGGACCACCTGTTCCATCTGGGGGAGGTTCTAAAGGGACTCCGGGACGCTGGCTTGACTGCCAACCCCAAGAAATGCCACCTTGGGCTCACCGAGGCGCAGTACCTGGGATACCGCATTGGGCGCGGGATGCTAAAGCCCCAGGCAAAGAAAGTTGAAGCGGTGAAAGGCTACCCTCGGCCCACGTCAAAAAAACAGGTGTGTGCCTTCTTGGGGTTGGCGGGGTATTATCGGAGGTTTGTCCCTAACTTCTCGGCGATAGCCTCCCCTCTTTCAGACCTGACAAAAAAGGGCCAGCCGTACCAGGTGAGGTGGACAGCCGACGCCGAGCGGGCCTTCCGGACTCTGAAGGAGGCCCTCACCAGCGAGCCGGTGCTGCGCAACCCGGACTTTACCCTCCCCTTCTCGGTGCACACCGACGCATCCGAAACCGGGCTTGGCACAGTTCTCTCACAAACCTTCGAGGGAGAAGAGCACCCGGTACTCTACATCAGCCGGAAGCTGTCCCCGGCAGAGAGAAGGTACGCCGCGGTGGAAAGAGAGGCCCTGGCAATAAAATGGGCCATTGAGGAGCTGAGGTACTACCTGGCGGGCCGACCCTTCATTCTGGTGACGGACCACGCTCCCCTCCAATGGATGGCCAAGGCCAAGGACACCAATGCCAGGGTAACTCGGTGGTTTCTCGCCCTACAGGACTTCTGCTTCCAGGTCCAACACCGGGCGGGGACCCTACACGCGGAACGCATGACGGGGGCTCTCGAAGGGCCCCGCTATGGGCCCACCACCCGGCGGCAGTAGGCTCGGGCTGGGGGCGGGTACAGTCGTGACGGACTGACACTCGGCGCGAGCATAAAGAGAATCGCTCCTTTTCCAACTGCCGTACACGGCGACGAGCAGCCCCGCGCGTGGGCCTTAAGTCAACCGGAAAGGACGCCATGCTGGGGAGGACCCTCCGATGGATTGGAGGTTCGGACGGAAGAATTCAACCACTCGCGACCCGGATGACGGAAATAAAAGGACGCTCCGCTCCCGGGAAAGTTGAGTACCGACATACAACGGTTGGCGTCCAGAGAGATCCCCGTACAGGTATTTACCCGTACTCCCTGTTAAAAAGCTGACTAATCTCTCTCTCTCTCTCTCGAAGGCACCGACACGGAGAGAGACCGCGCCGGCCGGAGACGACCAGCGCAGCGCTGAGGGACTGCCCGAGACCCCGAGGCTTCTTCCGGGATTCCCCCGACACGCCCCGCGAGCGCGTCACGCGGCGGCGCCAGCCCGGCCCCGCCGACCTACACCCCGGACTTACACTCTACCCAACCAAGAATAAAGCCTGAGTTTTTGCTCTACTTCCGCCTCCGTGTCTCTGTGCATCGCCCATCCCGCTACAATATATACAGTATCTGGTGTGTCTACCAGCTGCTTTAAGTCCTAAAGTGCATCTCATCCTTATGGACTGCACCAGATTTGTCAGTTCTTGCTGTGAGATGTTCCCCAACTCTTCCACCAAGGTATTTGTTTACATATGGTTACATATAATTTTTCCACTGCAAGGACGATCAGCTGTCCTTACTGTTTCCCTGTAGCACTGTCTTAGGTGTCTTGCATTATAGACGTTGCAGTTTATTACTCTGGCCACATCTGCAGTACTCATGCATACCTGTGGCATTTTCACACAGGTAAGCGCACCCTAAATTTGGCCTCTTTCTTCTAGTGTTTTCAGAGTCAGTAGAAAGGTCTCTTTAGTGTCCAAAGTTATTGTAACTGTGCCCTTAATTGCCTACCGTCTGTAAATTGTTAGTATCTTAATTACTGTTCCACAGGTGCAAGTGCAATAATTGTTCATGGTTCACTGAACAAGCATGAAAAAACATTGTTTAAACCATTTCCATAAATATCTGTAAAGCTTATTATCTTTAAAATACAGTCTCCCGAAAAAGGGATGTTTTGTAGAAGGGTCAATGAGGAAGATAGAAAAAATGACACAGGAATCACAAGTGTGTGTAGTTTCCTGTTATAAACACATCTGGGAAAACCAATTGGATGTTACTCCAACTACATAATTGGATGTAATTTAATACTGGTATGTACAATAATAATGAAAAATTGTATGTTGTTAAAATGATGTGGAAATATTTTTATTTAGTTTCTAACCTTGGCTTGGCTGTCTGTCTACTAAAATCTTGTTGGCTAAGATCTTCGCTAAATCTTGTTTGCTAAATCTTGTTTGCTAAATCTTGTTGGCCAAACAATCGCTGTAGAAAATGCAGTAAATCTGTTTAAAAGTTTTTGAAATCTTGTTAGCTAAGTGATATCCTCAAACAGTGAATGCCAGATTTTGCTCAAGTTGTTGGATAGCTACATGTCATCGCAAAACACATATAAATCTACTCAGTTCTGTTTGTAATCCGATATCGGTTACTGAAATGTCAGTGATGCCCTTGGATCATCTTATCTTCGTCTTAACAGAGAAAAGTGCTTATACACTCTGTACAGATGACATCAGCCAAAAGTTTTAAAATGTTTGAATGGATGACATTATAGACATTATTATAACATTTACCTCAGGTAAATTGCTGCTTGACAGGTAATTTGTTTGCCATGGGTGCCTGGATTAGTGATTTGTCCTCCCTTGATAGAGTAATGTTACTTCGGGCCTATAATGGATTTGGATGGATGTCAATACAGTTTACTATACACTTACATGCAAAAACATGTAATTATGTTGCATAGGAGGTGATACGAATGGTGAACATCCATGAAACTGCGTTGCAAGATATTGAACAAGATTTATGAGGTTGTGTTTCAAGTCAGGAAAATACTGTCTCATCACTGTGTCTGTGCTAAGAGAGGGTCTTTGTAGGCAGTAACACATATGCATTTTTTAAACCTTAATGGATTTGAAAGTTCCTTTGCATCTGTAAATTTTACAAAGTAAGCTAATACAGTGAGGGGAAATACAGTGATTTGATCTCCTGCTGATTTTGTACGTTTGCCCACTAACAAAGAAATGATCAGTCTATAATTTTAATGGCAGGTTTATTTGAACAGTGTGAGACAGAATAACAACAAAAAAATCCAGAAAAACGCATGTCAAAAATGTTATAAATTGATTTGCATTTTAATGAGGGAAATATGTATTTGACAACTCTGCAAAACACGACTTAGTACTTGGTAATGACTTCGTAATTACTTTTAATTTTCAATGACCTGGTTGAGGGAAGGAGGTTCTCACCCAAGATTTGACAGTCCATGGCCCCGTCCATTGTCCCTTTGATGCGTTGTCCTGTCCCCTTAGCAGAAAAACACCCCCAAAGCATAATGTTTCCACTTCCATGTTTTACAGTGGGGATGGAGTTCTTGGGGTCATAGGCAGGCATAAAAGAAATCCAAACACAGCGAGTTGAGTTGATGCCAAAGAGCTCCAATTTGATCTAATCTGACCACAACACTTTCACTCAGTTGTCCTCTGGTGGTCTGATGAGATCAAAATGGAGCTCTTTGGCATCAACTCAACTCACTGTGTTTGGATTTCTTTTATGTTTTTTTATTCATTAATGCATCCAGACTGTCATCAAGAGTGAAATAGCATTGCCAAGATCAAAGTATTTTTTCCCCACTATATCTTAATATATTCTAAAATTAATATATAGTATTGTTGTAAATCTTTCTGGATGACCATAAAAATAATGTGTTTCATCAGAAGTAAGATGACTGAAGAATCAGGAGACAAAGGGCCAATAAATAAAAATACAATAAAAATAAAATGCTTTATTGCATGCATGAAAACAGCTTGGGTGTTCTATACTCTAAACAAAAGTTAGACATAGTCTGCTTTTATACTGATGTGTACGTGCAAGAGGACACACTCTAGACCATACAGATAATGCCCAAGGCTAAGATAGGCAAAAAACGTAAGCAAGGACAAAAGAACCCAAGGAACAGACATCTGTGCATCATGTGTGAACAAAGACACTCAAAGACAGAAATCGCATTGCATCTTAAATGAATAAATCACGTATATACAGTATTAACACAATCATGAAAAAATAGAAAATAATCCCACAGTATCTTATAGTATCTAGTATCTACATATGTAGTATATAGTAACAATGCAGTAGAATATCTGTGTAACATATTATTTCAAAATAAATTTTCAAGCAAGGTTGTACGTTCTAGAACACTGTTCTTGACTTGACTTAATTTTTTCTGAACATGGGCACAAGCATATTATAAATAACACATAATAGCATTCATTATTAGCTAGCTTTACATTGTTCAAGCTGTTTACTGTCTAAAAGAATCACAACTTATTTCAAAAAGGATAATCATAAGAATGAGTCCCATGAGTCTGTTGATGACCCTGGAGCTGTAAAGCGGCAACTCTTCCCTTTCGCTGCTGTGATGCTTGTGAAGAAGGCAGAAATTAATACATTTTGAGTTCGTTATTTATTTGTTTATTTGTTTATTTAGTATTTATTTTATTTATTATTATTTATTATTATTTTATTTATTTATTTATTATTTATTTATTTTCTTTGATAATATTCTTTATTCTAATTTGCACTCGGCCATCCAGCTCTATAGAATTCGAATTCTTATTGTGGATATTGTGCATTACTTCGTTCAGAATTTGTTTATTTATTTATGTATTTACTTACTTATTTAGATTTATTTTTTTTATCATCTTGTTATTCTCTTCTTGTATTTTATTTTAATGTGCTACACTGTGTAATATTATTAGGTATAATTCTTTAAAAGGTATGGACATTATATTTGTTGAAGTGCACAGACTATTTATTAGATTTGAAGTCAGCAGGGGACTTTTTTTCTTACTGGAATTTTTTTTCTTTTTAGTAATTTTTTTTTTAGCTTACTCTAGGTCCACTTTGTGGACAACCCTAGGGGTGATACACTGCTGTCTCCTTTGTTATATGGAGAGTTTGGGTGTGTGTCCCTCTTCAGCTCCAATTGGCTATTTATATTCTTATTTTTACTTTAGTTCTTGGATTTTATAATTTTTATATAACCAGCAACAGCTATTGAGTAGCCATGATGAGCCGGGGGGTGGGGGGGGATTTTTAAAAAATTTATTAATTAATTTATTTATTATTATTATTATTATTATTATTATTATTATTATTATTATTATTATTTCTCAATGAAATATTTGGGAAAGGGAGGGGAGAAAAGGTAAATGAATCACATGAATATGAATCACATGAAAATTAATTACATGTAAAAGAATCACATGCATGAATATGAATCACATGAAAATTAATTACATGTAAATGAATCACATGCATGAAAATGTATCATATGTAAATGAATCACATGTAAATGAATCATATGAAAATGAATAAATAAATGCTTTAAAAAATGTATACATTTCACATGTTGCAAAAGCAAATTGAACAAAAATTTACAGTTGGAAGCTGGATAATTCATAGGGGGTAGACAGATGTATTTGAAATACAGTACTTAACAAAAGTCTTATTTTTTGTACAAACTTTGTTTTATGACTTCCACATTATAGAATCAGTACAAAAAGCATTTTAGATATCCAAACATTAGTTTTCCAGCACAAAATTAAATATTACAGAAAAATGTTTGTATGTCAGTAAAGAAAGCAGTATATTATGTAAGAGACCACTTTTCAGACATAAAAAAACTCCACAATGAAGGCTGCTGGTTTTCTCTGAAAAAATAAGAAGCAAGTGCGAACGTGAAAGTCTCGAGAAGAACTGTGGCTAGTTCTGCAAGATGCTCAGTAAACCCAGCTAACCAGCTTTTTATTTTAATTTTACATTTTTATGAAACTACACAAATTATACCTGAGACTACTAATACAGTATTTTTTTAAGCAAATGTTCATCACACCATATATCGACTTTGTTTCATTTACTGCTGTTTACTGCTCTTTATAGTATTTTTTTAAATGTAGAAATATTTAATTTCATTATTCTTGAAGGCATTTGCTCTACAGCATTTCTTTGCATGTGCCTACGACAATTGCACAGTACTATAGTTCAATTAAATGTGTGATTAAACCTCATAAGAAGAAATATAGAATTCTTATATATGCTAATATTATGAGAGGCTGACTTGTAAAACTATTGTAGACATCAATATTCCTTTAGAATTACTGTAGTAATATCATTGGTTAGCAGAAGTGTTATAAAAGTCCTCTTTCATCAAGTTAAAAAAGCTAAAACAATTGCTTGCAAATTACCTAAATACATGTTTTCAAACTATGGTTCATGGACACGGAAGCCATATGTAACTGCACACCAAGTCTTAATTCTCTCGTGCAGTATGATTATAAATAGCACTTTTTCCTGTACCCATGTTCAAGGATATATATTTCAAGTATATGAATTCAGTGTCTCTTTGTTGTTTTCATATAAATCCAAAAACCAAAAATGTTTACATGAATAACTGACAATATACGAGAGTCCATTAGCTATGCAGTCTCTGTGCATGGAAGTGATTCATTTCTTTTGTAATGTCTAAAAACAAAGAGACACCGTCTTGTCACTTTTTTGATATTGATATTCGTATGCAAGATGCCTCCTGATTTCCTGTTCTGAATCTGTTCTGTTCTGAGTCCTTCCTTATTCACTCCTTCTACCCACAGTGCTTAGGCATGAGATGTAGTTACAGTGTCGCTTCAGGATATAGCTTCAATATCAGCAATTTAGGTTTATTGTGTACATGATTCTGTAGTCTGTGGTCTTCCTCTCATAATTTTTACTCTAATTTTAATAAAGCTCCTCTCACTCTTTCTCTTCAACTACAGTGTGGTGTTGGAAGGCATACATTCCATGAAGCATTGCTGCAAAGGTTTCTGCATTGATGTCCTCAAGCGACTGGCCAAAATTGTAGGTTTCACCTATGACCTCTACCTGGTGACAAATGGCAGGCATGGGAAGAACATAGACGGAGAGTGGAACGGGATGGTTGGGGAGGTGAGGTCTTTATTTCTTAGTCTTTTTAATGTTTAATAAATAAGCTACTGGGGTGTTCACAAAAGCAAGTAACCACAAAGGTCTCATCAAATGTACATCTGGGGAAACACTTTTCTCTAAAGCAACTTATAAATGAAGCAGATTCCTTTATAAATAATAAGCTACATTATTTGTAACAAGGAAGCCAGACAGGTGGTGGGGATCCATATGCTAGAGGTTTATTATAACAGCCATTATAACAACAACAGCAAAAAAAATAAATGAAAAATAAAAATGTGAACAGGTCAGTGCACACCAAAGCCAGACAGTATCCAGTATCCAGTATCCAACATTGAATATTCCAAGGATACTTCATAAGTCAAGGCAAGGTCATATGCAGTAAACTGTCAGAAAGATGACAGCTCAGTACTCACATGGCAAATAATAGCACTTTACACTGATCCAATTAGGAACATTTAGGAAAAATCACCCCATTATAAAGAATATCCATTTTCTATTATGGTGAAACATGTTCTGGTTTTGACAGTATATGAATACAATGATAAATAAACCATTACACTGGGGAATAAGCTGGAACATTTCACATTTAACAAAATTTTCACAAAAATTAAAATACTGTAAATTGAAAGATTCTTCTATACCCATAGAAACAAGCTTCCCTGGTTTCACAAATGTATGAATATATATATAATTTGTTTATAAATTAATTTCTAATGATTGCATTTAAGATGTGACACTAAATATCACATTTTGAATATAAACCTCTATGAGTTTAGATTTCATGATCACAGTTTGACTGTGCTACTGTGCAAGCAGTAGTAGATTTCGGACTTCGTTTGCATGAAATCCACTAGATTTCATCAAATGCCAGCATGAATGCCAGAGCCACATCACCCTGCAGCTTTTGCCTGGTTTCCCACTGAAGCTAAACAAGGTTGAGCCTGGCCAATACCTGGATGGGAGAACTCCTTGGGAAAACTAAGGTTGCTACTGGAAGTGGTATTAGGGAGGCCAGCAGGGGGTGCTCACCCTGTGGTCCATGTGGGGCCGAATGCCCCAGAATAGTGACAGGGACACTGTGAGACACTTCTTATAAAGAGTAGGGGTATAAATCTGGTATTCTGGCAAAATTCCCCTATTTGGCCCTTATCTATCATGGCCCCCTAATAATCTCCATCCCTGAATTGGCTACAACACTCTCCTCTCCACCAATAGCTGGTGTTTGGTGGGCGTTCAGGCATACTATGGCTGCTGTCACTTCATCCAGGTGGATGCGCACACTGGTGGTGTTTGAGGAGATTTCCCCCATGTAAAATGCTTTGAGTGCCTAAAAATATGCTGTATGAATCTAAAGAATTATTATTATTATTATTATTATTATTATTAATAATAATAATATTAATAATAACATTGTATGAATGGGTGTGCGAGTGTGTATGTGATTGTGCCCTGCGATGGACTGGCACCCTGTCCAGGGTGTACCCTTCCTTGTGCCCGATGCTTCCTGGGATAGGCTCCAGGTTCCCTGCGACCATGAAGAAGGAATAAGCGGTAGAAGATGGATGGATAATAACATTACTCTCACTTTAGGAATCCTATGAATTTTGTGTGTGATCAGGTTGGAATGCTTCCTTTTATAGATGGTCAGCATTGTAACTCAGGTAAATTTTTCTCTGGCTAGCTTGCTAAAAATGACATCTACCTTGTTAACTATTATACTGTTGCTTATGCCATCCACAGTAAAGACTCTGAAGGGTCCCCTTTATTGGGTGTTAATAAAAGTAATAGCCATTCAGAATGCACTTAAGTGTCCAAAGTTGTAGTACCACATAATTTTACAAGTGTACTTCACACCTTATAGTGGTATGGGTAATGAATACAGACCTGTACTGGGGAGAACTCTGAGAACTTGGGTTGGAATTCTTTTGTTGTGTTAGATAACCAGCTTCTTATAGAACTCAGAGTGATGGAACCAGAATTTTGTGAAGAACTCAATTCCAGCCAGATGGACTTGGAAGGTGGAAGGCTTAGATTTGAGTCATAGGTGTTTTCTGTAAAGAATTATGTCATATGATGCATGTGGTTAAGGAAAGTGTTTTTGGCCATTTTCCTTCCAGGTTTGTACCATTTTATATGCTGACGAAATAGCAAATACCAACAGGGTGAAAGATATCTGACATTCTTATGGGTGAATTAGCTTGAGATTTCCGAATGGTGGGTGTAGGGTCTGGGTGGGTTCACACACTTGTAGACTTATATGCAGGGTTTGTTAAAAAAAATTTAAATGATTTGTTAAAACAAATATAGTTAGTTTGAATTTCTACATTGGAAATTTAATGACACTGTTTTTCATATCAAACACATCAAATCAAATTTCCAAACTGTAGACTAAAACTAAAGAAATTAATAATTTTATCTGTAACGAATTAGTTACATCAAGGCATTACACCTTCAAACATTTAGTCACATATATGGAACAAATTCCAAAACATCAACCACCTGTCAGGGATTTCCCCCTTGCAGAAGTGCTCATCAGCAGCACGGCACGCACTTCTGTGCTGTCATGTTTTGTTTACTTTGCCACGTGATTTATGCCCTGCCTACACATATGTCCTGTAGTTATTGGTTGTCTCCCTCATGTGTCCTTGTTGCTTGCACGTGTTTCCATTTTTCTCTTTAATTAGTTTGATTGTATATTTAAATACCCCTTGTGTCTTTGTCCTGTGCAAAGTAATGTTCAGTGTTTGCCCACCTGACGCCACTGGCCCATTTTTGTTTCATGTTGTGATTCTCCAGTTCTAGACCATGTTCTCTTCCCTAGTTTGTGTATTTTGGATTATCCCTGTTGTTGTTTGTAGATCGCCTGATCTCTCTGCCTGTTTCATGTTCCCACATCAAACCATCTATCCCAATAAATCCTTGGATCCATCTTGGTGCAGGATACATCCCATGCAGCTTTTACCAGTACAGTAGCTTGACCTGGGCTGCAAGGTTGATAATAAAAACTAGAATGTAGGATGCACCACATGATATGTACAATGATATTGTTAATTGCAACATACTCGTGTATTTTAGGTGGAAGTCAGACAGCCATAGGAGCAGTCAGGACAATTATTTATTTTAAAAAAAAATTATTTTAAGCCAAGACCTACAGTCACCCAATTGATATATGACTAAAAGTTCATTTAAAAATTATTAGAATAAGATTTAGTAAACCTAGGGTACTTCATCACTCATCACCACGATAGCCCTGAGATCAGATTCTGCTGAGTTGGTTGGTTATTCTTGTATCCGACCAGGTTGTAGCCAATAAAATGTGATTACCCAAAATAAGGGACGTGTTCCTTTAGCCTACTCATTTGAGGTTTGGGTGGTTAAAGATGGTATTGTAATTTCTTACAGCGCAATTGCTGTGCAAAATCCTATTTGACATTGAATAATATCGCACAGTAATTGCACTAAAACAATTAATACAATTTTTATATAATAAGCTGTGCTATATGTCTGTGATCTCAGATTTTCCCAAGGCTTTCAGAGGGCTTAGGTGCTGTCTAGGTTGTGGGAGGGGGTGGTGTTGGGAATGTTTGAAATTATTCGAAGGAAAAAAGTTATTTTTACGTTTTTTTCCATGTTGTTTTTATCCTTGCCATATTTGTGATAGAAAGCTAGCAACACTTATTCTACTTTTTGTCAAAAGTTTGTTAATTTCATCAAGCAACATGACATTTAATGAAAATATATGATTACCTTTACTTCATACACATAGGAAGAATAAACATGTTAAAATACATAAGTAACCAAATAAAAATAAAGGAAACAGACAGAGAATGTATTTCTGTCATTTCAAATGCAAATATTGCAGCCCTCTTTTGAACACTTTGCTTTCTAGCTTTGTTGGCCCTGTAAAATCTTGTAACAAATCTTTTGTAGTTCACCTTCCAAGGCTGAGGTCCATCAATCTCCTTTGTGGTGATGAGTGTTTGGGACATGTATGGAGAATGTATGAAGGGAAGGAGGTGTGAAGTGGCATGTCCAGCAGCTTGATTAGCAGTTTATTTTTTTCCAGATTGTACACAGAAGTAGTTCTGCTGGACAGGCAAGTTAGGGTGAGTCATGCAGCTAGGTGATTTTTTTTTTATATACTTGTTAGACTGAGAAGTAGTCTCTGGCAATAAACTGTTCGTCGTGTTTATGTAAATACCTCATTTTGGCTGCTCTGATTCCTTTTTCCAAGGTCAATTGGCTTTGTTGTATGCCTCTCAATTACAAGATCTGATTGCTACCTCCTTAGCTGATTGTAATAAAGCGGTATATACAGAGATGTAGAAGATAGATAAAATAAAAAAGATAAGTAAATAAAAGTTGTTGTTTTTTAATTTAAGTTAATCAAAGTACAATCTGGGTGGTACTACTATATTAAATATGTTACCAGTCGAGAACCTTGTACTTTCTTTGATACCTTAAAAAAAAAAGAAGAATAAGTCAAAGTCTTTATATTTTACAGATGCTCAGATGTAATAATCTTACATTTCTAAACAGCATTTAATCTCCATTTATTGTTGTAACTTTTCAAGTGTGGTGATGGTTATAAAGGCTTTGACTTGATCTTATTGCTTACCAGGTGGTGTCCCAACGAGCAGACATGGCCATTGGCTCACTAACTATCAATGAAGAGAGGTCAGAAGTTGTTGAATTCTCAGTTCCCTTTGTGGAGACTGGCATCAGCGTTATGGTCTCTCGGAGCAATGGCACCGTCTCTCCATCTGCTTTCCTGGGTGAGTCTTCTAAACCATAGAGCTCAATACAGAATTGTCTGAATTGGTGTGGAATGAAAAAGTAAGTAAGCAGCCTAATCAAAAACCTTTTATTTTCCACTTTTTCCCTGTTTATTTCCCTATTCCCTATTTTGCTGCCTGTTTATTGTGCCTGTAGCTTAGGGATTGAAGTTGTATAATAGTGGCAAGAAGATTCTGAGATTTAGTCCCACTCCTGCCACAGGAAACATGTTGGACACTAAACTGCACAGCTTAAATTGTACTTTGTCTTCCTTGTAAGTTGCTTTGAACAAAACTAGGTTATTGTAAGTTTTTTCCCCCTGAAATGTTTCTATTTGCTTTTCACTTGAATTTTGTTGGTTGCTATCACATTAAAAGTGGAAAACGGATCTGACATGATTTATATTGGAATCGTTTTTACAGTACATTACTAAAACGTGCCATTTGTATACTTATTTCTGAGGTGTGCACCCACTGTATTATCCCCCTCTTTATATCCCAATGTTTGCAATATATCTTACAATAGAAATTGTTCTGTACATCAAAGACTTACTGTCTGTACTTACATTTTGCCATTTTGTGTGGAAGTTATTTGGTTTAATTCAGATTTGCTATGAAACACGATCTTTTTTAAACTAGCCCAATCTGACAGCCCTTTCCTTAACTGTTGTGTCTGCTCCTCCTCCTCGACTGTGTGCATGAGGTAAGGCAAATCTTTCCAGTATGGAACTCTATTAGTGCCTGATGCGGTTCCTATTTTTGACCACTAGGTGTAATAATAACACTTTGGAAGCCAAGTGGGGCAGTGCATGCTCTGCCCTGAGATTGGGGAACATCTAGAAACAAGAGCAATAATGGAAAATTGGTTTTCCATCTGTCAGATAACAAAAAAAAATTCAATAGTTGGTCACTCAAAAGAGGTAGCTAGTATTTCAATTAAAATTAATTTAATATGTGTAGAGCTGTGAATAAAGACTTAAATATTTGTTGAATAATTGATATAAATGGTAGCACTCTGACCCACTGGCCCCTATGGACAAACCGCCACTGAATGACATCCAGATATGCAGCATGAAGGTGAAGGGTTTTGTCCATGAGTCATTGAAATATGGCTTGGAACAAAGCAAATGAGAGTGTGACAAATTGGTATAAACCAAATGGAGTGAAAAACTTGACAATAAAGTCAAGGGAATCTTAAAATACCTTAGTCAAATGCAGTGTCAAATAAAAGCAAGCAATGCCTAACTGATTGAGCAGATTGTTAATGTGTGGCGTTGAATAAGCATCAAATTTAGGCACAGTGTTGAAGTTCACACAGAACCTGACCACACCATCCACCTTCGGAACAAGGACGACAGAGCTTGATCATTTAATGTGCGACTCCTTGATTACCCCCATATGGAGCATAGCCTTGGAACTCATCACAAACAACCTATTTTATGTTCAGGCGATCAGTATGGGCAGGTTCTCACAAGCACTTCTGGAGGACCCTCTATGTCATGCTCTATAAGATACGGGGGAAAAACAAAGGAAAACTCCCTTTGCAACTCTGATCTTTGGGACAGGGAGAGGTGATTTCCACAGATGAGTGGGATGGTTTGAGCATCACTTTTTGATTCACCTCTAGTCCCAGTTCCTTTCTCTTGGGAAACGCCATCATCAAAGCCACAGGGAAAGCCTATCTTCATAATTTTTGGAGATTTATGTGACTTATGTGCAATCCATTGCCTCTATCTGTTCACCTTACCTCATAGTCAAAGCTCCCGACTCAAAGAAGACTTGCCACTAATTTGGAGCTCAATGTGGGTAGCAAACAGGTGGTTTTCTCTTGGTGAAAACTCATGCGGCCAAGATTCCCTGTTATACAGCCAGGATGGATAGTCCTGAGCCTGTAGAAAAGTATTTAATTATATCACTTGAGGATGTTAAAAGCTGGTGTGATTCGACATAATTCCTAATTATTCATAAAGCTTGTGAAGTGTGCATAATATGAAACTGTACTGACCTGGGAGATCACTCAGAAGAGCTCCTCCACAACACAATTGTGCAGATTCTTCTGATGAGGCACTGGTCCTAGGTATAGTCTACTGCATACTCCATTTAAACTAACATGCGTTTATGCACTCAATTCTAATAGCCTGACAGTCACGGGATATCACACTCCACCTGCATACATCTCCATGAATACCTGGTCAATAGAAGTAGACCATGAGGCAGTTATCTTTTTTTTCTTACCTAAATGGACCACCATGGGATTGTGATGTGGCGCAAAGAAAATCAAGTTCCTACGACTCTTCAGGACCAACAACCTGGTTGTCTCTTAGTTTGTCTGTCTTTTAGTTTGAGTGCCCTGTATCACTTGATAGAGCCTATCCTTGACAATAAAAAAAAATATGGGTAGGACAATGTTGCATTTGGCTGCTCTTGCTGATTATCATCAATAGCTTTCAAGTCGTTGAAGGCATGGCTCAGGTTTTCATCTCCCTACACCACATCACACTACCACCCACCAGTATACTGCTCAAGAGCCCCCTTAAGATATTAGTTCCCAAAATAAGTGTATGGGTGAGCTGAGGACTAACAACCACCTATATTTTATGCTTTTGTCCCCAGAATAATGACAGGCACCAGCAGTTATTTATGAATATCCCCATGTACACAAATACCCTTCACCCAATGTCATGTCCCTCAATCAGCAACCACCTGTGACAGGCATCCTGAAGATGCTAGGCATACACAAATGGCTGGCTGTCCTTGATGAGGTCAGGGTTCTGAATCACTGCCACTATCGTTCCAATGTTTGGCCGACCTCCTGTTTCAGATCTTTTCAGCTGGCAGAAGATTTACCAATGCTAAGAGGCAACATCAACTTGTAAACTGTCAGAATATTGATCCTGACAGAGCAATTATCTGACCAACTGATCAGGATTCAAAGAAAAAACGTAGGTTGTTTGGGATGAATTATTCTTATAGGGAGAGGAAATGTAAATCACTGCCATTAGAACTTGATGAAGACCAGAGAAACTGTGCTCAGCTGTGCAATTGGCATGGGCAGAGTCAATCAGATATATGATTTTCTTCTTTTTACCACAATGGTCTAAATACCTGCTAATATCCATATCAGAAAAACAATTTTCTGAACATCTGCAGATAAAAAGGGAATGGCAGTTGGCTTGCATGGCATCCCTCCATAGAATTCAGCTTGCAGTAACTTACTGAGGCCTGAGATTTTAAGTATTCTCTATGTAGTCTTTTTGTGTTTGAGGAAGGAAAAATATCTAATGTGATCGCACCAGAATAGCACAGGCAATATTTGTATTTGTTACCTACTCTCTTGAGACTTGAATTAGAAATGTTGCTTTTTTCCCCCCAGAAACCATCTAAATGTTGCTTTCAAAGCAGTACTAGTTAGGAGTGTAAACCTCAGGTTTCCACATGATGCAGAATGATTTCAATTCATAAGGTAACGATACAATTTTTGATGATACCACTGAATCTAAGATAATATGATGCATCTTGATTTAGTAGCCTCTGGTCTGATTTTATTTGTTCAGAATCTGGGACAGGCCTACATTTCACTTGCAAAAGATGAAGTAGAGAAGGAATATTTTAAAAGTATTACCATAATTCTCGGACTATTGAGCGCACCTGAATATAAGCCGCACCCGCTAATTTTAAGAAGAAAAACAATTTTGTACATATATAGGCCGCACTTCTCTATAAGCTATAAGCTATAAGCTATGCTATAAGCTAACTAGCCTTGACATGAACTCAGACATGGCTAGGAAACATGAACAAAAACAAAGACTCTAACTATATTCGTTATCTAATTTTAACTCTATATCTAATTACCCACGTTGTGTGTGTCATGGCTCCCGGTATATATACACACCAGCCAAACTGCTAACAGCAATACCAAAACACACGTGACTTGACAACACATGACAAGACGGGTCGGAGACATGACGTCACCAATATGCATGTCTTCGTGTGTATTCCCTGATGAGGGGGTGTGCATGAAGCGCAAAATGACTGATCTGAAGAATGTAGTGTGAGCGCGTTAGATTTAATTCGAACAGTTTCATTGGTCCACTGTGACCTGTTGGGTAATTTCATTGGTCCGATGTGACGAGGCTAAATGTTTTGGCGGCATGAAACTCGTTAGCCCGTACAAATCCATAAATTAGCTGCATCATTTTTTAAGCCGCAGTGTTCAAAGCGTGTGAAAAAAGTAGCGGCTTATAGTCCGGAAATTACGGTAATTATAGACAAATTACCTAGCTAGTCTATTCAATTATTTATACATCATTTTAGAAAATATGAATTATTTTTACACACTAGTGTAACACTCATCTCACCAACTGACATGCATTAGCAAACAAAATATCAATCTCCTAGCAGACTCAGTAATCCATTAAAGAATGTTCCAAAATGCTATACACAGTCTATGTAAAGTTTATGTACTTCATAGCTCTATTTTATACATTTTATACAAGTAATGCATGTACAAGACTAAACACTCCAGTTGTCACAGCTCTGATGATTCATGGCTGGCTCAGGATAATTTGTAGTGGTACCCCATAGTTTGGTTTAACAATTACAAGGAAATCCACTTGTATGACAAATCCACACTTTAGCTGTCCACATTCACAGATATCTGCCTGATGGTTGTGATTGCTCAACTGGCTGCATTTAAATCAACAGTATGCATGAGATTCCAGTAAATCGGGTTGGAAATTGTGGTTGAAAGTTCTCTATCATTTGTACAAAGACATTCGATACAATTGTGTGCCTGCAACTGTGTGTCAAAAGTTTGGGAAAGGCCTACATATGGGGCTCATGTTCGGATGTCCACATACTTTTGGCCATATAGTGTATAACTACCACTTCAAGGTGGGAATTCACTATACAGTGACAGAGACCACTGTTTTTAAATATTAAAGGCATGATGTGCTTGTAGGAGAAAAGATTTTACAAGTAATTATCTGTATATATGTCTAACCTAATGACCTAATGATTATACTGACAGATGACAAAGGTAAACCCTAAATTAACGAGGGCAGATGCCTCAGTCAGGTGTACAACATGATGCAATTAATCAGTTAACATGATACCATGCTCTGTGCCACATATAAAAATGCTGAGCGGACCAAGTTGACCTTTAATTTTTACTTTGAAAGTAGGTTCATTATTGGGGCATGGATAGCAGGAGATTCAGTCACAAAGATTGCTCAAGTGGCTAGTATTTCAATAGGAACAGTGACTAAAATCTAATCTGCATTTAGATCTAGATCTAGTATGGATGAGATACCAGTAAATGTGGTTGAAAGAACTCAATCATTTGTCATGCTTGTGCATTGGTGTGCTTTCTAAGGAGAAACAGAAGAGCACTTATCTCAGGTGACAACTCGCATTTCAAAAAAGCTTTAGTGCAAATACCATAGTCGGTGGTCTATTTAAATGTGGAAAAAGTAAAATGAGATTAATTCTTTTTTGCTATAATCTTGAACAGGGCAAAGCATTGTGGACCGTACATCAAGACCGCTATACAGGCATAACCCCTACAGTGAGCTAGGTTCATTGGTTAGATTATGCTCTTGGGGCACTTTGCTGTCATGATCTGCCTGCCTAAGAGGGAAGAGTAACTAAAGTTATTCTGACTTATATCCTTTACCCTATGATGAAACATTTCTAACCTGATGGGACTGGTCTCTTCTAGGATATCAATGCCCCCGTCCACAGGGCATGAGGGCTCACTGAACGGTTTGTTGATTTGAAAAATGGTGTAAATAATATGCTTTGACCTTCACAGTCACTAGATCTCAACCCAATTAAACACCTATTGTATGGGAGATTTTGGACCGACATGTTAGATAGTGCTTTCTACCAAAACCGTTAAAACTCCTGCAATATATTTTGCAAGTATGAAATTCCAGTGCAGTTTCATAGAATCTCTGCCAAGGTGCTGCAAAGCATTCTGACAGCTCATGGTGGACAAAATACTTATTAGGACTTTTTTGTTGCTATTTTTCCTTTTTCACTTGTCTGTATTCACCTATTGCGACTAAGTTTTGATTTCGGTGTACACAATGTCTAGCTGTGGCCGCTGACTTACATTTGTTCTATAAAATCTATAAGTCCAGACTTCGTGTGATGGTGTTTTAGAATGTGGATACTCGTCTTTTATGATTTTTGTGGAGCCCCACCCTTATTAGTTTATTAATTATCTCCCCACCTGTATACTTTCCAATCTGTTTCCCATCAGAGCCTTACAGTCCTGCAGTATGGGTGATGATGTTCGTCATGTGCCTGTCTGTGGTGGCTGTAACCGTTTTTATCTTTGAGTTTTTCAGCCCTGTTGGATACAACCGAAGTCTACAAAGTGGAAAGAGTAAGTAAAATGAATAAAAAGCTTTTTTGCCTTAGGCACATCTAGAGATGAAATCAGCAGTGCATAACTTTGCTTATTACTAGACTAAAATATGCAGTAATTTTATAATAATCTGAATCAGCAGAGCATGTCTGATTCTGGGCTCAAACTATCTGTACAGCCTTTTCCCTGTACTACTGCCAGCCCTAAGATGTCCTAATGTTTTGTCCCATTTCTCTCTCAGGGACAGGAGGATCTAAGTTTACAATTGGAAAATCTGTGTGGCTCCTGTGGGCTCTGGTCTTTAATAACTCAGTTCCAGTAGAAAACCCTAGAGGAACCACGAGTAAGATCATGGTGCTGGTTTGGGCTTTCTTCGCTGTTATCTTTTTGGCAAGCTACACTGCAAACCTGGCTGCCTTCATGATCCAAGAGGAGTACATAGACACAGTGTCTGGCCTCAGTGACAAGAAGGTAATTAAACCATATAATGTAGCGTTTTCACATTATAATTTGTTAAAAAATGAATAAAGAATTTTATTATGTATTATTTTTATTCTTTTTTTTGGATGTACACTAAAATATATGCAACATAATAATGACATGAATGTTATACTGGAAGATTATTTAGCATGATTGTCATGTCGTCACAGGCCAGTGACTTCATTTCCCAGAATACACCACAAACTACAAACATGGCCAGTGATGACTACACTTGCTCTCCACACACGAACACGTTCACCTTCCCTGGAGTTCTAATTAGAGACACCTGTTCTCAATCACACGCATACCCACACACTCCTTTTAAGAGACTCTCACACACACACAACAGATTGTGAAGTAAACGCTCAGTTGCCTTGTCTCTGTCATTATCCAAGCCTTATATTGTGTTTGTTTATTCTGGTTCTGACTTTGTTTATATCCTTGACTTTATATATCTGCCATGCCTGTTTTGGACTATTTGCCTGATCAATTGACCTCTGCCTGTTTCTGTTTACTGATTTCTGCCTGCTCCTTTGGATTGTTGTATTCTATTAAACCACCATACCTGCAATTGCTTCAGTCTGTGCCTCCATTACATGACAGATTACTTCGCCTCAACATGGAAGCAGCAGGTGTGTCGGACTGGTGACAAGCTGTCATTCGAGAACACCACCAACAGCTTGTCCACCTTACCGAACAGGTCACTCTCCTCTCCCAAAGCATGCCAATGGACATGCAGACTTACACCATGCTTCCACAGATTCCAGCACCAGAGAAATATGCAGATGATCTGGCACAATGCAAGGGATTTCTCCTGCAATGCTCATTATTCTTTGCCAGCTACACAGGCACGCCCGAGGCATGCAAGATAACCCATTTCATGGAACTGTGAACTGGCAAGGCTCTCACCTGGGCGACGGCGGTATGGGAGCGAGGTTGCGAGCCCATTGCTTCATATGAATGGTGGAGCTGATCACTCACCCAAGGGCACGGAAATGGGAGAGGAGCTTTTGACCATAACTCAGGGTCCACACTGCATAGCAGAAAAGTCTTCGAGTTTCAGACCATCACTGCAAGAAGTGAACGAAATGAACCCATGCTGAAAGATGTGTTTTGTAACAGACTAAACCCGGAAATATTGACCGAGCTGGCATGGCGTGATGTCAAACTCACCCTCGACTCGCTCATCAACCTGTCTATTCGTCATGATCGCCTGCTTCACAGACGCCATACAGCCTGGAGCGAGGGAGCTCTTACTGCACCATGTATCACCTTAGAACCCCTGCAGCTGGGGCATGTGCGGCTCAACAAAGAGGAGGATGAGAGATGTCGTTGGGAGTTTTGTTGCTTCTCTTGTGGACAGAATAACCATCTCTTCCGACAGTGCCCTCTCAAGTCTCGTCTGGACACCAAGGAGAGCGGGGGTTCCCAACCCCGCTCCCAAAAGGTGAGTCCATCCCAGTTACTCTCTTCTCAGGCCTTCATTTTACCAGTCATAGTCGAATGCTCAGGGGTCTCTTCTGTTCACACAGCATTAATCGGAGAAGCAGGGAATTTCATTAACCGAGACAGCTCACCAGCTCAACATCCATGTTCATCTCCTACTTAAACCATGAAAGATTCAAGCCATAGATGGAGCTCCAATTGGGGGAGGGATTATTTCACATTGCACAGAGCCTCTCTCCCTTCAGATCGGTGCATTCCATAAGGAAGAGATCACCCTTTACATCATAGTCTCTGCCCGACATCATCCTAGGACTTCCCTGGCTGGCCCAACATAATCCTACTATCTCCTGGACAGACAAACAGATCTCACGCTGATCTCCATATTGTCAAACACAGACGATCACTGTCAAAAGTCCAGCACACCGCCTTTATGACTGTGCCATCGACCTTCTTCCTGGAACCAATCCACCACAGGGAAGAGTGTATCCACTGTCCCTGGCTGAACAACAAGCTATGGAGGAGTACATTCTGGAGGCGCTCCAACAAGGATACATCAGACCCTCCACGTCTCCTGCGCCAGCCTGGGTCTTCTTTGTGGAGAACAAGGGAGGCGGACTCAGGCCATGCATAGATTACTGGGGCCTCAACCATTATTCAGTCAAGTACCGTTACTCCTTGCCACTTGTTCCCACAGCCCTGGAACAGCTCAGATCAGCAAAAGTGTTTACAAAGCTGGATCATTGCAGTGCATATAACCTGCTCCGTATCCGAGAGGTAGATGAGTGGAATATTTCTGGGTTTTGCTAACCTTTACAGGACTTTCATAAGAGGATTTAGCTACATAGCTCACCCATTGACAGCTCTGCATAAGGGCAAACCAAGGCATCTGCCATGGAATCCAGCCACTGAAGCAGCATTTGAACAACTCAACCAGTTGTTCACTACAGCTCCCCTTCTTAAGCACCCAGATCCCACCAAGCCCTTCATTGTGGAAGTAGATGCATCAGAGACTGGAGTAGATGCTATTCTGTCTCAGAGGTTTGGGCATAAACCCAAACTTCACAAAACAGAACTATGATGTGGGAAACCGAGAACTAATGTCGGTCAAATTAGCCCTTGAGGAGTGGTGACACTGGCTAGAGGGAGCTGCACTCCCATTCATCATCTTCACAGACCATAAGAACTTTGAATATCTCCACACTGCCTAGTGTCTGACACCATGTCAAGCTCGATGGTCTCTGTTCTTCTCGTTTCCAGTTCACGCGAATATTAAGGCTGAGGCACTTTCTCGCTTACACGGCCCAGAAGCAAAGAGAACCTCAAGGAATTCATTACACCGCTTTCATTTATCCTCAGCTCCATTGAGTGGGAGTTAGATCAAGGAACTATTGCAAGAATTTCAAGATCACAGATCCCAGCTGCCTGTCCTCCTAGGAAACAGTTCATGCCTGAGCAGCACTGGCTAGAACTCCTCTGAAAGGCCCAGACGCCGGGTCAACAGGCCACCCAGGCAACCAACGCACCTACCATCTGATATGTGAGAGGACTTCATCATCAACCTTCCAGTGTCACAAGGGAATACAACCATCTACGTCTCATCCCACTGTCATCCATCCCATCAGCCTTCACCATAGCAGAATTGCTGTTCGGACAGATGTTCCGATACTTTGGGATGCCCGAGGAGATTGTCGGTGGTTGGGGACCACATTTCACATCACTAGTATGGTGCAGCTTCATGAGCAAAATGGGCACCACCGTCAATCTAACCTCAGTATACCATTCATAAACCAACAGCCAAGTAGAGCAGGCAAACCAAGAGATAGGGTGGTTCCTCCCGACATTCTGTGCAGCTGACCCAGAGGACTGGTCCAGATTCATCCCCTGGGCAGAATATGCCCAGAATTCCATGTGTCACTCAGCAACACACCCCATTCCAGTGTGTCTTAGTCTACCAGCCACCGCTGTTCCCTTGGAACACCAGCATCACTGACTCCACAGCTGTCACCCAGTGGTTCCAGTAGAATACACACCAACGCCTAACTATCTACAAGCAGAAAGGTGATCGTCATGACAGTGAGCATCCACATTACCAACCAGGTGACAGAGTCTGGCTCTCGACTAAGGACCTCAGACAACCACAAACCTGCAAGAAACCCGATCCCTGTTTACACTAGTGTGTTTTTGTTTTAAAACAGTTTTTTAAAATGAAAATTATCCTCGTCCATACTGGCATTTCCACTGAGTGTCAGAAATGATCTCTGACCAAAAATGCATGTCAACAGGAAGTTGGTTGCTAGTCACTGACAGGTACAATTATGAGCATGATGGTGAGGAAAAGCAACGATGTCTTTGTGTGGACAGATGATGAGGTGGAATTGTTACTCAAAGTAACTAATGACTACAAGGCAGCTCTATCATGTCACAGGCCAGTTACTCCATTTCCCAGAATTCACCAAGATGACTGAAGACGACTACACTTCTCTCACACACACACACATTCACCTTCCCCGGAGTCCCCGGAGTTTACTGGGACTGTGGCTGCTCCTACTGGGACTGTGGCTGCTACGAAGGCCATACAGACTTCATGTACATCCATACTGTACTATTTCACACTGTCTGTTGTTACCCAGATGAGGATGGGTTCCCTTCTGAGTCGGGTTCCTCTCAATATTTCTTCCTTTAAACATCTAAGGGAGTTTTTCCTTGCCACCGTCGCCACTCAATGGCTTGCTCAATTGGGATAAATTCACAACTTTAATATCTGTATACCGTGTTTATATTTCTGTAAAGCTGCTTTGAGACAATGTCTGTTGTAAAAAGCGCTATACAAATAAAATTTAATTGAACTGAAAGTTCTAATTAGAGACACCTGTTCTCAATCACACACACACCCACACCCTCCTTTTGAGAGACTATCTCTCTCTCATACACACACACAGCAGATTGTGAAGTAAATGCTCAGTTGCCTTGTCTCTGTCATTATCCAATCTTTATATCATGTTTGTTTATTCTAGTTCTGACTTTGTTTATATCCTTGGCATTGTATATCTGCTTGCCGGTTTTGGACTGTTTGCCTGATCGATTGACCTCCTGCCGTTTACTGATTTCTGCCTGCTCTTTTGGATTGTTGTATTCTATTAAACCACCATACCTGCACTCACATCCGTCTGTGCCTCCATTACGTGACAATGGTATTATGCAATGTGAGATACAGCCCACATCTGACTCTAATGGAGATCTAATTAAATGCTGCCATTTCTGTGATATTACAGAACCATTATGAGATGAAAAAATAAAATAAATGACTTGGATCCAGATAAAAGAGCAAAATCTCTTGGTTGCTCTGCTGTAATCTCACTTTGTGTTGTATGCTCTGGGCCACATGCATTCTTTCATGTTTAAAGTGGGGGCTTGATAAGCAGGCATATGACAAATGAGTACAAGTTTCCTCCCAAATTCGACATGACACCCCTCCCACAGTGCTGACTGTAGCAAAAATCATATGCACTGTAGCAAAAATCATATGTACTCAATCCTTTGCAATTTGCATACTGGTCAAATAGCTCTACAGATGATGCAGTTGCTTTAGCCATGCAGACTGTTCTCATTCACTTTAACAAAAAGAACTCCCATGTTAGAATGCTGTGTGAATAAAGTTCAGCATTCAATACAATCATTAAGCTCATCACCAAGCGTAATGCTCTAGGCCTGGACACCACCTGTGCAATTGGATTCTGGACTTTCTGACTGGAAGACCTTAGGAAGTGAAGATCGGCAACTCCATGTCTTCCACACTGACTTTGGACACAAGCACCCCACAAGGATGCATGTTCAGCCCACTTCTGTACTCCTTTTTCATGCACAACTGTGTGTTGAATTTTGCTACCACTACCATCCTAGGCCTGATCACCAACAGAAACGATACAGCCTACAGGGATTAGACCAGAGTGCTGTCACAGTGGTGCTGACAGAAACCTCTGTCTCAATGTCAACAAAACAAATGTCAACAAAACAAAGAACTTCAAGTTCCTGCCTGGGTGTGCACATCACCGACGACCTTACATGGACCGGATGGCAAGGTTTGCCCACCAGAGACTTTCCTTCCTAAGGAGGCTCAAGAAATGTGGTCTGCCCTATACCATCCTCACAAATCTATACCACTGGACTATTGAGAACATCTTGAGCATCTCTGCTGTTCTTAAAATAAATACACCCAACCTCATTCCAATATTATATTCTATTTGTTCTTTTTTTCCCCCTCTTTCTGCTGCTTCCATTCGGGAGCACCACAGCAGATCATAATCCACTTATTTTAATTCTGGCATGAGTTTTATGCCAGATGCTGACACAACCCTCCCCATATTTTGGGCTTGGGATCAACACTGAGACTGCACTGATTCATGAAAGTCTCCAGTGGTTGGGGTCGGTTCCCTGACTGGGAATCGAACCAGGGCCACAGTGGTGACAGCACCACATACTAGCCACTAGTCCACCAAGGTAAAAAGGTGCCTGTGTAAAAAGGTGCCTTATAAAAAGGTGCCTGTGTTCTTGTCTGTTCTATCTGGGCCTTTGCGAGGTTGCAGAACCTCACCACAAGCTTTTCAATTTAGCTTTGTCTGTGGGATACTGTGGCATATGACAGATAAAATGACTCTGAGATTAATATTTATTCATTTTTAATTTCTTTTCAATGGTTGTCATGGCAACAGGCTGAGAAGTTCACCCCAGACTGGTCATAGATTCTAGCTTCGACAGAGTATTCTCTTCCAACCCAATTATGCAATATAAACACTCCAGCAGGTCTTGGGTCAGCCCAAGTCTCTCCATTCAGTTGAATGTGCCTGTAGAAGGAGCCGACCAGAGGGCATCCTTATAAGGTAGCCAAACCACCTTAACTGGATCCTCTTGATTTAAAAGACAAGCTGCTCTACTCCAAGCCTCGCTAGAATTACCAATCTCCATATCCTATCATGCAGATTATACCCAGAACACTTTGGAGGAACCTGTAATCATGGCCTTATTCTTTTGATCACAACCCACAGTTCCTGACCATAATTCACTTTCACACTCTCATCTTCCAGAACTAAATAAGATCCCTTGGTACTTAAATTTTTTCTCCAGGGGCAGGGTCTAACCCCTCACCTATAGGAAACATTCCACTCTTACCTGGAGAGAATCATGGTCTTTCATTTGGAGATGTTGATTTTCATCCCACCTGTTTGACTCTTGGCAACAAAACATTCAGTTTCATGTTGGAGGTCTACCTCAGTTTGTGCCAAGAGAGCAACATCATTTGGAAATATAGTGGACACCTCTCTGAATCCTATTTTCCACAGGTCACATGGAGTTTCCTCTGTAGAGCCCTGGCATACACTTTTCCCAGGGAAGCTGAGTAGGGTAATTCCCTTACACTTGGAATGCACCTTTTGGTCCCCTTTTTAAAATTAGGTACCATCATCCCAGTGCCACTATGAAATTTTCTAACCTCAGTCACAGCGATGGTCTAGAAAACACCTGCTATTAATTCTACCGATTGTCTATGGATTGTGTGTTTTTGCAACTGCTTTCAGTAGATAATAGGTTTTTGACCTATATGCAATAACCATGTTTGAGAAATATAATTTGACTAAAACTGTATTAGTTTTAATGAAATTAAATTAAATTAGACTTTTGAACCCTGCTGTATTGTTTAAAAAAAAAAATCTTTTTCCAGGAATAACAGTCATAGATTGGGCCAGATATGTCTGTCTTTTTTGCCTGTAGTTCCAGCAGCCCACAGAGCAGTACCCTCCACTTCGCTTTGGAACTGTCCCAAATGGCAGCACAGAAGAGAATATTCGCAGCAACTACCCTAACATGCATCAATTTATGGTGCGCAACAATCAGAGAGGAGTCGAGGAGGCCATCGACAACCTTAAGACTGGGTGAGTAGAAGATATCTTTTCACAAAGAGCAAAACATATAGTCTTATAGAAAAGCCTTCACTCCCAAACTAAGCTACATTATTTGTTCCTATTTTCAGTGGTTAATTCTGTGGAGCCTTAAGTAATATTGTATAAATTAACCCGTTTTATCGGATATGGATGCAAAAACTGTGTTAATGTGTTCTAGAAATTAAAATGAAGATTTCCTTTTAATGTAGCATGGAAGACAGATGTAGGTTACAGCATGAATCACAGCATAGACATTAATTATTTTGTCGGCTGTCGGATTCTGTCGGATCTCAGAGTGGGTGTGAAAGCTGACTTCCATTCTTTGTGTGAAGGCACTGGAAACACCATAATTGCACTGAAATTGCTACTTTCCCAACAACTAAGCTTTTTGGTTTTGTTTGAAGCAGTATTTGCTATCTTAGCAAAGCAGGGGATTCATGAAGGAAAGTTGTCTTATAGTTCTCTGTAACTTTTTTTGTAACAATTTGTTCTGTTGTATAAGAGGTAAGGGTAACTTCTATTTGACAGTGCTGATTTTTCAGTTAACATAAGTTATCTAAGAAATCTCATTTCATGCAATAGCTACTTTGGTTCTTAATATGCATTTTCTTATAGCAGCGTATTCATATGTTACATAGAGTGAGGGAAAAAAGTATTTGATCCCCTGCTGATTTTGTACGTTTGCCCACTAACAAAGAAATGATCAGTATAATTTTAATGGTAGGTTTATTTGAACAGTGAGAGACAGAATAACAACAAAAAAATCCAGAAAAACGCATATCAAAATATTATAAATTGATTTGCATTTTAATGAGGGAAATATGTATTTGACCCCTCTGCAAAACATGACTTAGTACTTGGTAATGACTTAGAAATGACTTTTAATTTTCAATTGCCCTGGCTGAGTGAAGGAGGTTCTCACCCAAGATTTGACGGTACATGACCCCGTCCATCGTCCCTTTGATGCGGTGAAGTTGTCCTGTCCCCTTAGCAGTAAAACACCCCAAAGCATAATGTTTCCACCTCCATGTTTGACGGTGGGGATTGTGTTTTTGGGGTCATAGGCAGCATTCCTCCTCCTCCAAACACGGCGATTTGAGTTGATGCCAAAGAGCTCCATTTTGATCTCATCTGGCCACCAGAGGACAACTGGGTGAAAGTGTTGTGGTCAGATGAGACCAAAATTATGCTTTGGGGGTCTTTTTCTGCTAAAGGGACAGGACAACTTCACCGCATCAAAGGGACGATGGACGGGGCCATGTACCATCAAATCTTGGGTGAGAACCTCCTTCCCTCAGCCAGGGCATTGAAAACTGATCATTTCTTTGTTAGTGGAAAAACGCACAAAATCAGCAGGGCATCAAATACTTTTTTCCCCTCATTGTATATAGAGTGATATGGGCAAGTTAGCAACAATTAATTTTTAATGATTTTGGTCTTTAATTTTAATATTGTCACCCTTGGAATTGTTGCAGCACAATAAATTAAGAAAGACATTAAGACATGTCCCTTTATATTGCCAAGCCCCTGATAAATATCATTGCAGATATCATTGTGGCACATATACTAGACAAGATTTAATTCAGGATGGGTGTACAAAAGTGCCCATACTAAATTAAGCTCAGGCTAATGCATTGTGCGTCTATTCAGAATGAATATGGACTGTACTATATCTATATCTCTCTCTGTCTCTCTCTAAACTTTTAACAATTAATTAATAATTTTCTCCCATATCATCCTATGCCACTTTCTACTGCTTTCTGATTACAGCAAACTGGATGCCTTTATCTACGATGCAGCTGTGTTAAACTACATGGCACGGAAAGATGAGGGTTGTAAAGTGATGACCATTGGTTCAGGGAAGGTGTTTGCCACTACAGGATATGGCATCGCCCTGCACAAAAACTCACGCTGGAAGCGACCTCTAGACCTTGCTTTGCTGCAACTGGTGGGAGATGGTGAGAAGATTAGAGGTCAATTTAGTTAGTTAAATAAGCATGTTATTGGAAAACGTTTGCCATAAAGCATTAAGAATTGGTGAACACATTGCCACAAACCCGTTTTAAACATTCAAGATTTTTAAAGAAAAAATATACACTGAGAAAATCAGAGATATTAGGTATTTTATTGTCAGGCGGCAGAGACAGTGACAGTTGGTGGTTGAGAGCTTTTATTTTGAAACAGGCAAATGAATCCAAAACATGAGGTAGAATCAAGGTCACAATACAGGCAAGTCAGGCGATGTACAAAAAAATAAGTTGAGCAAAAGACAAATACATAGACCAAAGAACCAGAATCATGGTCATAACCAGAAACAATATAAGCACAATAAGGCTTGGTATTACAGATACAACACACTGAACATATACTGTGCATGTGTGGTAATGAAAAGTGTCCTTATATACTGTGGTGGAATTCAGTCCAGGTGTGCATGATTATTAATCAGGTGAGTGTGGACGGGCGAATGTGTGTGTGACTTGGGAGTTGTAGTCCATGGCGGCCATGTTTGTAGGCTGCTCTAAGTTCTGGGAGATGTAATCAGCAGCCATGCTTGTTACTTGGAATGGGAAGCAATTCCACATGCAACTCAAGGGGGCAGAGGCGAGAATTGAACCCCCAACCCCTTATATACTTAGTATATAAGTATATATTAATTTATTAAGTTGTAAATAGATACAAAGATATACTAAATACTTTTATATAGAATTTCATGTCTATGCAACATGAGAGTGCAAATGGATTGAGACAGATTCAAATGCAGTAAAAAGCTTTTATGTGAATGGTAGACAGACAAATCCAAAATGATAGACAAAGGCAGAATCCAACAAAATAGGTGTGGCTCAGGTGATGTACAAACAGGTAAAACTAGGCATAAATGGGAAACACAAAAACGAAAGCAGGATCAAATCCATGAAACAAGAACAAAGATCAAACATCTCGGCATGGCTCAGGCGGCAAAACACTGAAACAGTACTTCATGATGAGACAAAGAAACACAGGGGTGTAAATATACAATGTAATCAGATGTGGCTACACAGAACAGCCGATGACAATGATGACACATAGGGGAAACAACCAATTACAAAACAAGGGTAGAGACAGGACACAACCCAAAACAAAACACATGACAAAGCAATGTGTTGGTCTCATGCTGGAGCTCTGGAGATGAGGCCACCATGTTGACATCTGGCTAGAATTCTGCAGGGGAGACCACCTTGTTGGCCTTTAGCTGGAGTTGCCCAGGAGAGGCCGCCTTGTCAGCTTCTGGCCTCGTGGGTTCGTCCATCCGTCTGGCCCTCCCCAAAAATGTTTATAAATTTAAGCAAAAGTCTGCTTTACTGTAGATTATTCTCATAAGGCAGATGAGCCACCATGCTTCCAAGGCCCATGGCTCCTGTGGCTAAAAGAAGCTCCTCCCACTGGCGGGCTTGGACGGTGAACTGGAATAACATGAACTTCAGCCACTGATTCTCTTTGGACTTGGGGTGAAACAAACTCCAAAAATAAATCTGGCACAACAGAAAGCTCTCGAAGGGAGCCGGAACATCCATGTCGAGCCACTAGGGAAATCGTACAGAATCAAATGCTGCCATTGTCATCCTATTGTAGCTCCCCTCTCACCTTCCTGCTGCATCCATGGTGACAGCAAATTGTTCTGTCATCTAATGCAAGTACAGGATTAGGGTTAGTGAGTGAGCTCGACATACGGTGTCAGCCAGTTCCTTCCCTGTTGTGTCGAGTTCACCCAGGCATCTACGAGTGGAGCCCGGGCTAGCTCTAGTGCGAGGGAGGCACAGAAGGCGAGTATGGCAGCCCGCCAACCCGCAGACAGCCAAGGGGACCGGGCGGCCACAGTTACGGCCTGCTACTATCCTTGATCTGAGAATGGTCATAAAGGCCAAGCAGACAAAAGAGGAGCGGTCCAGAGGGGCCATGGAATGACTTATCAGGGGACATAAGGTTGTTATGGCAGTTTTCCCCCAGTGCTACTCTCGGGCCTCCCATAGCCAAGGCTTTCCCAAGTTTTCAGTGTTCTCTGGTCAGTGAGCCGTCACAGGGCAATGAAGATCTGATGCTTTCTCTTCAATAGCATGTAGAAAAGTTAACGTCACTAAAAGACCATCTGGTAGCATGGAAACTGCTGCCAAATGTGTCTCCATGGGTTCTGTCTACTGTAGAAAAGGGTTAGAGCTCGACCCCCCTCGGTTCAGAGGTAAATGGTAAATGTGCACTTATATAGCGCTTTTATCCAAAGCGCTTTACACTGTGTCTCATTCACCCATTCACACACACACTCACGGTAGCAGAGCTTCCATGCATGGCGCTAGCTTGCCATCGGGAGCAACTTGGGGAACTTGAATCTTAGAAAAGTATGCTTTCTCCAATGCAGTGATCAACTTTTCTAGGGGTGATAAGGATTCTACTATGATGAGGGCCTTTCTATCCAACATGTGAAGGGTCAATCCTATCAACACTGAGCAAGATAAAGCTGGATCTTGGCATCCCCTCCAGTCTCTATGAGAGACTGTTGGAGCTAATGGCAGCAGTAGAAAATGTCTTACCATTGGGCCTATTGCACTGGAGACCATTTCAGTGGTGGCTGAGAAGTTGGGCCCTCGTTAGCGCAAGACGGCAATGACAGACACCTCTCTCACGGCCTCTGGCATGGCCTTAGACGGCTGTCCAGCACACGGTCTCTGGAGCGGCCCTCATCTGGAGTGGCATATAAATTGCCTAGAAATGCGGGCCATATTTCTAGCACTGAAATTCTTTCTTCCTAATTTGAGAGGTCACCACATGTTTACAGACAACACAAGGATGGTCTCATATATTGACCAACTGGGAGTATTATGTTTGCACCCCCTGTTCAGGCAGGTGCAATGAATTCTTCTCTGAGTGAGGGAAAGTTTTGTCAGTGAATGCAATGTACATTCTGGGCAACTGGAATGTGGGGGCAGACATCCTGTTGAGGCAGGGGCTGAGGCCCAGGGAATTGGTGGCTCCATTCACAAGTGGTGGAGTCCATATGGCGGAGGTTTGGCCAAGCGGGAGTGTATGTGTTCGCCTCCGGATTGATTGCCCCACTGTGGTTCCACACTGGCCGCTGTGGTTCTCCCTCACTCCTCCCATACCATTACGGCTGGGTGCCATGGTGCACATGTGGCTGAGGTCAGATCTATATGCTTTTCCCCCGATCGCTCTGTTCCCACAAGTTCTAGCGAGACTTCGCAAAGACGGTCTACATCTGCTGCTAGTAGCACCTTATTGGACAGCTCGATTATGGTTCACAGAGACAATATCCCTGCTAGACGGCCCATCTGCAGGGATCTACTGTCTCAAGTCGTAGGGCTGATTTATCACTGTCGGCCAGAACTATGGAAACTGTGGGTGTGGCCCCTGATGGGCACCAGCTCATAGATTCTGGTCTCACAACTGAGGTTGTAGAGACCATGTAGAATGCTAGAACACCATCCACAAGGAATTGTATGTGCTCAAGTGACAACTTTTTTTTTTCGTGGTGTGAGGAACATCAGTTAGACCCAGCGAACTGCACAATAGCTACTGTCCTAGAGTTCTTACAAGGATGTTTCTCAGTGGGGTTGGCTCCTCCTACAGTCATGGTCTATGCGGCCGCAATTTCGGTCAGCCATGCCCCTATTGATGGAGCCTCTGTGCGGCAACATCCTCTAACTTCGAGGGATATGCATGGTGTCAGGCAGCTGAGGCACATCTGCAGAGCACGAATACCTTCCTGGAACCTTTCTGTGGTCCTGGAAGGTCTGTCAGCTACCTCAAATGAGCCCTTAGTGTCATCCTCTGAGAAGATTCTGACTTTAGAGGTAGCTCTTCTGCTGGCCCTGACATCTCTTAAGTGAGTAGGAGATCTACAAGCTCTCTGTTGCCCCTTCCTGCCTTGAATTTACCCCGGATTAGCCAAGGCCTTCCTGTATCCTAGGCCGGATTATATTCCTAAAGTGCCTACATCTGCTGCCCAGCCAGTAGTGTTGCAGGCTTTCTGCCCTCCTTTGTTCCTCATACTGGAAGAAGAGAGATTGCACCGACTGTGTCCAGTAAGGACTCTCTGCACTTACGTTCACCACTCTGGCTAGTGGCGTGAGTCAGAGCAGCTGCTGGTCGGCATTGGCAGCGACAACAGAGGTGATGCAGTGTTGAAACAGCGCATCTCTAATTGGATAGTGGAAGCTATCTCTATCGCTTATAAGGCGCGAGACGTTGCGTAGCTTTGTCACACTGGGGCATGCCTCTGAATTGCACCTTTGTTTCAGATAATAAAGGCTGACGGCACCGTTCACAGGTGTTGTTTGTATAGCAAGCGACCATAATTGCCATGTCACCTGATCACAGCAGGCCTATAAATAGGCATGATGTTACACAAGCTTTAGATACCAGTCACGCACGATGACGCTTCCCACAGCGTTCAGCTAATACAACGCCTCGTTCTCTTCTCAGGGAACAGGATTACATGCGTAACCCAGACGTTTTCCTCCACCTCCCTTTTTCAGATTTGCTTAAAGTTTTTTATTGGAATATATTGAGTTTCTTAGTTAAATAGAGAACATGAAAATAAGTTTTATTTATTTATTTATTTATTTATTTATTTACATGAAATTAGGGAAAATCTCAAAGTTAATTAAAATAATAATGAGTAGACAAAGTTTTAGGCAGTAAAGACTACTGAAACAATGCCAGTTTTGTCCTTTTAAAATAAATGTAATGAATGTGTGACTTAATTCACATTATTTTGTTTCTCATTGCCCATTCAATTGACTAATATTTTAGTTTTATATATATATATATATATATATATATATATATATATATATATATATATATATATATATATATATATATATATATATAAAATGGCAAGCGTATAAATTAACCACTGGCCAATTCACTCATGTTTATTTTTATTTCTTATTATTGTTGAAAAATGATTTAAATTTTGATAACGATCTAAATCTAGAGATCTAAAATCTCTAGAAGATCTAAATGCATGTAACATGTCAATGATCTTGTCTTGTCAGTGTTCTTTATGGTGACACTTATTTTCTGATGAATGAAATATTGGCTATTATTGGTCATCAGACTGGAGCTTTAATCTTCAAAACACTGACTGTCTTAGCATATTGTAGAAATCAGCCTATTTTAGATGTTCATCAAAGCTGTTATTATCTTCATCCATCCATTTTTTCTGCCATATGGGCTTCCATTTCTTCACTGTTTTTCATGTTATCCCCATCATGATATTTTTTAACCTTGAAGTCAATAATAATATAAACCAAACAGAAATCTCAGTTGTTTCCAAACTTATCTTTTTGTGCTCCTCTTCTAATTAATAAATGACTTGGTTTCCCAAAAATTAAGTCTTTAACACTATTCCTTTCCTTTCATTTCTTTCATTCTTTCTTGCTCAAATTTATTCTTTCAGACCCTCATGTGTCTGGTTATTTCTTCATCTATTTTATTTGTTTGTTTGTTTGTTGTTTCACCAGATGAAATTGACATGCTTGAACGCCTCTGGCTTTCTGGCATTTGTCATAATGATAAGATTGAAGTGATGAGTTCCAAGCTGGATATAGATAACATGGCAGGTGTCTTCTACATGCTACTGGTGGCAATGGGCCTAAGCCTTTTGGTCTTTGCCTGGGAGCACCTGGTTTATTGGAAGCTGCGCCATTGCTTGGGTCGTTCAAAGGGTCTGGACTTTCTGCTGGCTTTTAGTCGGGTTAGTGAATAAGTACTTTGTTGTAATAAAGAAAAAAGCAGAACTTAAATTCATTATTACATGAAAACATATCTGGATTTGTATGTGTCAATGAGTACAAATTTATCAGTTTTTAATTTTTTTCCAGGGAATGTACAGCTGCTGCAATTTTGAAGATGAAACAACCCCTGTAGGTAACCAAATGACACTTCCACAGTACCATCCCATCTCCACTATGCCCCCTCCTGCTCCGCCTCACATGGTCACTACAAATGTAGCCAACTCTTCCATCACAACGGCACAACATCAACAGCAGCAAAAACTTCACCAGCAACAGCAACAGCCAGCGTACAATGCCCTTCTTCCTGGATCTCTGCCAACAGCTGGGCATTCAGGCATGGCACTTGGACCTTCAAACAGCCCAATTCTTGGAGCACCCATGCCATGCTCTACATTTTTACCTCGTCATGATCGACGACTGGCTGTAGTGGATCGGTGGACACGTCCAAAAACTGGCCCTGAAAAGACAAGTGCCATCACTAGTGGGATCACAGACGTTGCACAATTCCCACAAACCATGCCTCCACAGTGGGCTGCAGTAGGTGGGGGAGAAGGAGGTCTGGATGAATATAAAAGATACTATGGCCCAATTGATCCAGAGGGATTGGGAGTCTCTGGAGACCCACAAAGTGTAGTTTCCCAAACTCCCAAAACCGCACATCAAACAAAGTCCACGGGAAACTCAAGGTTGCCACAGAAAAAACAACCGTCTGGGCATTTACCCATGAACCCAGCTTTGCATCTTTCTTCTTCACCACAACAGTCTTTCTGGAGGAGAAGCAGTCTTTCAAAAAGAAAAGGCTCTGGGGGACCCTTATACGAAAACATCCTTCCTTTGGGACGGAGAGGTGGGGGCAGGTATGGAGGGAGGGATGGAGCAGTGAGGAGAGGTCGTCGTCCTCCTCCTTTGCCTCTACCTATCCCTCTTCCCTTCTCCTCCCCTAACCAAATTCCTCTTTCACCCTCACCTTCTGTGCACTACATTTCCACTTCCTCTAGCACATCTAGCTCTTCTTCCACTTCCTCTTCTGTATCAGTCTCGCGATCTAATTCTCCTTCCTACTCTACTTCTTCTTACTCATCAGCACAGAGTTTCAAATACAGGGCTGGTGAAAGAGATGCATATGATGAGTTTGACACAGATGAGCTTACAGAGGAGTCCAGCCTTCTTTTGGGTAGGAGAAAAAGTCGTTCACACATGTCATCTCGGTCCCTGCCATGCAGTCCACCTCCACCCATACCACCACGCAAACCTTGCCCACAAAAGGCACAGATGAGAGACAGCACTACTAGCCAGCTGGCACAACTCCAGGAGTGGTGGGCTTCATGGGGGGAAAAAGAGAGAGCTAGAAGAGCAGATGGAGGGAGAGGTAAGGGCAAAGAAGAGAAACGATATTATAAAGAGAGAGAAAGAGAGAGAAGGAGGAGGAAGAAGGGTCGAAAGAAAAAGAAGAGGGGAGAACATAAGAGAGAGAGAGAGCACAAAAGACATAAAGTAAAGAAGAAAAAGAAAAAAGATGGGAAATCCAGGAAAAGGGAGAAGGAAAAGCGATCTGGTCAAGAAGAAGGTGAAATTGATGGTAAAGAGATATTTGAAAAAGGGATAGAACAGAATCTGCCTTCCTACCCTGAACTTAGGCGTAGCTCTTTCCAAAAGAAGAGTGAAAGCTCTATGCGGAGTTATGACTGGGATATAAAAAGAGAGGGAGGAAGGAGAGAGAGTGATAATCAAGAGGGTGGTGATGAAGAAGGAGCTAGGAGAAGAGAAAAGCACCACAGGAACCCTCAGTCCTATCACCATTCCAGGCCAAAGTCTAACAGTAAGCGCTATCCCACTTCAAGTAAATGCTCAACATCAGTTAAATTTTGGGGTAGTGGGAATACACATTCTGAATCTCCATCTTCTTTTCTTCCTCTTTTTCCTCTTAACTATAAAAGAACACAGTCTTTTGGGTCTGAAAGAGAGGAACATGGGAAAGGAGGTGAGATTCGCCCCCTTTTAGGAAAGAATGGAAAAGGTAAGACCTGCTCAAGAGAAGGCCTGGCATATCATGAATGGGATTCAGAAGAAGAGGAAGGGGAAGAATCAGAAGAGAGAGATAGAACTGAGGAACGAAGAAGAAGAAGAAGAAGAAGAAGAGAGAGCAGAGTAATAGAATCAGAATCTGAAAGGGAGAGAGACAAAACTGTTGAGATCTATACGGATGATGAAGGTTCTTCAGGTGAATTTGGCAAGTTTGAGAGATACTGGGAAGGGCATGAAGGAAGGGCTGTTGGAGGCATTGGGGGTGGAGGCTGGTTTTTTGGCACTTATCCTGCTAGGGAGAGAGGGGGCAGTATAAACAGTAGAGATGACCTTTTTGTGGGGTTAGGAGGTAGGGAAAGCAGTTGTGGTTTTGGAGGAGGCTCCAGATGGGGGTCTGGAGGTTTAGGATCAAATCAGTGGCTGCAATCACCTTTGACTCCCCCACCCCCACGAAGATACTGGTCTGTAGACAAATTACCTGTGAAGACCGAAAAGAAGTCTAAAAGGAGATCACAGGAGAAGAATGAATGCCATACTGCCTGTTCTTGTCAGTCGCCCCACCACTATAAGTGGAACCGAGTGACCTCTCGTAGTCAAGAGGACCTGCTGCCTCACTGCCAAAGTTTCAGCAACATTAACCGGCCCAAACGGCAGTCCTCCAAATCGGACCAAGCTCAAGGCCAAGTAAAATCTGGAAGTCAATCAAACCTCAGTGTTCATAGATCACAGCGTTCTGAGAGGTCCAGAGAGTTATCATCTCCTCAGACTCTACCAACATCTCTGCCAGCCCCGATGGTCCCAGCTCTCCCTGCACCTCCATCATCTTCCCACCCAATTCATGTTCCTCTACCTACCTCCTCCTCCTCTGTTTCATCACCATCAGCCATTTCCTCAACAACTGGTGCCATGCAGCCCTCCTCTATATCCTCCTCCAGTGCCAAGCTCCAGTACCAGAGACTGTGTTCAGTGCCCCAGCCACAAAGGTACCAATCACCACATCTTCCATTCAAAACCAAGAGTTTGTGCTCACGTCGAGACTCTGCCCACTTTTCCAGTGTGGAGAGTGAGGTCTGATGCATAGAATGAAAAAGAGATATCAGCAAACATTCTGGGACAATTTGGTTTTGTTGGATACAATGGTGTGGAGGGCCCCCTTCATTTCTTGCACAAGTCTCTGTTGTGCAACTGAAAGAAAGGTGTATCTAGGTATATCACATGTTGTGGCTTTCCTTTTTATACTGCATAAGAATGGTACTGCCTTTCTGAGAAACCTCTCTGTTATAGAGGAATAATTCAAATGCGATTGGCTGTGTTTTATGGGGCACTTGGGTGGAGGGGTTGAATATTCTGGATGAATGTGGTGTTTGACCGTTGTGGTGCTTGTGGACTCAGGTGTGACCCTTGGATCTCAAGGGGAGATTCAGAGGCAGAAACCTTTTAATAACCCCCATAGTATTCATCTTTCTTTATCCTCTGTTAAGCTTTGAATTATGACATTATTGTTGCATTTGTATTTCAATGGATGCTTTCATTATAAAAAGGTAGCAGTTTTTGGTTCCAAGAACATACCCCCTACCTCTGCAGACTTATATCTAGCATTCTGTTTCACTTTGTCAATGTTTATTTTCCTAACAGGGTAAGTCAACTTTTACTGATCAATGTATGACTCATTGAAATTGAGTGCCAAACTTGCATTGAGCTACTGCACAGTCATATCATATTTAGATCTATTATTTTCCCTTAAGCAATACATGATTCTCATCTATACATACATATATATATATATATATATATATATATATATATATATATATATATATATATATATATATATATATATATATATATATATATATATATATATATGTGTGTGTGTGTGTGTGTGTGTGTGTGTGTGTGTGTGTCTACTTTGTGGTTAAGACTTTATTAATTAAGAGAACATAAGCACTGTGCAATATTATCGTGAGGGCACACACAGCATTTCAACTACCTAAAAAAGTGGCAGCCCATCCCCTCACAACTGAATGTACATGTTGCCATGACACCACAGTGTGCTGCAACCAAGAAACTAAGATCGTAGCTTTTTTGGGGAAAATCTTTGTCAATAATCCATTTTGAATGTTTTGGGTTAAATTGTTGCAAAAATGAAATAGCTAGCCATATGGAGCGCTGTACCATTAATCAGATGTCAATGTTAGATTTAGAACATGTCATTATTCAGAGGGAGATAAGCAGGAGAGCACTGTTTACAGTTAAGCACTGTGTTTTTACATGTTTTTTCTAACTGCTCTGCTTTGTCACTTTACTAGTTGTTGTGATCCATACTTAAGTCGGTCATGCAGATTACAGCAAATGTGAATAATAACCAGACACTAGTTTATGATTCTATCAAGAGAAACTGGCACTTAAAAAAAAACTTGAACCCTGGAAGAAGTGTTAAATTTAGATTTTGCTATTAGTTTTGTGATTGCTGTGATTGACCATGACTATTGATAAGGGCATGTGTGCATTGGCACCAGGACTGAGTCAAATATGAACTTAAATGTTTGTAGCAGTTCCATAACTTTTCAGCATATAATATTAGATTTTTTACATTTCGCTTTTCCACTAGTTGTAGTATTTTAAAAGCTTTCTTTTATAACCCCCCCGAAAGTTCTACGCATAATTGACCCAGTCCTCATCACAAAGCAACGGGGTAATTTAGCTTTTTTTGTGTGCTTGTGACTGCATCTGAGCCATACTAAGCTTATCTATTGTATGCTGAGCTTTTAAAAAATAGTACTAATTGGATTATATTATATTATTAATGAGCTGAACAATGTCAAGATGCTGTGCGCTAAACCTTTGATGACTGTGATGTACAGATCAAGAGCACAGTAAAATTTATTTTAAATCCTCAAAAGCCAGAATAAGTGACACATTACTTGAATGTCACAAATTTCCTCTGAACTCATATGCATTGTTTATCTTGACACAAAAATTTAACACTTGTCAGCTTATATGTACATCATTTTATTCCAATTTTGACTGTTGTGCAATACTTGTCTAGATTTCTTTATATATAGATGTACCTCATATGTGTTTGTGAAGTTTAGATAGCAATAGAGAAATGTGTTCAGCATAATGTGCTCGCTGAAGACAAAACTATTAGTTTCACTCATGTCTTTTACCATTTAATGATAAATATGTGATATATATATATATATATATATATATATATATATGTGTGTATATATATATGTATATATATATATATATATATATATATATATATATATATATATATATATATATATATATATATATATATATATATATATATATATATATGTATATATATATATATATATATATATATATATATATATATATATATATATATATATATATATATATATACCTATATATGACCTGCAAGAAAATTATGAAAATTGTCTTTTTGTTCCATCTTATATTCACTAAAACATCTGTAAACATTTAGTTATTATGAATTATGCTTTAGGTCACAATATTATGATTATGTGGAAGTTATATTGATTAAGTTACAAAATAATCTGACCACTAATTAATCCTAAAAAGGCCTTTTTCTCTATTTGTCTCTTGTGTTGATAGTGTCTACTTTTTTACTGTTGTTAGTCTATATATAAATTGCAGCACATATATATATATATATATATATATATATATATATATATATATATATATATATATATATATATATATATATATATATATGTTTCAAAGATAAGATGTATATGTGTTTAATCTATACATTTATTCTCTATAAATTTGTCTTTTGTCTTTGTCTGTCCTCTTTTGTGTTACACTCACTAATATCAGAGACCAGTGTCCTACTGTGTTGCACAGCTGGCCATTGACCACTACGAGAAAGTTACAACTGATGCCGTTTGTGTGTGTGTGTGTGTGTGTGTGTGTGTGTGTGTGTGTGTGTCCAGATGACCATGTCACTGTAGTTCGGTTGTGATGGTGGGATAGAATATTTTCTGAATAATTAAAAGGTTCAACTGGCTCTTTAATGAGCATGTATGTTTGAGCTACAAGCTTTGCATTATGCAGTATGTCTCACAGAAATGTGGCTTAGACACATATGGCGATTTAGATAAAGATCTGTGATAGCGTGTGTGCATGTGCATGTGCGTGCGTGTCCCAAGCTACAGTGCATTTTACTGAACATACATGTATGCACACAAACACACACACACACACACACACATCCACGTAATGCTGCTCTGTGTGACTATTTGATGTAGCTGAGCAGAGCACTTTTGTTAAATGCCACTCTGTGCCAGGACGGCTGTGCCCCTGTTCTTCTATGTTGGATTCCTTGTGCCATTCCCCTCTCTCTGGGGAAGCCACATGGGTGTGATGCGCTGGGCCACTTAATCTTGGAAGAATATACTATGCTGTGCTGCAAACAGTAACAGAATAAAAGATTTTAATACAATAAATGACTGCCGTTTCAGTTTTGTACAACTGTGTGTGTGTGTGTGTGTGTGTGTGTGTGTGTGTGTGTATGTGTGTGTGTGTGTGTTTACATAGTAGTACAATGGATGTGTATGGCACTACTGGGATCTTGGAACTGCTGTCACTGCTGGCTTGAGAAGCAGTCCACCAAACAAATGTCCAGCCAACAGTGTTGCTGTGTTCTAAAATGGTCTAATAATGAAGAGGACAGCTTGCACAAATACGTTCTTATTTCTACTCTACATACATTTCCAATCATGTTAACTCACTGTGAGCCACAACTGATGGTATGCCTGGAAGTGCTGTAAAGTCAGCCTGATAACAGCATTATTATTGTCTTCTTTAAAACCTCTTTTTCTCTCAGTCCTTTCCACATTTTAATCCCATTAATTTTAATCCTGATAAAATGTACTTATGTTCAAAATTAACAACTTTTTATCTAGGTCTGTGTCTGGCTGAGATGCCTGGGCCACTTTAGGGCCATGTATAGCAGCTAACTATCTAACTAACTAAATTCTCTATTCAGTGAGTCAGCTTTGTTTCACAACACAGAACTATACTTGACTTGATGAGTTGCATTACTTCAAATGCTATTAATTGCCTTAATGTTATCTAAAAATTTAAATCAGAACCTAGAAGTGGAAGTTAGTTACGCAAACATTTCAATTGCATAATACACATATTTTCAGTTCATGCTGTCACAGTCATATGTGGGCCTTCCCCAAAGTGTTGCCACAACATTAGAAGCAAACTATTGTCTAGAATGTCTTTGTATGCTGTAGCATTAACATTCCACTTGACTTAAGTGGCTGAGCGCAAACCTGTTCCAGCATGACAATGACACTAGACATAAAGTGAGATCCAGGGGCGTTAGATGTACAGTTAACCATGCGGCGCTGAGATCAGATTCTTTTTCATCAAAAAAAAACTTTTTAAAAAGTACTTCTACATAGACTGTTTCTATGCACTTTTCTTGCATGTGACAATTGCTTAAAAATTTGAAAATTGGACAAAATGTTTTATCATAAAACTTGCCTTGGTGTTATCACTTTTTGCAGGACAATCCGACCTATAAAACATAAAACATTTTGGCTATCTAACACGAGACTATGCTAATTCGGTGTCGCTAGCCAAGGGGAGGCACAGCTAATATATCATATCATTTTCCTGTAAACACTGTCTGATTGGTCTTGCCTCCGTTCACTAAAGATAAAATACAACACTCCATTCACTGAAGATAGAAACTTACAACAACGCCTTCTTCTTTTACTGGCGTTCAGTTATGTATTGACAAACCAATCTAAATGGAGAATTATTCAGGGCTAAAGGAAAAATCTTCAGGGCTACAGCCCTGAATTCCCAGGCCAGGTTATGCTCCTGGTGAAATCCTTCAAGACATAGTTTGCCAAGGCTGATGTGGAAGATCTTGAGTGGCCTGCACTGAACCTTGATCTCAATGGCACTGAACAATTTTGGGATGAATTTCTGCACAACAGGCCTTCTCACCCAGCATCAGTGAGTAGCTTCTTGAACTCCTGTGCTTGAGTAAGCCCAAATCTCGACAGCTACCAAAATATAGTTGAAAGCATTCCCAGAAGTGTGGAGGCTGTTATAGCAGCAAAGGGCGAACAACCTAATATTACTGGCCATGGTTTTGGAATAGAATGGTTTAACTCAGGTTTCCACATACTTCTGGCCATATAGTGTATTATTAAAGTTCATGTCTACAATATAAACAAATTACACTTTTAAAAATTCCTTTATTTCAGGTTGCTTATCAGCTGTTTATTTGATATTGACTTTTACTTGACCAAATTTTCCATACAGAGCGATCTAAAAGAGGCCTATATTATTTTTGACCACTAGAGGCCTCTTTGGGGCGACACTATATTGCTTTAAAATATAATTGATGCACATGTTGTCTGCAAATTTCTTTTTGTACAGTTATATATCCATCCATCCATCTTCTACCGCTTATTAGTTCTTCAGGGTCGTGGACAGTTAAATATTTCTATGTTAAATTTAAGGAGTTCTTTGTGTTATTTACGCACACACACACACACAAACACACACAACAGGGAGGTCCCAGCAGTGTGTGCCTTTCATGTCACTCCAAGATGCCACTCTGTTTAGTGATTTCCTACCTCAGATACACCTGATATCTCAGACACCTCAGATACACTCACCATTTAATTACCAGATTTAATAGGTCAGTTAAGATTGGAGGGTTAAAAGATTCTGCTGAACCCCTCAGGGACCAGAGTTACAGTAGATTAGTTCACTAATTTGTTCATTTGCTACAATATGCAGCCTTAATCACACAGATATCTGTGGCAGACTACCAGTTTAATCAATATAAAAATAGCTAATAATTCTTGCCATTTTGTGTCATTTTAGAACATGCTTGTATGCCCATGTCAGTGCAGACTTCTATGTATGCAAGAGTGAGAACGCAAGAGGAGCAAATCTTGACTGAAAAATCTGATTCAAATACTGATCCCCTGAATGAGAGATGAGATAATGTCAGTATTCACTGACTCAGCGGGCAGCATACATTTAAAAACAAGTTAAAAATCACAGATAGTGAAAATAACTAAAGTAACAATTTGCAGATTCAAACACTGAGACCATGAATGACAGAGGAGCTGCACATGCAGTTGTAAATACGACTTGCACCAGTCACCATTCACAGATATTTAAAAACACATTTGATCACTTTTTCACAGAAATAAAATGAAATAAATAATAAAATAATAATTTTAAAAATCTTAATGAATGATAATTTTTTATGTCACCGTCTTCCCAAAAATGCAATCCCCTTGTATTCATGATGTCCAAATGATAGCTAGACCAGTACTCACAATATCAGTATGTGATCGTGCATCATGGATATGGTGAAACAAATGACATTGCCAAGAAGCAAAAATGATGGCGGAGAACATGCTAAAATGCAAGTGAATCTTTTCTATTTCTGAAATTGCTGGCCTATCCCTCACAAAATTTAACCTTGTGCAGTGTGTGTGTGTGTGTGTGTGTGTGTGTGTGTGTGTATATATATATATATATATATATATATATATATATATATATATATAAAAATATAATAAAAAAAAAAAAAAAAAAAATATAATATATATATATATATATATATATATATATATATATATATATATATATATATATATATATATATTCCTAAAAAAATAAAGGGAACACTTTGAGTTGCATTGTGCTGTTCAAGGTGTTCCCTTTATTTTTTTTAGGAGTATATATATAGGGCAGAGACATGTTAAATGTAAAAATGTGTATATTCACCACTTCTGGTGAAATTCAATATTTTATCAAATTAAATTGCACTGCAATATCATGCTGTTCATTCATTTAGCACACACTGTTTTCAGTGGACGGTGCAGCCTCCATGGAAATCTCTTTTGCAGTCCATAGATGTCCTGCTGGTAGAGCTCCAATGACTCATTCTAGTATACTGTGTTTTAATGAGAGCAATGTTTAACATTCAGTGGATAAAAAGTATGTCCTATTGGCTCACACTGGGAAGCACAGCTTCACTGGGAGTTAATGAGTTAATGTCTAGGTGGGTTTTGCAGAGAAAAAAAAAATCCATGTTTACTTGTCCCGCCTGGATGCATGGTTTCTCCATATGATGATTGGGAGACCTTTCAAAGGGGCACTGAAAGCACAAAGTGACCCGACTAAGCAGGCTGGCAGTTATAAGGCGTAAGTTCACATATGCCTTTCAGAAGCTGCAAGATGTTAATAATTTTTTTTGTAATTTCATTTTGTTTTTTATTTACTTCTGCACTGTCATATCACTGCAAACCTGTGACTATATTTTCCTTCCTGTACTGCGGCCTACAAACATTACCACCATGGACCGCAATTCCCAGAAAACTTCATTCTAATCACACACCTGCATCCAATTCACAGCATAATCACAACCACAGTTTATAAGGACTTTCAAGGCATTCACTCTTTGCGAAGTGTCCTAGTTTTGATCTTGTAATAACCCTCGTTCTCGATTCTTGTTTTGCCTCATTTATGCCTGTTTGCCAAATGCCTGACCCATTGCCTGTTTCTGACCATGCTATTGTCTCATGATTTGGATTTGTCTGCCTGCCTCTCTATTAAAAGCTCTTATCTGCATTTGCATCCGTTCTGACCTCCATTACGTGGATTACATGACATGCACTGAATTTCACATATAATTAATGCATTAATTTATACAATGAATGAGTTTAAAAGCTTACATATGCTTTATTCCAGTGTGTTGTTACCTGGATGATCAATGACTGTTTTTATGTTTTGTGATAGTTTTTCATGAGTTCCTTGTTTGTCCTGAGTAGCTAAACTGCACCCTGTCCTTAAGCAAAATCCTCCAGGTCCAGCATATTATTTGGTTTTCCACCATCTTCTGCATATATGATCCCTTTCCAACAGTATATGATTTTGAGATCCATCGTTTCACACTTAAGAGAACTGAGTGACTCATACACAACTACATGCATGCCTACGCTATTATTCCAAGGTTCCGGGACCTTTTCCTTCCCTGTCTACTTGCTGGATTACCTCTCCCTTGGTGCTCTGGTACCTCATGTATTACACATGTGTTAAACCCTGCACAGAGAGATAAAACTATAATGTGAACATACACAAGAGCCCTGTTTAATATACATTAAGTCACTTATTCATTTGTATGGAAATATGCATTTCAGTTTTACAGTGTGCAATTGCGAAATCCCTTCCACAGCACCACAATGAAAGTTCAATTCAATTCAGTTTTATGAGAGGAACCAGACTCAAGACGGAACCCATCCTCATCTGGGTCACACAGTGCAATTAAAACCACAATTCCCCCCAAAATTTGACACTGTGTAAAATGTAAATAAAAACAGAATGCAATGGTGTGAAAATCTTATAAACCCATATGTTATTCACAATAGAACATACTGTAGAAAACATCAAATGTTTAAATTGAGTAAATGTACCCTTTTAAGAAAAAAATAAGCTAATTTTGAATTTGATGGCCGCAACACGTCTCAAAAAAGTTGGGACAGGGCAACAAAAGGCTGGAAAAGTAAGTGTTACTAAAAAGAAACAGCTGGAGGTTAATTGGTAACAGGTCAGCAACATGATTGGATATAAAATGAATACCTTAGAGACGCATAGTCTTTTGGAAGTAAAGATGGGCAGAGGTTCACCAATCAGTGAAAAACGGCATCTACAATTTGTAGAACAATTTCAGAATAATGTTCCTCAACATAAAATTGTGAAGACCATGAATATCTCATCAGTACGTAATATCATCAAAAGATTCAGAGAATCTGGAGAAATATCTGTGCACAAGGGACAAAGGTGAAAACCAATAGTGCATGCCTGTGAAATTTGAAATTCTTTTTGGAAACCATGGACGTTGTGTCCTCTAAAGAGGAGAGGGTCCATCCGGCTTTTTATCAGTGCTCAGTTCAAAAGCCTACATTTCTGATAATATGGGGGTGCATTATTGCCTATGGAATGGGCAGCTTGCACATCTAGAAAGGCACCATCAATACAGAAAGTTATATACAGGTTTTAGAGCAACATATGCTTGAATCCAGATTCCATCCCATGTTTACTCCTGAGAGACTCTGCCTCTCTAAGATACTCTTTTTATACCCAATCATGTTACTGACCTGTTTCCAATTAACCTAATTATTGGCAAAATGTTATTCCAGCTGTTTCTTTTTAGTAACACTTACTTTTCCAGCCTTTTGTTGTCGCCGTCCCAAATTTTGAGATGTGTTGCAGAAATGAAATTCAAAATGACCTTATATTAAAATGGTACATTTCCTCAGTTTAAACATATGGTATTTTTTCTATGTTCAATTGTGAATAATGTATGGGTTTACGAGCTTTCCAAATCACTGCATTCTGTTTTTATTTAAATTTTATACAGCATCCCAACTTTTTTGGAATTGGGCTTGTATAAATAAATCCCGTTTATAACTATGTACTACATGGTCAAATAGTGCAATTGTGTAACCAGGAAATTCATTACAGTTTTCAAATGAAGTCTGTTTTGCTGAACTTATCCATTGTTCAGTGATGGAGACTTGAGTGCAAAATTGTTTGTAGCAATTGTAGTCGTAAGCTATCACAGCATAACTGTTCGTATGAATTGACTTGCAAAGCCATCTTTATGTTTCTTACATGGTAACATCCTCAGCAGCAGCATGTGACTTCCAATTGATGAGAACTCCAACTAGAAGTAGGGCATCAGGATGGATCGGGCAGGTCCATAAAGCAGAAGGGGTCAGTATCACTGGCATCTGAGGAGTATCATGTGTAGATTGACAGAAAATAAAGTTTCCTTTGATGACTTATTCAAAAACACTGTCTACTACAGTACACATCTTACAGTGTTAATCCCGGTAAAACAGGCACAAAAGCATTTTATGTTGACTTTATAATTGTTATTTCAAGCCCTAGCAATCAATAGAAACTTTCAGCTGCAGTATTCTTGTAGTGATTAACAACCAAGAATATATAATAGACCTACACATTCCCCACTGAAAAAACTGTGTTGCAAACTTTCTTGATGTTGCTTTTGATGAAAACCTCACAGATAGAGACACCTAGCAGAGACAAAACAAAGCACCCTATTCGAAGGTGGTAGATCAATAAAACCCAAAGAAATTTCAATGTTAGTAGCAAAGATGTTTTTTTTTTGCAGCAGCAGAAAGAATAGGTTAAATGCAATAAATGGTATTAAAATAGTGCCATTTACTTAATTTCAACAAACCAATATGAACATCAAAAATGATATCCTCTGGAATATTATTTCTGTTGGTGAATATCCATATCCAGGTTGACCATTTCATGAATAATAATAAATCGAAAATGTGTTGAAAATGCATATACACAAAAGACAATCTTGTTACCATCATTTAGCTTTGCTTTGGACCTGGGGTATATTATACTACTATCTAGTCATTCTGCTATACTTTAACCTTTAAACAGGCAACTTATGATATGCTCTCTTTGGCATCTCTTTGTAGGGGGCATGAGTAAGTTTTCACCCAATCCATCCATCCATCCATCCATCCATCCAATTTCTGTTCCACGTATCCTGTACCCAACCTTTTACGATACATAGGATACTTGTTAATTTTTATTTAAAAATATTTCCTGATGGCGGGTCTAAAGTCTACAGGGTGTCCAAAAAGACTGTGGCCATCCATCCATCCATCTTCTATACCACTTTATCCTTTTCAGGGTCACAGGGAAACCTGGAGCCTATCCCAGAGAGGATTGCTCAAGAGGCGGGGTACACCCTGGACAGGGTGCCAATTAATCGCAGGTCACAATCACATACACACACCCATTCATACACTACAGACACTTTGGACATGCCAATCAACCTACCATGCGTGAGAACATGCAAACTCCACACACACAGGGCCACAGCAGGAATCAAACCCAACCCTGGAGGTGTGAGGAGAACGTGCTAACCGCTAAGCCAAGTAACTAAGTAACTTTCTAACAAACAGAAAGAATGTAGGAAAGAAATACTGAAAGGGACTATATTATCAGAACCACTTTTATTCGGTTGAAATGGTTTGAAGTCTGACAACAATTGTTCTTTGTCTTCATAAAAATTAAAAGAAAAAAACACCACACATTTGCCTTTAATTCACTTTCAGGTTTATGCCTATGACAATGTTACTTTTTTGCATTTTCTCTAAATGGGGCAGTGGTACTAAGATTGCCAGGGCATAAACATATATTCTACCCAAAAACTGTGCATGTAAAACTTACACGCCTAAATGCAGCAACACAATAAGTGTGCATTTCTTTTCCTCATATATATAATTGTACGATGAAAAAATTCAGGAACATTAAAAAAAAAATTCATAAGGATTATCATGCAAAATAAATCCAAAATTTCATGCATGCTGGTTCCTCCAGAGTGGCACAACATAAAAGCATTCACCCTATCATCTAGACAACACAAGTTTGAAGATAAATGATGCCACTGTCATCTGTAGTTGAGAGCCAATGGAACAATATTTCCTTTGATTGTGTTATGCTGCCTTGTGATGCAGCATAAGCGGAAGTTTCATGGGTCTTGACGGAAGCATGTGTTTGCCTTCACTGTCCCTGGTTGGTAGCCTTTGCATGATAAGTGAGCTGGTAGTTGGGAATTGGTGACCGAATTGGGCAGAAACAGGCAAACAGGAACATATGCAGATGTCCTTTGATGGATGTATATTGGTCTTTGATTCTTCATTAATACTGTTCTGATACTAACACTAATAGTATTTATACATTCTGATACTTATACTGTGGATATTGTTGTCAAAATTGATACTATATATGTGATTCGTATAATCCAATGTTTAAAAAAAAAAAACAAACACATTATATGAAAATTAATCACAGTAATCACCAGTCCCATCCAAAAAAATTATATATATATATATATATATATATATATATATATATATATATATATATATATATATATATATATATATTTTTTTTTTTTTTAAATCCTGTCAAATATCAGACATTATCTTTACTAATTATTTTATCAGTCAGTCCAGAAATAAAGTTCATGTAAACATCATATATAAATATATATACAGTGCCTTGCGAAAGTATTCGCCCAGTTGAACTTTTCAACCTTTTGCCACATTTCAGGCTTCAAACATAAAGGTATAAAATTTAAATTTTTTGTGAAGAATCACCAACAAGTGGGACACAATTGTGAAGTGGAACGAAATCTATTGGATATTTTAAACTTTTTTAGCAAATAAAAAACTGAAAAGTGGTGCGTGCAAAATTATTCGGCCCCCTTTACAGAAGACTGATCAGAGATGCAGCCAAGAGGCCCATATCTGGCCTTTAAGAATGCCATTACTCAAAGATATCCATAAAAAGGCTTGTGGCAAACTTTAGACGAGACTTTAAAGTTTGCCACAAGCCTTTTTATGGATATCTTTGAGAAATGGCTTTCTTCTTGCCAATCTTCCATAAAGGCCAGATTTGTGCAGTGTACGACTGATTGTTGTCCTATGGACAGACTCTCCCACCTCAGCTGTAGTTCTCTGCAGTTTATCCAGAGTGATCATGGGCCTCTTGGCTGCATCTCTGATCAGTCTTCTCCTTGTCTGAGCTGAAAGTTTAGAGAGACGGCCAGGTCTTGGTAGATTTGCAGTGGTCTGATACTCCTTCCATTTCAAAATGATCGCTTGCACAGTGCTCCTTGGGATGTTTAAAGCTTGGAAATCTTTTGTGTCCAAACCGGCTTAAACTTCTCCACAACAGTATTACGGACCTGCCTGGTGTGTTCCTTGGTCTTCATGATGCTCTCTGGGTTTCAACAGAACCCTGAGACTATCACAGAGCAGGTGCATTTCAGAGACATTTTTACACACAGGTGGATTCTTATTTATCACCATAGTCATTTAGGACAACATTGGATCATTCAGAGATCCTCGTTGAACTTCTGAGTGAGTTGCTGACTAAAGTAAGGGCAGTAATTTTGCACGCACCACTTTTCAGTTTTTATTTGTAAAAAGTTTAAAATATCCAATAGATTCTGTTCACTTCACAATTGTGTCCCACTTGTTGGTGATTCTTCACAAAAATTAATTTAATATTTTATGTTTGAAGCCGAAATTAAAGGTTGAAAAGTAGCGAATACTTCATAGGACTTATTATATATTCAGTTTAACATCAGTTTATTAGGAACAGATACACTTTTTCACAGATCACTGTTAACTGAGGGATCGTATACTAGGGAGCGGAAATATGTGGTTTTGCTGGACACTTCTGTCAGTCAGTGGATATACTAGTTAAATAAATGGTGTGATTTTTCCATGTAGAACCTGCCACACTGTATTCTAGTTCTGTACTTGCAACAGTAAAGCTGCTGACCATGTAATGTACAGCTGGTCCATTTCAATTAATAATAGCGACTGCAGTAAAAATCTCACAGTCCTCTGTGTCCTGAATGACTCAGAGATTACAAGGAATACTCTTTTTTTTTCTGTTTGTGGGGTTGGTTGGTTTTTTTTGTTAAAAATATTTTTTTTTTTTTTTTGGGGGGGGGGGGGGGGGGGGGGGGGGGGGGTTTTTGTGGGGGGGTTTTGTGGGAGAGAAGCAGAGAGAGAAAAAGGCCACTTACCTGACATGCAACCCACTACAATACTGCAGTTTTAGTAGGTACACAGAAGAGACATTACATATTAGAAAACATAAAAACATGTTTTTCTACATATTAGAAAAACACATGTTCTCCAAATGTTCCAAAACAATCTAATACTGCAAGCTTGCATAATATTTACCAGTTGAGATGAACAAGATCACAGTGATAGAAGACAGTCTCAGCTACCTATACAGCAATTCTGGTCTATGCCTCTCATACTCTCTAGCACCACCAACAGGGCAAATTTTAACACACTTTTATAATAATAGCTATGCAATTCAACTGAAATGTAATTAAACTTTCCTCTGATTCAGGTCATAATGAGTAACAGGTACCAATATATTACTTTCCACCATAATGGATTATATATTCTGTCATATTAGTATATCTCTGCGATCTCGGTGAGGGGCCCATCAAAGGGCATTCAGTCCTAAAAACTAGAAATTGTCCCACAGAAACAAATGTAAAACTGTCAAAATGGAGGAATCCTGCAATTTCTTTGAAGACTTTTAAGAAAAATTGCCTTATTCTTCAATATAATATAATATAATATAATATAATATAATATAATATAATATAATATAATATAATATAATATAATATAATATAATATAATATAATATAATATAATATAATATATATAATATAAAGGTTTGTTAATGCCATATGATGGCCACATACAAATCTATCCACATCTAATAGCAGATAAGATCTTCTACTATGTTTTTATAAATTAATAATCATATTTTTAAGGTAATGTCTTATAAGTAGCCCATTATATACACAACTGTCAGTTCAAGGCTAAATGATCATGATGTAGTTAATATCAAGTAGACAAGACTGAAGAGTCCAATACACAACAGGGCACTGACTTATTGGTTTAACATCCACAAATGGATGTTGGTCAGCATGGAATGCCATCAGTACTTGTCTGGTTCAACTGAAAGGATTTATGCACACCAGGATAACCACTGGCCAGTGAATTGTAGGCCCATGTGATTAATGTGTTTTGGTAGCAGAACATTGTGGTGATGTAGATTGTTTCGGTCATGTTTGTGCAATCTCTTGATCTATCTGTCATGTGATATCTCATAATCTATCTCTTTTCAGATTCTGGAATGATGGGCTCTAAGATGTTCTTTCTGAGAAAAGAAAAGGGCATCTGCTTTGGTGTTTTCAGATCAAGGAGATCTCTCTCTCTCTCTCTCTCTCTCTCTCTCTCTCTCTCTCTCTCTTCTCTCTCTCCCTAACAATTGCTAAGAACACTTTGCACTCAAGTCTCCATCGTTGAACAGTTCATACCTTCAATTCTATACAATAGACTTTAAGGTATAACTATAATGCAGTCAGGAATGAGGATGTGGTCCCTTTTGAGTCTGGTTCCTCTCAAGGTTTCAGGTTCCTCATGTCATCTCAGGGAGTTTATCCTTGTCCCCATTGCCTCTGGCTTGCCCATTATGGATACATTTATTAATTTTTTTTTAATATCCGAAATTATTTTGTGATGGCTATATAATTATTGTAATGGCTAGACAACTGGGTCAAAGTAGCTTCAAAATGGCAGGTCTTGTGGGGTGTTCCCAGTATGCAGTGGTTGTACCTGCTAGCAACTGCTTGGAACCCCAGGCCATTAGGGGGCCACAAAGGGCTGACAAACTTTATTCCACAGCAATGTCTCAAAATGTGCCAACCACAATGACAATGGAATACTTGCAATGACATGATTGTCAGAACTCTCCTGAAAGGGGCCCCATGTCAGTCCAGTCGGCTTTTCGGCATTAATATTTTCACAAAACAACATCAGTGAAGGAGAATGAAGAGGAATTTTCTGGCAAGAAGTGAAGAAAGAAAGTGAAAAAAAGAGAAAGAGGAAAAATGAAAGCAAGACAGTGGTAAGTGGATCAGATAATGATGATTGTTTGTTTAAGTATAATAGTAAATAACCGAATGTGGGTTCAAAGGGTTTCCTTTCAAAGGGAACTCAACCTTGCATGAACTCCATGCTGTGGGAAGCTCTGCGTTGTGCTTTTAACTTTTGTTACGGGGAGGACGGACACACTTTCTGTGTGAAGTGTCTAGGGATGGAGCACACCAGGGCAGAAAATCTTTTTTAGAACCTTCTCCAATCTTTCCCTCCTAACAACCTTTCTTTTCACCTCAAAGCCTCGCAGGGAGTCCTTGATCTATAGTGCATGCATACAAGTGGACACAGCTGGATTTGAAAATAATAATAATAGTAGTAATAATAATAATAATTTTTAATTTCATGTATATATGTATATATATATATATATATATATATATATATATATATATATATATATATATATATATATATATATATATATATATATAAAAAAATACTTATCATTTTAGCAGTTTTTAGGTTTCTTCACATACTTTTTTTTCTGAGTATATCTGAATATCTACATTTAATTATGAATACTGATTACCTAATTCACTCAGCTTCCAGGTCTTTAAATAAGACCCAGGTGCTCGATGATTAAGCTTCAAGAGTAGGGGATGCTCACAGCATAACTTCACATTTCCATATTCTGCCACCAGAGGTCTCTGTCACTCATTACACATATTAGTTCCTATTTCCGACCTCATTTGCACGCACAAAGTTTTGCGCTCTCTCTCTCTCTCTCTCTCTCTCTCTCTCTCTCTCTCTCTCTCTCTCTCTCTCTCTCTCTCTCTCTCTCTCTGACTATGAGTACAGTTTGAATATAGTGTTTCAATTGACATGATATATTCAGCAGACTACACTCAGTTAGAGGTGTGACATTTTCCTTAGGTTTGAGAGACCTTCATTAATTGTTGAACTAATGATAATACTGGTTGCTTCTTTAAGGTAATTTAACTGGTCGTTTTTTGTCCACACTTAGTGATATACTTATATGCCATGCCTATCAGGTGCTGTCACTATACATGCATTTGTCATATTTCATTTTCAACCGAAAACCACTATTCTGAACATGATTAAGGTTTTCCAAATGAGCAATTATGCTTTGCTGAACATGCCCCTCCTCTTCAGTTTCCACTATCAACTCCCCTACACAGCACATGTACACACACACACACACACACACACACACACACACACATCACACACATACACACACAACATCCTGTTCTGTTCTCGACTTTAGAATGCACTGTTGCCATGGTGACAGTATGGCGCACACTCTCGTTATCCCTTTTCTCTTTTTTATACACTCCTCTCTCCTTTGTGAATGTGTAGAGATATAACTGATTCTCGTTTCTTTTAGCCTTCAAGATGTACAAGCTTGACTTTGTTTAAATTTAGGTGGATTCTAAAAGTGTGTTGCATTCTTTGTCTGTGATTGTCTCAGTTTAACATTGATCGAATAATTTCAGGAAATATATTAGAATTGTTTCCATGATATCCTTCTAAGAAGACAAAAGAAACAAAACAGAAAATTTACTCCCACCCACAGGCAAGAAAACAGGGGAGAAAGAAAGAGCGCAAGAGAGGGAGGGAGAATGCGTGTGAGAGAGAGACAGGAAGAGAGACAGAGGGTAAGAGAGGGAGAACAGTCGATGGATGCTGCTTGGACAGATTGGGCGGTATATTCTTCTGTGATAAGGACTAGAGTGCTGCAGGAATGGATGGCAAGGGAAGACACATTCCTCCAGGTAACCACACATATACATACAAAAGCATTCACTTTAATGTAATTTTATTTTTTATTTTTATTTAAGCTTTGGCCACTGAGCTTTGGTCAGGCTGTAGGCATGGTAAATATTCTGAACTGTGTATGGGGTTCTGTCTACAAATGTCCCAATATTTCTCCTAAATTGGTGATCTGTCAAAATGTTCTTTTTCTTCTTCTTTAAATATTCAGGTATTAGGCTGTGTATATGTATATTAATTTTCTTCAGATGTTGTTTTATGATCCTGACATTTATAATAACCAAGAATTTAAAAAAAAAGGTTGATTGACCTCTACATGGTCATTTCAGATGCATTATGAAATGTTATTCAATGTGAAATAACATCTGAAGTGCAAGAGAATCCCTTGTATTGCAGAAAGAGCAAATATCTTTGATAATGTTAATGTTACCTGAAATCTCTGTCTTAGTTCACACAGCCTATATCATTATTTATGTCAGTTATGCCATTAGTTTTAGACATTATACAATACTCATATTGATATACGAATAACAGCTTTGCTTTATTAAATTAGCTTATTCCACATTGAGATTTTGATAGATTTAAAGTTTATTCAACATAAAGGCTGTATCAGTGTTAACTGACTACCACTATCGCACATGATTTAATAATTTTTTTGTCTTCAATAACTTTTTCCTTTTCAATATTTGTCTTTTATAAGATGAGATTTTTCAGACACTTTTGATGAGTTCTAGAAACCGATGGTTTAGGAGAAGGTGATTGTGGAAGCATTCCAGTACTATGATTAGTTAAGGTTGTTTGATTATCCAACATTTAGACGTCATTGCAATCAGCTTATGAAGCAGTCTCAAACTGAATGCATTTAAAGCTCATTAAAGAATTGTTTAAAAATTCAAGAAGAGCTTTTAGGGTAGTGTCAGCAAAAGATAACAAGGTTACACAGAAGAAGAAGAAGAAGAAGAAGAAGAAGAAGAAGAAGAAGAAGAAATATACCTGCATTTACATTTACTGTATAGTTGTGACATTAGAACTGCAAATGTATAGTAAGCTGTTCATCTTTTGGTTTGTTTGCTGGTTTTACTTAAAAGAAAATAGTAATAATTGGCAGCATGGATGAGTGTTAAAGGTATGCAAAGTAGATTCACTAGGGTGCCTCATGTCTGCATGGCAGATGCTGCTACAGGTTTTTTTTATTTTTTTTGGGGGGGATTATTTTGTTGATGAAATGCTGCTAAGGAAAAGTTACATTAAAAAAAGACAACAGTTATCCTGGCCTTCTGGTGTAAGCAAGACTAATCTGTTAATTAAATGTATGTAATTTACATTTACATCTAAATGTGACATTTACTTATATGATTGAATTACACATACACTGCTTTTACAACCTCTAGATTAGCATTGTTTATATTTCAGTATAAACAACTATACAACTATATTTCAATGTGTATTGCTATTCAGGCCCTGAATTACTCCCTTGTAGTTTCCATAAATTTATAAATAAAATGTCCTGAAAACAATGAAAATGAGATCTTTGTTATTTGTTACATCAAATCTGATTGTAAAATATGCAAACTCCACTCCACTGTCCAGGACCTTATTCATCAATTGCATCTTTGTCATAACGTGTGGACAACGTGCTTGTCAATTCTAACATACTGTTGCTGAAAATACTTGATTTGCAGTTTAATAAAAAAATAAAATAAAATTTTATCATAACAAGTAGAGTAAGTAAAATGGTATATATTATAGCAATAAAAATATCAAATAATGTTGATTTTCACAGCTGTATTGGAACCTCATTCTAACATTTAGTGTCAATATTTTTAATTTGTCCATGTGAATTTTATCAGTTCAGTACAAGTCACTATCACTGTCAAAAGCTTCCCTGGAGTTTTGGGCAGACAGGCTATTCATTGCATGTTTTTGAGGTTATTATAGAATTTCCTATCAAGACTAAAACACATTAGAAAAGATTTTATTCATTTTGTTAATCGGATGGAAATTTGTCCAAACTTGGCCAAATCCACCTGTTAATGTACTAAGTATTAATTCCAAGCCAATGTTATCCAGTCAGGCTTCACTAAACAAAGATATGCAAATATAGGAAGTAAAATCACCTGAAAGGCTTCAACTGTCATGATATATGTCAATTCTGTACATGGAATAACTAAACTTCTAACCACTTCTCTGCAAAATTTCTTAGGGCAAGTAAATATTTTACTTGCCCTACCTTTTATATACACCTTTAACCTGGTAATATTTTGACCTTACTTACATACATCAATACTGTGGAATATTGTATACAGATGAAATTTCATTAATTTTCTTACAATTACAGATCCTTTTATGTTTACTTCTGTTGGAATTTTTTGCCCACAACGTGTTTTTGGTAAACTCCCTAGTTCTGCCTTCAGTTTTGGATCTGACCTAATTTTTTTCCCACTCCGACAGCAATGGTATGGTGTGAGAGGGGCATACAGGTGCTTCTCACCACTGTGGGGGCCTTTGCTGCATTTGCCCTGATGACAGTGGCCATCGGCACAGACTATTGGCTGTACGCACGTGCCTTTATCTGCAACAGCACTGCCAACTCGACTCAGGACGACCCCCACAACAAGGACAAGAAAGACCCTGGAGCTCTCACCCACTCTGGCCTCTGGAGGATCTGCTGCCTTGAAGGTACAGTATATACATCTTTGTATACATATATGTGTAGAAGAGAGAGAGAGAGAGAGAGAGAGAGAGAGAGAGAGAGAGAGAGAGAGAGAGATAGATTTCCTAGATCTGACAACACTGAATTTAAAGTGTGTTTTTGAGGCTGAACAATATGCATGGAACAATATGCGTGATACATTGTGTATACTTGCATTATGGTCTATGAGAACACAGCATAGCAAATTTAAATTGTGCCTGATATCCTTTCAGCATTGTGTAACAAAGCAAATATTTATTTTATGCCAAACACAAGCTTAGGCATAGCTTGCACTGAATTTTATGCAACTTTTAGTTACTAAGTTTATGCCACAACTGGAGAAAGATGCTCATATTAAAACATACATTTTTAAAAGCAGCTATGGTGTAAATCATCCTTTAACTTAAAATATATATTTTTAAAGTTATTACAAGTTAAAGGTGTCATTAAATGCCTGCTTTGTTTTTTTTGCATAATTACTGTATATGAGCCAAAAACAGTAATGTAAGCTTTGGAATACCACTCAGTCTGCAGCTCTGAATCCTCTGCTATCATCGGGCTGTCTAGTTTTGAAAGCATAAAGCACAGATTCGAAAGTGGCCAAAAGAATCTTCAAGAGACTTAGAGGACAACAGTATTATTAAGTCATTATTAAGTATAAATAATTAGGAAGCTGCATATGGCTCTGATTCTTATAATAAATGTGTTATAATTTATATTAAATGTACATGTTTACATTATAATAATGTAAACATGATTAGTTTTTGTCACTTTACAACAGAGAATTAAGCTTTTCGCTTAATTCCTTTTCTCTCTCTCAGGGTTGAAAAGAGGCATGTGCTCCCAGATCAACCATTTCCCAGAGGATGCTGATTATGATCAGGATGCTGCAGAATACCTCTTACGTGAGTTGCATGTGTTTGTGGACTAGTCTATAAGATGAGGTTTTGTGCTATGCATTTTGTGCTGTACAGTAAGGGTGTATAAATAAAGGTTTCAATTATGTGTTTCACATCCTGCATCCCCTCTATTCTCACTTTTCTTCTAATTCTGTTCATTCCTTTCCTCTTATGTTACCAGGTGTAGTCAGGGCCTCCAGTATATTCCCCATTCTCAGTGCTATATTGTTGCTGCTAGGTGGGGTATGTGTGGCATCCAGTCGGTTCTACAAGAGCAAGAGACACATTATCCTGGGAGCAGGCATTCTGTTTGTGGTAGCAGGTAGGCAGAAGCGATTACGCTTGAATTCATGGTACTACTGTACATGTCCCGCCTCCTGTTAAAAATGTAATTAAAATGCAGCCAAATTCTTGGTGAAATTCAATATTTTGAAAATCAAATGATCAAATATCTCACTGTATTATCATGTGGTTCATTTATTTAATGCAAACTGTTTTTGGTGGATAGTGCATGAAAATCTCTTTAAAATCTCTGCCCAGAGGCACAGCTTCACTAAATGAGTGAATGGGCAGGTGGGTTTTCCACAGAAAAAATGGTCTTTAATGGTTTTGGACATTGCGTTCTTTGCTTTTCCCAATTGGTTGCCCAACTTCTTCATATAATGATTGGGAGAAATGTCATTGAATCAGTAATAAACACACCTTAAACTTAAACAAATCAGCGTCAGTCAGTAATTGAACTAGTTTAACTTGTTAGTTTATCATTGTAATTGGTAAATTTTGTAAATAAAGTGTAAGTGTAAAGTTAACTTTGGTTATTTGCCTTAATTTTTTGTATATACACTTATTTTTTCTACACAAATGCTGGGTTGAGCTTTTTGGGTCATTTAATTGGGTTATTTTCTTCGTTTTGTGTAACCCAACTGCTGGGTTAGTGGCTGGGTCATTTTCAGTCACAGCTGAATCAATGCACCCCTTCCCCACCCCGCCACTTGGGTCAAATCAACTCAGCACGGACTGTTTGAATTTGCCTCAGGTGGAGGTAGCGATTTTCGCATGGAAAGACTTAGATTTATTTGGAGAAACAAGGTTCGTATTCATCCATAAAACCATTTATGGATAAATTTATCCATAACACCATTACTGTACACTTGAAAAAGCAAAAATGAGCGATAACATTTTACATGACATTAAATGCACCACTATCTTCATTCGTTTAGATTATTACACTGGATTATAAATTGGTTACTCAGTTTTTTGGATGTTTTAAATGTCTGTTTTGATCAAAATCTTATGTTTTCATCTGAAATATATGACTTATTTGAGTTATTTACTTCAAAGTCTATATATAAACACATGTGAAGCAAACATATGTTTTAATCAATTAAGCTGAAGCTGTTTACATGCCACACGATTAAAGTCATGTACACAAGCATTTCTTGCTATTTCAGATTATAAATATATAGTGTGGGAAATAAGTATTGGATGCGTCAACATTTGTTTCAGTAAATATATTTCCAATGAGGTTATTCACATGAAATTTTCACCAGACATCCATATTAACTCAAGAAATCTGGAAATATAAAGAATTCACAACATTAAAGTCCATAAATAACGTTGTGTGTAATAAAGTGGAATGACAGGAAAAAAGTATTGAACATTCTATGAAAAAGCAGCTCTCCAAGTAATTATACCCTCTATCTGTGCAAATTAATATCAGCTGGGTTAGTAAATTGGTGGTCTATAAAAAAGCTTTTCGATATCAAGGTGTCACACAAGAAACATCACGATGGGTAAATGCAAGGAGCTTTCCCAAGACCTTTGCAACCTTATTGTTGCAAAACATTGATGGAATCGGGTACAGAAGTATTTCCAAACTTCTGAATCCTCCAGTAAGCACTATTGAGGCCGTTATCCGCAAGTGGAAGCAACAACACTCCGTCATCAACCAGCCACGCACAAGAGTTCCTCATAAGGTTTCTGACCAGGGAGTTAGAAGAATAGTCAGAAGAGTAGCCCAAGAGTCAAGGACCACTGGGAAAGAGCTCCACAGACACTTGGAGGCAGCAAGTACCATTGTCACAGAGAAAACAATAGGCAACGCACTCCTGCTCACACTCACCCCTAAAGACTCAATTACTAAAGAAAAGGCATATCGAAGCTTGTTTAAAGTTTGCTACAACTCATTTGGACAAGCCTATGAAATACTGGGAGAGTATAGTCTCGTCAGACGACAGTAAAATTAAACTTATTGGCTCTCATACTACATGTTTGGAGAAGAAATGGCACTGCACATCACCATTAAAACACTATAGCAAGCATCATGGAAGCATCATTGTGTGGGGCTGGTTTTCATCGTATGTTACTGGCAGAATTCATATAATTGGGCAATGGTAGCTGAGTGGTTAAAGGTTACTGATCAGAAGGTCAGGAGTTCAAGCCTCATTACTGTCAAGCTACCACTGTTGGAGCTACCACTGTTGGAGCTACCACTGTTGGGCCCATGGGCAAGGCCCTTAACTCTCAATTGCTCAGTTAAATGTAAGTCACTCTGGATAAGGGTGTCTGTCAAAAACCATCAATGTAAATGTAAATAATAGAAGAAATGATGAATGGAGCCCTTTACCAGGAGATTCTTGAGAAGAATCTGCTGCCATCCACAAGGATGATGAAGATGAGATGTGGGTGGACCTTTCAGCAGGACAACGATCCAAAGCAAAGATCATGCTCTGCTTCAGTATGTCACAGTACATGTTGCCATTCATGGTTCCCTCAATGAACTGTAGCTCCCCAATGCTGGCAGCACTCATGCAGCCCAAGACCATGACACTCACACCACCATGCTTGACTGTAGGCAAGACACACTTGTCTTTGTACTTAGTCTGCTTGTCTTCAGCAAACTGTTTGCGGACTTTCTTGTGCATCTCATACATCTATTCATTGAGAGAACCATAAATGCCAACATGTACTGTGACATACTGAAGCAGAGCATGATCAGTATTCCAGCATAATAATGACCACAAACACACCTCCAAGACGACCACTGCCTTGCTAAAAAAGCTGAGGGTGAAGGTGATGGACTGGCCAAGCATATCTCCAGACCTAAATCCTATTGAGCATCTGTGGGGCATCCTCAAACGGAACGTGGAGGACCACAAGGTCTCTAATATCCACCAGCTCCATGATGTCGTCATGAAGGAGTGGAAGAGGACTCCAGTGGCAACCTGTGAAGCTCTGGTGAACTCCATGCCCAAGAGGGTTAAGGCAGTCCTGGAAAATAATGGTGGCCACACAAAATATTGACACTTTGGGTCCAATTTGGACATTTTCACTTGGGGGTGTACTCACTTTTGTTGCCAGAAGTTTAGACGTTAATGGCTGTGTGTTGAGTTATTTTGAGGGGACAGCAAATTTACACTGTTATATAAGCTGTACACTCACTACTTTACATTGTAGCAAAGTGTAATTTCTTCAGCGTTGTCACATAAAAAGATATAATCAAATATTTACAAAAATGTGAGGGGTGTACTCACTTTTGTGAGATACTTTATATCCCAATTCTGAAAAAGTTTGGACAGTATGGAAAATGCAAAAAAACAGTAATTTGAAAATTTTATTCACCCTTTACTATATTGAAAACACATTATTAACACATTATTTGATGTTTTACTTTGAATTTAATACATTTTTCGAAAATATACATTCATTTCAAATCTGATGACTGCAACACACTCCAAAAAAGTTGGGACAGTCGACAGTTATCACTGCGTAACAACCCTGTTTCTTTCATTAACATTTATTAAGCATTTGGGCCCTGAAGACACCAGTTGGTTAAGTTTAGCAGAAGGTTTCCCCATTCCTCCATTATGTATTTCTTCAGTTGCGCAACTGTACCGCAACTGTGCCTTATTTTGTGCTTCATAATGGCCACACATTCTCAATCGGAGACAGGTCAGGACTGTAGGCAGACCATGCTACCACCTGCACTCTCTGCTTACGCAATCATGCACTTGTAATCTGGGCATAATGTTGCATAATGTTGTCCTGCTCTGGATGGAAGCACATCTTGCTCCAAAATGTGTAAATATCTTTGTGCATTAATGGTGCCCTCTCAGATGTGCAAGTTACCCATACCATGGGTGCTGACACGCCCCCATAAGATGACAGATGCCAGCTTAGACCTGACGCTTATAACAGCTTGGATGGTCCTTTTCCTCTTTGACCGGATTCCTTGAATCTATTAATTATATTGTGCACTGTAGAAGGTGAAATACTCAAAATCCTACCAATTTGTCTTTGGGGAATGTTGATCTCAAAGTGTGGGATTATTTGCTCACGCATGTGTTGGCAGATTGGCGAGCCTCTACCCATACTTGCTCTTGAAAGACCAGGCCTTTTTTGCTATGATTAGATGATTGCCTCACCTGTTTCATATCACCTTCTTATTTCAACTTGTCACATCGCTATTAGTCCTAAATTGCCCCTGTCCCAACTTTTTTGGAATGTGTTACATGCATCAATGCCAAAATAAATGTGTACCTTCAAAAAACTATAAATTTACAAATCATTTCTCTTTGTTTTTATTAGCATTTTCCATACTGTGCCAACTATCAGAATTAGACCAAAATGTGTAACCAGCATTTTTTAGAGTGTAGCTGTCACTACCTTCTTCAGTGAAATTAAGCTAGTTATCAGCTTAGCTTGCAAAAACTACAAATTTTCTCAACCTGATTTGGAAAAGATTTGTGATGCTTAGAGACTGAGAATTAAACAGAATAGCAGACCAACTGCTAAGATGAAACACATAAAACAAAACACACATGGATAAACTATATACTTCAGTAACACACCTGTGCTTCCCCAATTTTTCAAAGACACCAGCTGCTACTGCAGGTAGCCCAAATAGAGCAACCTTTCTAAAAAAGAAAAATAATAAGAGCAGATATGCATTATTGTTGGTCAGCTTTTTTGACTGTTTAAACCAGTGGTCACAATCTGTCTTTTTTTTTTTTTTTTTTTTTTTAGATCTACCTGCAGGTTTCAATCTCACACACCTAACTGAGTTGATCAAGAACTTCTTAAGGCAATAATTAGATGGTCAGGTGGGCACCATTATGGTTGGAGCTAAAGTCTTCAGGACGCTAGATCTCCAGGAACAGGGCTGGTGACCACTGCTTTAAATGGTGCCGATATAAAAGACTGTATATTATACTATAGCAAATAAAGCTTGCATTTCTTTCATAGTTCAGATAGAGATGTAGAGTTAGGATGCAATCTTATGACCTGGTTTAGTAACAGGATTAAACTCAGTATGAACATAACATACAATTGATGTAATGCAAAAGATAATATTTACATTTTAGGTAAAAAATAAGAATACGTAGAACATAATAGTTGGTTTGGAATTTAGGCCATAGATACAGTAGCTTGACAGTCAGGGCTGATAGTGATGAACCATCCTGCAGAATACTTAGAACAATTATTATGATATAGATGGCACATTTCAAAAAATTAAATGGTACAATCAACCGAAGACTGAGCTTTCCAGAAGATAAACAGTGGGGGTCTTCTGTCTGCTTTGGGAGGTGATCAGACTTGGCCAACAAAAGTAAGCAATTGTATTTGCCCTGTCACCCTCTCCACATTGAACTCTGGATAAAAGCTTTTCAAGTCTGGGATGTGGAATGGGCTCTTCAGTCTAACACAATGTCTTCAAAAGTGGTAGGACACATGATATGGATCATTTATGATTTATTCACAAATCAATATGAAAAACAAGGCTTTACAAAACCAATAGAAAAAAATGTTTTAAATACAAAATCAGTTTGCTTGTCACTCATCCAAGGCTCCTTTGGAAACTCCTTTAGAAGATGCTTCTCTACTGCAAAACTGATCACAAGGGGCTCCCAGTTGTTTACATCCTCCAACATCATAATCTCTCAAGTCAGATAGTTCAGCTTTGGAAATGAACGCAACCAAACAGAGCTGAATCCCTTTGCTGTTGAGATTACATAGCCATATCAGACACAACACATCAGAGGTGACTTCTTCTGAAAGAAAAATGTCAGGAATGGATCAGTATATCAGTGTAAGAGCTCTGCTGCACTAATTAAGTCAGTGAAAGTCTCCTCGGGTCCCTTTGACACAAAATCTTTCCAGAGTACTTAAGAGTCACTGTCAAGAGAGCAATAATGGTGCTGACTTGCCTTGTGATCCTTTGGTGGAAATTGGTCAACTGCAGGAAGTGCTGTACCTCCTTAATGGACACTGTTACAACCTCAGACATGATGTGCTATGAGTGTATGCACAGTGTTTGTTTTGTTGGTGGTTCATTTACCATTTTTTTCCCTCTCATGCATGATGTGCCTCCTTTGCCAGTATGCCAGGTTGTGATACTTCAGCACTGCTTGGACCATGAGGTCCCCCATAAGGAAAGTATAACTTTAAGTCTGGGGTGACCAGAAATGACATGGTTAGGGACCATGAGGCCAGATAGGCTAGATAAAATGCTTTTGTGCATTAACATACAGTGTTAACACTATTCAATTTTGTAATGCTATGTTTATGTAATGGATGTGCTTTTCCATATCATATCTCTGCCAAATTATTTTTTTACACTATAAGATACACCATTAGAAAGGACCTTGTTAAGATATTACTGAAGATGAGTGGAGTGCTATTGTGTTATCTTTTTTGCTAACCCTAACCCTATAATCAGAAGATCACCTGTATACATCCTGATGATGGCAGAGTCATCTGTGTCCAAGAGCCAACGGAGCAAAAAATTGGCTATGCTCTGGCTGGGAATGATGGCATACTCTCTCTGCTGTCAATGACATTAGCCATTCGTGGGTGTTTCTGAGCCCTTGCATGCGGGTGAAAGCAGATAGCACTTACCTACAAATGTGTTATGCTGCCCTGTGACGCAGCATGAGCAGCAGTTCGAAAAGATACTGTTGGCTGGAAGCACATGCCTTCATTCTCTATGGTGGGTAGTTTTTGTATGATAGTACATGGGAATAGGCAGGTGACCAAATTGGGGAGAAAACATTTATACATGATAGCTCCCATGTCTTTTTTGTTTTATTTAGTTTTTTGAGAAAACAGGATTTGAGGATCAGGCACGCTTCACCTGGGATCATTCCATGTTACAATCGCTTTTGTTGCTTGCACTGCTACATCCACAAAACTACAGATCTCAAGTGATACAAGTTGTATAGTGTAAGCAGCACAGCATTTCTGACATTTAGAAAATCATCTAGTTTGCACTAGTGAATTTATTCTTTTTTTTAAACCTGGTACATTAATACAGAATTCAATTAAACTTTGTAACGGTTTTTGAAGCAAATACAGAGTATGATTTCTAGAACTAATGCTACGGACATTCCATTAATTCAGCATTTTCATTTTGAAAGATCCCGAATACATCCAAATGCATCCAGATGCATCCCAAACATTAGCATTAATATTTCAACATTTTTTAAACCTCTTGCTTGCTCTTGCAATTGGAAATACAGAGTGGAAATATTGTAAGTATTCAGATACTTCCAGAGCGCATATCCACTTAAAATTTACATACGTAATATCTTTGACTTTTAAGTATGAACAAAAAATGCATGTATTATTACTGTATGTATTATTGCATAAAAAGATATATTAAAAAAAACTAAATAGATAGGTATAAAGTATTCAGTCACCACCAATTTGCTGCAAAGTACTAATGCTGCAATTAGCTTTTGGCTGAATTTTTTCGTCTGTTCCTTTTGGCAAATCGCCTTAAATTCCTCAAGGTTACAAGGGTCCTTTTGATAGGCTTGTTTCCAGGTATGCATTGCTCCATTCCTGTTTCCTTCGGTGACATGACCCTAGTACTGTTTGCAGAGAATCAGCTCCATTTCACAATGCTCTCACCTTCATACTTCACTGTGGGTATGCTGTTCTTGGGATCATACATGCAATCTTTTTTTCTCTAAACATCATGAGCTGAATTATTACTGTATGAATCCTGCCCATCTTTAACCCTTTGAATAAAAAAAACTGTTGAGCAAAAGAACAATTGACAGGGGTGTAAATGGATTTTGGATAGGCTATAACACATCAGTTGTACTGATGTAGAGGAGAGATTTCTCTAATCTTATAAATGCTTACAAATGCTACATAAATCTGCTGATGGTGGTGTAGAATGATATTATTTACAGTGCATCATTTGCATGCCTAATAGAATGTTACATAGTTTACTGTGTAATCACACTCTATTAATAAACCTCTGTGGTTTTCTTCAGCAGGATAGCTAATATTCTATATATTAACAGTCATATTTTTTTGGTTTAAATGTAACTAGGCCTGAGTAACATCATTGGTGTGATCGTGTACATCTCTGCGGCACTGAGTGACATCTCACCAAAGAAGGATGAAGACAAGAAGTGGCACTACTCCTATGGCTGGTCTTTTTACTTTGGTGGCCTGTCATTCATCCTAGCTGAGGTGGTGGGTGTGCTAGCCGTTAACATCTACATCGAGCGCAACAAGGAGCTGCGTTGCCGCTCACGTGCTGACCTCTTCCACAGCACTACGTCAGCTGTGCTGCGGCTACCTTCTTACCGTTTCCGCAGGGGCCGCCGCTCTTCACGCTCCAGTTCACGCTCTACAGCTGAGCCGCCACGTTCATGCGACCCCTCACCTCCCGGCCTTGGTGTCAAAAACTTCAGCCCACCACTGGCAACTGGCCCACCACCATTCTCAGTGGCTACATTGCCCAACCCACACACGCATTCAGGAGGAGGAGGAGGAGGAGTTGGGGACATCTCCATGTACACACTAGGCAGGGAAGGCAAGCCACCCATGTACGGAACAGTGGACCGTGCTTCTCTCTACCAGCTTCACAACTACTTCCCGACAAAGGAAGGAGGAGCAGGCACACTCATGACTGGGACATTGCCATCACTTTCCAAATCAAACCTGGCTTCATCAGCTAATGCCTCGTCTTCCTCCGGCCCTGGAGTGCAGCCATCCTCACTTACAGCTGGGAATACGGCAACTATGGAGAGGGATAGGGGGCTCGGGACACTTGATCGGCTGGGGAAAGGTGATAGCAGCAACACCAATACTCTCAACAGGAGAACAACCCCTGTGTAATGCGGGACACAGAAATGGGGGGAAGTTAGGAAGGGGAAGAGGTGGGGAAGAGAGAGTGGTTGCTTCATCAGCTTTTTCGTCCAACATGATGAACAAGACAGTGATTTGGGGGGTGGGGGGGAGGGGTTGAGGGGGTTGGGTCTCAAAGAGAGAGAGAGATACAGAAGAGAGAACGACTAGGAGAGATGGAAGAGGAAACATGATAATCTGAACTGAGACAGGCAAGGAGGGTTAGGAAGAGGAAGCGTGGGAGGTAGAGAGACGAGAGAGAGAGAGAGGGCTGAGAAACAGAGAAAAGGAGGATGACTCAGAGGACACTGAGAAGAGAGAGATAAGTCAATCATCCTCCTTTTCTCTCTCCATATCTGTTTTCAAACATGGTGACTTTAGTCATAAATAGAGTTACATTCGCACTTTTACTGATTCATGTCAAAATACTTGATGTGTGTGATGGTGGTCTTACTTTGGTCTCTTTTGAGTCCAGTGCTTTATCATCAGGTTTATGCCTGTTACTTATTTAGCATTCCAATATAGTCACTCTTATTATTGTAGATGTTAATGTTTGGGTTACTGGAATTCACTTTGTTATGAAATTGTTTATTTAATTATTTATTTATTTTATTTCCATTTTAGTATATGAACTAAACTGTGATTTTTCTTTCTTGCACATACTGACAATATTTTATAATGTCATTCAGTGTCAAGCAAGTGCATATTTGTGAGGTTTTGTGACATTATTGGCATCATCATCAATGATCATCTACATATTATTATTATTATTATTATTATTATTATTATTATTATTATTATTATTATTATTATTATTATTATCATTATTATGTCACTTCACAAAGACGGTACTTAGACTTGTGAAATTTCCTTTATTGTAATTGTAGGTGTATTAATAGTTAGATATGTTTGTTTAAATTACTAAAATTAGTCTCCTTAATATTTTTGCAGTGGGCTGAGAAGTTTGATGGACTGTTTTACCACAAAACTGAATTTTGGGAAAGGACTAAAGTAAAGACAGAGTGTGAAATGACTTTTGCCAGAGGAGCAATACTTATACCTATAAAACCTCACCAGAAAAGACAAAAAACTATATGAATATGTGTGATACTTTTTTTGACAAATAAAACAAAATATATTCTATTAAATGTATGCAATTGTGATATGTTTTTCAGCTTTATGTTAATTGTATGATTTTTCCTAACGTAGAAGCTAAATGCATATTATTATTATTATTATTATTATTATTATTATTATTATTATTATCTGCACACATCTATTAATCTACAGGTTACATTTTTACTTAACCTCTTCAGACAATGGACATGAACTTGTCTTTTTTTTTTAACATCGTACCACAGAGTTTTTTTTTTTTTTTTTTTAAACAACATAACACATTTAATGAATTTGGTATCATTTTAAACAATGAAATCTGAAAGAAAAACTTTCACTATCAGTGGTATCATAACTTTACAGTCTATTACAGTGCACTTGATGGGTCTTGACGTGCATTATTCATGCTAGATTTTTTTTTTTAAGATTAATGCTAAGATTATCCATTGCAAAGACATTGTATCCAGACAAATACTGTGTACAATGCAGCATAGAATGAGATGTTCAGTTAATTAACTGAAAGCTTGTCTACTGAAGATGAGGAAGAAGATGTACAAACGTGCAAGACTCCTGAGAGAAGGTGAGTGAATCTGTGAAACACTTAATTCTGTAAATCAATCACATTTATTTATGCAAAACTGAATATTTATATTTATTAAAGTTGTTCATAAAAAATCTACATCAAAAATGTATATATGGATATATAGCTGGTTAGTATTATTGATTCCAGGAAGTAAGAATTTGTCTTATTATGTGAAGATGACCTTTATGCTAACCTGTCCAATTACAGTGCAGAGAGAAACATATGTGTACTGTGACAATTGCAAGGTACACAGCTACTACATTCCACAATGAAACTCCAAGGCAGCCAATAGACATTTGAAAATATGGATTGGCACTCATCACCCATATACAGGTACAGATAAGGATATAAAATAAGTAATACTCTGGTAATACTAACATTTATAATACACTGCTGTCAAACAAGGAAAGCAGAATAGTGTTTAAAGTTGTTAAAGAGTTTTTGAAAATGTTATTTTCAAGTAAGGCCACTGAATTACTGATCAGATTCTCTCTTTGGTTGACTGATTTTAAAATTCGATTTTTATTTCTTGTTGATAAGTAACTGTTTATACAAAAATGTTAGAAATCATACGCAGTATTAACATGGTCATGGTCCAAGTTTGTGTTCCGCAAGTCATCAGGTTTGAATGGGTTAATTAACATCTCTGGTTGTCAGACCAAAAATGGAAGAATCCATCACCATCATTGACAGATGTACTTTATGTTTTATACTGTATGTTTACTGATTATTGCCAATAATTTTCTAGTACTATACAGTGGATAGAAAAAGTCTACACACCTCTGTTAAAATTGCAGGTTTTTGTGATGTAAAAACAATTCATGTCAGACCTTTTCCCACCTTTAATGTGATATAGCAGGCAACAAAATTCAAGTGAAAAACAAATAAAAATGTTTGGGGGGTGGGGGTAAATACAATTACATGCTGCTTAACTACTTCATTGTAAGAACCACATATGGGTGTGATGGTCAAGTGTCCACATACTTTTGGCAATTTAGGTACACTAGCATAATCAGTGCAAGCATACACTATAAGTAAGGTTAGATACTTAATTATAAAATATTTCTACATTGTTTTGGGGAAATATATTTATGTTTTCCTGAAATATGTATAACAGTACAGGTGACAGGCAGAAATACACAGTTTTGGTTAATTAATATCCATTAAATATTTACATTATTTTTCATACTCATCAAACCCATTCATTGAAGCCTTTGTTGCCTATGAATGAGGTTATTGTCATCTTGGAACATTCCACTCTATTAGGATGACCCACATTCACCAACCACAACTTTGTATTGATTTGCAGTAACCCTTCCCTCTAAGGGGACTCCTCAACCAACATCAGTGTCTGACCTCACTAATGCTCTTGTGGCTGAAGAAACACAAATCCCCACAGCCACACTACAAAAGTGAATCGATCGCCTATTTTTTTAAACTGTCATACATACCTGCATAAAGCCTGAGCAATTTAGACATACAATATAATTTTCTATTTAGATTTTATTTAGATTCTATTTAGATTATCTATTTAGATCTGTTTTCTTTAGCACATATACAAATACATACAGAAAGCAATAATTGAGAAGCAGCAATATGTATTTTGTGCGTAGAAACTTCAGTGTGGCACAATGTGATCTCTTATGATATGTATAAGTGAGCTACTGCATAGCATTAAGAACGTTGGTGTCCCAACCAGATGCTTCCTCAAATTTCCTCTGAACACACACACACACACACACACACACACACACACACACACACACACACACACACACACACACACAGATACCCAGACCAACATGTGTGGTGTGAGTGTGCATTCAAGAACACAACTAAAAAGTGGTATTGTCAACATAATTACAGACATGAGTGCATCTCTATTGATAGCCAATTAGTCAAGAAGTTCTAAAAACATACACAATAATCCTAAACTCTCGGATCATTTACCTTAAAACATTTTAAACACTGACTTCTAGACTAGTAAATTGCTATATATACATAGTGGATAGAAGATCAAGTATTATCCTGGCACTGAGACAGGATTGTGTTTTTAGTTTGTGGCTATAAATGTGTCTGAATGTTTGAGTAGTAGAGCATGGGTACAGTTTATATCATGTCATCAGTAGCATATCTGGACCTCTACTTCTGTAATTGCTACAAGCTCAGGAGACATATTGGGGAAAAGAAGTTGAAGGTAGTGATGATCAATATATAATAAAGGGATATATAATAAATATACATATACTGAAGGAAAAATTTAAGTCAGTCTTATTTAAGTTTAAATAAAATGTGGGCCATTTTGTATGTGATATGAAAAGAAAGTAAAAAGGGGTAAAAGGCTTTTTGGAAAAAGCTTGGGTGCTGCAATTGCACTTAAGAGGTTTGTGTTGCATACATCTTTTGGATTGCAATTGGACATGCTCTATATTTAGAAAGGGAGTGTGAGGTAGGGGAGGATATTAGATGAGTGAGAAAGCAGAGAGACCAAAATCTGGAAGGAGGTCAAGATGGAAACTTAAATACATTTGAATGTGTGCAATGGCAAAACAAAACAACGGACATATGATCCTTGAGGTCATGACATTGGCTTGTTTTCTCAAACGTAGATTGTGTTTCATATACATACATATTAGGGGTGTAATCGAATATGAATACACTGTTCGGATTGAAAGTACAACATGTTCTAAACACATAGAAACACAAATATGAATAAGTGTTTCGGGACTAGGGTCCTATGTGAGCGGCGTGTTAGTGACCATGAACATGCTTTTCATCTGAACCTTTGGGAGGAAAAAAGCAATATTCCAGATACTGAAGAAAAAGAAGTGTATGTTTATATTAATATATATATATATATATATATATATATATATATATATATATATATATATATATATATATATATATATATATCATGTAACAAATATCTAATCAACCAGTGCTGTCATTGAAACTATAATTGTAACAAATGATTACATTAAATGGTTGCGCTACATTTAACACCACTCTAGTTCTATTTTATTATATTTTGTTGCCTGGTACTTGAGAAGTTGTGAGGATATTTTTAGGAGATGATTGCAGATTGCTGAGTATCTGGAAAAGACACCCTGTATGCACTGAGTTTTTTTTTTTTTTACTCATGGTGGGCCACATATAACATTGTTATATTGCGTAATAATACCCAAAAGGACAAAATTAGAAGACAATTAATTTTATTTTATAGTAACAAGACTTCAGTTCCAAACAACTCTATTGTCTTGTTCTAATGCACATTCGTTTTATTTTTATAAATCGGAATTCTGTTTTCTCTCTAGTGACGCCCACAATCCTAATAGAAGTTTTGTTATGTTACAAGCTGGAACTAAAATAGATTCATATAGGATTATATGTCATGCATCTCACAAAATAGCCCATAATATAAAATAGGAGGGAAATCAATATCATCTACAAATAAAAAACATGTGAAATACCTAAAATTAGGTCTGGTGCAACCAGTTTCCTTCAGAAGTCACTATTAGTTGAATGGAGTTCAACATGCAATTAAAGTGTCATGTGATCTCAATGTAAAAAAAATGAAAAGGTTTTTTTCAAGAACATGCCTAAAGAAACAAGCCCAACAAGCTGTCAAAAATATCAATCAACTTCCTCCCTGTTTTAAAGTTAAAATAAGAAGAAGGACTAGACTGATTTTCTACTTGTTACCTTTATTATAATAGCATTTTGAGAAATGTTCACATTGTACCAATCAGTGATATCCATCAGTAGCTGAAAAATTTATTTTGGTGTCTCATTGAGTAAAAAACAAACAAACAAACAAAATACCCATAAATAAATAAATAAATCATGAAATTACTATGTATACATATAAATAAATCAATAAGTTACTACAAGTTACTACAATTACTACTACCACTTCTACTACTACTACTACGACTACTACTACTACTACTACTAATAATAATAATAATAACAATAATAACACACACACTGCTTACACATTGTTGTATTTAAATTTTTCAAATATTGACAATAAATTTACATTATTCATACCAAACATGATGTGTTTTAAAGGAAAACTAATGAAGAAACAACAAACAAAAAAACAAATAAATAAATAAATAAAATAAAAAATAAAGATTTGGTGATTTGGTAATGTGAAACAAGAACTACACCAGTATTATTTAATTTAATTGATTCTTTATGTGGTTCTTTCCCAAACTGTTGACAATGCCCCTTTGCACAAAATAAGGTCCAAGAATATTTGGCTTGCCAAGATGTGAGTGGAAGAAATTGAGTGGACTACAAAGAGTTTTTGTAAAACCCCCACTTCAAATATAATGTTTGGGTTACAAAAATGTGACACAATTACATTTGCAGCATCAAAATGATGAATATAATCAAAGCATTTTTTTCCCCAATAGACACATGATAAGACATTAGTTTGGACAGCATGAGTGTTATCTAGCATGAGTGTCAAATATCTGCAAATAAAGTTGATATGTTTTGTTTTTAATACATGAGTGCCAATAAATGTTACATTGTTACACATAACATGTATAGTTGTGACATTTAATAGTGCGTTCAATAGAAACAATATAGCAGTATTTTATTTACATGTTATAAAACTATAACTATACAATTGAGCGTTGACTTGACTCAGAGAAGTGCATCAGATGTCCAAAAATTGAATATACAAATACAGTATATAGAGCCTAGAGTGTAATTTGCTGGCTAACACCTGCTTGCTGCTATTTTGGTTAGGCACAAACCATTTTTTGTGTGTCTTCATCCTCTGATGCTATTTTTCTGATCATAAATTATGTGCTGTAGGTGGCTTCAACAATGTCCTCACAATCCAGTACTGCAATGGTGTTAAGTGATGGAAGGGCTTTGAAGAGCTTTGAGGTGACATCTCTGTACCTGAGGTACATTATGATGGTAAGTAACCTTCTTTGTGGCAAGGCTCCAGGGGTGGATGAAATTCAGCTAGAGATGTTGAATGTTGTGGTTGTGTAGTTAACACACTGCTTTTGTGCCTTTAGGCTGGCAAATATTGTGCTGGCAGTTTATTTTGTCTATTTTTAAAGGACCAGTGGGTGGGTTCCTAGGAAAAGTCTTTGTCGTGGTTCTGGAGTGGAGACTCCATCTATTAGCTGAATCTATGATTCAGGAGTTACAATGTGTTCTGCCTATGCCCTAATGGATCAGCTTTATACTCTTACACAGCTTTGTGAGGGATCATGGGAAAATGTTTAGAATCCAGTGTACATGTGTTTTGTGAATTTGGAGAAGGTCTATGATCATGTATTTCAACATACAGTATGTTTTATTTGAGGTACTGCATGTACTGTACTGAGGTGATTTCAAATCTGTGGCCAGTGATAAAGAAGTCTGCGATGACTGTCTCAGCCACAACCCCATCAAGAAAAGTGGATGAAAAATGAATGAAAATGAATAGTACAAAAGGTTGTGTGACATTCAAACTGCCATGGGTTTTTGGAACCTAGAATGTGCATTACTTAATCCTCAAACTACCTCTCAGTGCAGACACAAGACATTCTTTTCATTAATTCTACCTAAATGGTAAATGTGCACTTATATTGCGCTTTTTTCCAAAGCGCTTTACACTGTGTCTCATTCACACACCTATGGTAGCAGAGCTGCCATGCAAGGCACTAGCTTGCCATCAGGAGCAACTTGGGGTTCAGTGTATTGCCCAAGGACGCTTCGGCATGTAGAGTCACCGTAGAGTTCTGGCAGTCTTTATGTTACCCATCTCCAACTAGGTAACTTCCCTCAAACACTCAACACAACAGAGTTTGTTATTTTGCCTGTAACAAATAAGAACAAGGCACTTAGTTCACAAAAATAAGACATTTATAAACCTTTGAGATGCAGACAACCTTGTAATTTACCTACAGTGTATGAGACTACCATAAAAAGTGCACCAATCCATCCTGCTGCATAGCATAATTGTTTTTAGCTATTGGAGTTTATGTGAAACTGACTACATACATTAAGGTCTGAGGCAATTTCATTCACCTGCAATATGTGGTGATTTGTTTAAAAGAAAACAGGCTGAGACTGCATTTATTTTAGAGAAGTTCTTCTTTCTTAAGCAGCAAAAGTTGCTTCTTATGCAATCAGATGTAATTATTACATATGATTATTTATGACCATTTATTGCTATTGATAAGACTACCCACTTATTTCATTTGGACAGCTGGTATCTGATTACAAACTGAATTTGGCTGCTAGGGCGTTTATGGGGGTTGCCTCATGGTATCCCAGGTGGTTTCAAAAGTTTTGCTAGATTGTTGCTATGGCATTCCAGTTGCTAGAGTGTTGCTACGTAACTGCTATGGTATCCCAAGTTTATACTATGGGTGGTTGCTAGAAAGGTGTGATGGTATTCCAAGTGATTACTTGGGTATTTCTAGGTGTTTGTCTGGTGATTGCTGTGGTACCAGGCGGTTGCTTCTGTGTTGCTGTGTGGTTGCTATCTTGTACCAGGTGGTTGCTTTGATGTTGCAAGGGAGTTAATATAGTATTCCAAATAGCTTTATTTAGTTATGGATGTAGAGTTGTTGGACCTCATGCAAGAGAGTACAACATAACCCGGGAGGGGCAATCTGAGCTTGTTTAAAATTGTACAGAGTGGGTACTGCATGTGCCTTACTTTATGCACAGCAAAATAGAGAAAAAGATTGCATACATTCAACGAAACTAGCAACAAGCCAGTGTTAAGGAGCAAATTACACTTATCTGTGCACAAAATCAGAGCTCATTGTGTTCTGTAATCACACATAGCACACATAAAAACAGTGAACCAAGAATTTGGTGTTTATTGTGTTTTGGAAACAAACTGAGAAAACAGAGCTCATATATCGCACAATATAGTATGAACATGGCATTTTGTATTTTGTGTTTCTAAAGAAATTATGTTTAGTGCACATGACAGCAGCATGCCACTGGTGTACTCTGTTATTCTGTTTGAACCTTGTATTAACTCTGTTTCTTAAATGATTGTGGCTATTGAACTGTTGGCATATAAAATAAAAATGGACAGACTTTTTCTATGTTGCTGACATGAACATGAAAAAATTACCTCATGCGAGAGAAAACAGAAGCTATATTTGCTGTAAGTGCTGTCAACCAACCTGGCTATATCTACCACTAAAACTAGATGTGTGATAAAAATCTGTGAAAGTGAAATTTAATCGTACACCATAATGAAAATGTCACTGTGTTGGACTATGTACTCTAGATTCATGAAGCAAATGAGAGGAGCTGATTTGTTTGGATATTTACATGTATTCACTATAATATAACATCATATATAACCCAACCCCTGTGTACATTTGTAACATATTACCACATGGTCAAGAATTAATATCTAAAGCAATGCCATGATGTCATGCCATGTTTTGAACATTGATCAGAAATAAAATTTCTAAGTATTGAAAAACAAATGATTATTTTAAACCTTCTTTAATCTTAATACACGTTATTGGTACATTGCCAAAAACAGTAGTCACACTATAACACAACCATTATCAGTATATACTGTAGTATTTGCATTAAGTCTCATAATCTCATAAATGTACATTATCTGGAAGAAGAAAAAAAAAACACCAATAAACAATATATTGTTTGTTTGTTTGTTTGTTTCCCAAATAGTTTATTTAACTTAGTTAAGATAAACCCAAATTGTTTACTGCACTGAAAAGTGAATTTATCAGTAGCAAAAATGTATAAATGGTCTGTGTCACGAGCTGGCAGTGTTCCTGTTAGGTAGACATTTTCCCCAAGAACTGTATGGTAGAGCAAGAATAAGGAGTAAAACACCTGCAACTACCAGTAAGGCACCAGCACATCCCATACATGCTACTGACCACGACAGTTCATGGTGCAATGGTATGGAGTGGTCACTTGCTAAAAATGAAAGGACTGACTGATGAAAAATGATGAGAGACAGGAAAACCAGGAGACCTGATTTGAGGCAGACAAGAAGCAAGAGAAAATCAATTAGTCATATATTTTTCCATTCAGGACCACAATCTCTGAGAACAAATGTTTCATAAATTAAATGAGGAAGTGTACATCAGGCATTACACATTGATCATTTGTCAGTATTGTTCACAATTTAATGACTATACCTGATAATGTGAAACATACTGAGGCTGGCTTCAGGAAGAACTGCACGCCTTTGTTTAATGCCATCATAATGCAAAGAGCTCCCATCACCATCAGAAAAAGACTGAAGGTGGCCAGCATGGCAGTGATTACAGTCAAATCTGCTTAGAGAGAAAGGGAGATCACTCAAAGACTCATAAGGCCTTTCTCCTAGTTATCCCAGTTCTCTATTATTATCAAAAAAAAATTTGATTAAATTAATGAATTTAGAATATTGATAAAACTGTTTTAAAATCAGCTTATGCTTTTAACTTGCATTTAAAATAGATAGATAGATAGATAGATAGATAGATAGATAGATAGATAGATAGATAGATAGATAGATTAGATAGATGTTATACAGTTGAGGTCATTTTCAGTTTTCAAGTTTTCATACCCGTGCAGAATCTGCATAATAATAATAATAGTAATATTATTATTATTATTATTATTGTTATATTATATATATAATAATAATAATAATAATATAATAATAATAATAATAATAATAATAATAATAGGATAATAAACATTTTATAATTTTTTTTCTGCCCTGAATAAGTTATTTTATATAACAGATCTTTACATATAGTCTACAAGACACAATAATAACTGAAATTACCTGTATGATCAATGATAAATGTTTTTATGTTTTGTCATAGTTGTGCACGAGCCCCTTGCTTGTCCTGAGAAGTTAAACTGCCCGCTGCTCTTCAGATAAATCCTCCAGGTCCTGCAAATTGTTTGCTTTTTCGGCATCTTCTGCATATTTGACCCCTTTCAAACAGCAGCTACTGTATATGGTTTAAGATTAATTTTTTCACACGAGGACAACTGAGGGACTCGTACACAACTATTACAAAAGGTGTAAACATTCACTGACACAATACATTAAGAGCCAGGGAGTGTCAAATTTTGAACAGGATAATTGGTGTAAATTGGTATTATTATGTCTTCTGGCAAACATGTAGATATCTTACGTAACTTCTGAAGGGCAGTACTAAATTTGAAAAAATAATTATAATAATAATAAAAAAAAATTAAACAATTAAACCACACATTATGTCATTATTAAGTGGGTATTAGAGGAAAATGTAGAACATTGCCACACATTCTCCTAATCAGCTATTTTGAAATACAATAGGGTAATGTTAACACCATTTAACATAATAGTTTTCTTTATTAACATACGGTATATTAACAGCCTGTCTTTTCTCCTAGCAAGATGCACAACTCTTGGTTTAGAGCCATAGTTAATCCATTACCTGCAGCATGCAGTTATTGTTGGTTTTTTGTTTGTTTGTTTGTTTCTTTCTTTCTTTGCTTGTTTGCCACTTACTGGAATCTAAATAGGTTAGGATAATTAATAAAAACATAATAAATAAAATAATATATTTACAAATGCATTTTCTTATGACGTTGTTCAAAATATAAATTAGATGTCCATGATGCAATTTTAATTGTAATAAAACACATTGCAGGTGCAGACAAAAATGTATCTCAAATTAAACTGCAACAAATAAGTAATGTATATAAATAATGTATACAAATTAGGATTTAAGTATGAAAGCACAGAGAACCAATGGAAGACATTCATCTATCACAGACAGTGGTCATGCCACATGATATTTTCAGGTTCTCTCACGTTTAACAGGCAAAGGACTGACCACTGAAACCAAATAAGACTTCGTCCCTCCATTATAATATTTATTTTAAAAATATATAAATGTATAGGATAGAGTAGCGGCTCCCCATGACCCTGTGTAGGATAAGCAGTACAGAAAATGGATGGATAGATGGATAAATATATACAAATTTAATTTTATTCACTGTTTTATTAGGTCATACCAAATGACAGCCATATAATATAGCAACAAAGCAGTACATAAAAAGGTGAAAGTTTTCCAAATTTGGTTCTAAGGATCCTTGGGATGTTCCTGTTTAATGTTATAATTTGAGATTAAACTGTTTTCAATTAAATTCTCAAAATGGTATTTTCTTGATGGTTGTACTAGATGATATTTCAGAGAATTTGATCAAATATTGTATTAAATTTTTTTTTTTTAAATACACCTGATTTAATGAACTAGCATGAGCATATGCTAATGATAGAGACTAGGGGGGGGGAAACACTTCTGTAAATTGGTCTGAATTAAGATAGGTAGGTAGGTAGGTAGGTAGATAGATAGATAGATAGATAGATAGATAGATAGATAGATAGATAGATAGATAGATAGATAATAGATAGATAGATAGATAGATAGATAGATAGATAGATAGATAGATGGATAGATGGATAGATGGATGGATATAGTTAACTCACTCTTTGCTGGCATTTTGTGAAACAGGACAATATTTTCTCCAGTTGTATAGATCTTGAAATAGGTGCAATTTGATTCTGGAATAAGCACATTAATATTAAATTAATGTGGGTAATACATCTTCAAATTATTTTTAAAAAGGGTAATCATATTTATTAACTGAACGTATCTGGATTGTTATAAAAGATATACCTGGCCCAAATAAAAATAAAAATATCCACAGGACTACAATACAGAAACTAACTGAGAAAATACATTTAGTAAACTGTGTGCTGTATGTGTTTGTAGTTTATATTTTATGATGCTCTTCTGCATTTATTTTTCTAACATTTTCAGACTGGCAAAAATGCCATTCATTCATCTTCAGTAACCATTTTATCCTGGTCATGGCAGCGATGGATCTGTAGCCCACACAGGAACACTGGGCATGAGGCAGGAACGTACCCTGGATCATAGGACACCAGTCCATTGCTAGACACCATGTACACACACACATTTATACCTAGGTGTAATCTAGAATAGCCAGGAGCAATTTATGGGCAGTAAGAGGAAACTGGAGAACCCAGAGGAAACCCACATGAACACCGGGAGTATATGTAACTCTGACAGTAACTCAAGCTCAGGATTGAATTGGGGAACTGTGAGGCAGTAATGTCTCTGATAAACTCTGAAAACATTCTAAAGTTAAAGTTTTTTTTATAGCCTACCTCCAGGTAGGTCAATAGGCCCACAGGTTTCCCGCTCAGGGTCGACATCAGCAACCCAAAACTTCTTCATACAGCTCTTCCACAGGCCATAGTGTGCAGCCAGGCATGTCTCATTGTTGTAAAAGTGTTTTGATGATGCAAGCTCTACCCAGAACTCTGTGCCCACCCCTAGGAGAGTCAGCGTGATGCCCACTGTAGCCAGAAGGAATACTAGCTTGATCTTGCCTTCTTGCCGGTCACTTAGGGAAGATGAGGTAACTCTTGTCCGCCGCTTGCCTCCTCCACTTTGCACACCTAACATTCCTGATAGTGCTTCAGTACCTCTGCCAGATATGGCTGTGGACCTGGCCTCCTCGTCCTGCACGACGAAGGTGGACCACATGACAGTGTATCAAGAGCAGGAAAGGATTGGGGGGAATAAGGGGAGCAGTAGAAGAGTGGAGACTACTCAGTGAGGAACTTGTCTAGTAATGCTATTATAGGTTAAAAAAGAGAATATGTCAAGGATAACGAATTCAAGGATCTAGAGTTAATGCTAAACAAATGATGGTAGCAAAATATGGTATAATCAACTGAGCTGTTTGCTAAGAGTTATGGAATGGTGGCACATTTGATAACAAATTGGCAGAAGGTGTTAATCATGGCTGCGTCAAGGCCAACATTGACAGCTGAAAAACAATGAGTGATGTAAGCAGGGCACTTGGATTCTGCCCATGACATGACACGACAAGGAGTTTAAAAAAAGCCAATTGACAGTAGTGATGAAGATTCAGAAAGTATATATGGAGTAAAGGATTTGAGGAAGGAACTTTAGTGTGGTATATCTGGAAATCAAAGAAAAAGAACAGTATGACGTGCAAAATGCAACATATAAGAATCCTACAATATACAATATATAAATAATAATACCAAGTTCCAATATTATCAGATATAAAATATACATATATATAAAAATAAAATAAAAAACTTATTCCCATCTATTCACAACAAACAAGTGATTATGATAATAAATATAAACCCATACTAGGTCATCTAATAATGTTCCAACCTCAGTAAGCGACAGGATCTGTTACATTTTAAACCTAGGTCACGGGGTTTATGCCCAGTCTGTAACTGACAAAGACAAGACAAACTTTGTGACAAGTGTTTACTAGAACAGTGCTTCAATAACAAATCATAATAATGATACAAACAAGCTGCTAACCTTTTGGGTGTGAGAAGCTCAGTTCGGAGAGTGAGGAAAGAAATGTTTTCTCTGTGTCTAGGAGCAATGACAAGGCAGAGGGACAGAAGAGGGGGAAAAGGGAGGGCAGAAGAGGGAAGAGGCCAGCGGCATGCTGTGCTGTGTGCATGAGGGGGAGGTGGGTTACTCAATTCACAACCTTTTACATTCATATCCATACCAAAGATATTGGTGTTTTTTAGCTTGTGTATAGCCTCAGTAAGTGTTACCTCATGCTTGCTCAAATATGTTTGTGCATTTTTGCACTCTTACTGTTCATGTCTCAGCAGTTATGTATGTGAGGGCTAAAGTATGTATTTTGCATTTCTATTTTTAAAAGCCACCTGTTAATCACATAAAAAAAAAGTAGCAGCAGAAGACAGCTGCTTAAGGGTTAGGGTCAGCAAGTGTGTGTGTGTGTGTGTGTGTGTGTGTGTGTGTGTGTGTGTGTGTGTGTGTGTGTGTGTGTGTGTGTGTGTGTGTGTGTGTGTGTGTGTGTGTGTGTGTGTGTGTGTGTGTGTGTGTGTGTGTTTGTGTGTGCGTGCTTAGGGAAAGAGGGAGGGATTTTTATCTTTAGGGAAAGAGGTTAATGGATTCCTGGGAAGTCTGTCATTTTTGAGCCAACAGACATCATCTAATAATTGGGAACACATCAATACACCATACAGGTTATACAATGCCCTTAACCGTGCTCCATTATAATGAACTCAAAGTAAACCCCAAGTAGAGAATATAACACTGTCATCTGTGCTGTGGATTTGGTTACCAAAAAACACCCTTTAAAGTTTAAGGTTTGTCTAGTGTGGACACTCAGCACTTCACTTTGAACTGTGCAGAACACACTTTGTGTTTGTGTGTGTGTGTGTGTGTGTGTGTGTGTGTGTGTGTGTGTGTGTGTGTGTGTGTGTGTGTAAAATATTGTAGTCTTTATTTTCTTGATGGAGATTAACTTGCATTCAATAGGCCTAAAAAATTATGGCACTGCTCATCTGTAATGCAGAGAGTGTGTGTGTGTGTGTGTGTGTGTGTGTGTGTGTGTGTGTGTGTGTGTGTGTGTGTGTGGAGAGAGAGAGAGCTGCAGTCTTATGTGCTTAGCATGATGATGGCTCACTCCCCATGACAGAGATGTTGCACTATCACTACCCAGTAGGTGGTGCCACTGGGCAGAGTTGTCCCAGGATCTATCAACACTTTCGGACTAGATGAGCAATACTGAATCTGTGATTTATATCATATATCAAACACTTCCAGGTCATGGGTACATTATTGGGGTACTAGGAAAACCATTCTGGTATCTTAATTTATGAATGGTTTCACAAATTAAGACTCATTCCTGAGTATAATAATATTTATATTTATAGATTGCTTGTATTCGATATTCAGAAAATTTACGTAGATTTACAGTATATATAGTATACCTCCTGTACATACAGTATATCCACTTCAAATTTACATGCATAATATCTTTTGACATTGTTCTTGTAAACAGGAACAAATGGTATATATGTAGCAGAAGACATAATGATAAGGAAATGAAACTGATAGGGTTGAAGTATATGGATGATATATATATATATATATATATATATATATATATATATATATATATATATATATATATATATATATATATATAGACACACACATGCACTATCTCACTAAAATGAGTACACCCCTCACATTTTTTGATATTTGTCATTATATTTTTTCATGTGACAACACTGAAGAAATGACACCTTTTTTTGTAGTGAGTGTACAGCTTGTATAACAGTGTAAATTTGTTGTCCCCTCAAAATAACTCAACACACAGCCATTAATGTCTAAACCTCTGGCAACAAAAGTGAGTACACCCATAAGTGAAAATGTCCAAATTGGGCCCAAAGTGTCAATATTTTGTGTGGCCACCATTATTTTCCAGCACTGCCTTAACCCTCTTGGGCAAGGAGGTTTTTTTTTTTTGGTATTTATTTATTTATTTTTCTTTTTTTCTTTTTCCCCTATTGATATCAACCTCTCTGTACTCCACTCTGTATTAATCTAAATTAATGGAAAATACGCGAAGCTCGTTCAGATTCCTAAGTTGGAATGTGAAGGGTCTGAATGGTCCCGTTAAAAGGTCCAAGATTTTGACACATTTAAAACTACAAAAACCTGATGCATTTCTTCAGGAAACCCATCTCCGTCTCAGGGATCAACGCAGACTCCAAGCTCGCTGGACTTCGCATATGTTCCACTCCAATTTTGATTCCCGGTACAGGGGAGTTTCTATCCTGATGAGTAAGACTGTGCCCTTTTCGTTTGATAATGTCATTTCTGATGTAAATGGTAGATATGTGATTGTGGAAGGGAAAATTTTGCAAACGCCAGTAGTTTTGGTGAACGTATATGCCCCAAACATTGACAATGCTACTTTTGCTCAGAATTTGTTGTCAAAACTTCCTGCTTTGAACACACATCTCTTGATATTTGGGGGAGATCTGAACTGTGTTATTGACCCAGCTTTGGACAAATCTAGCGCTGTTGCAAAGGCTCCCTCTGCAATGGCAAAGGTATTCTCTGAGTTTATGGTTCAGAATGGTTACATTGATCCGTGGAGGTACTTAAACCTTACGGTAAGGAAATATTCCTTTTTTTCCCACGTACATAAATCTTTTTCTCGCATTGATTACTTTTTTATTAACGATTCTCTAATTTCTTGGGTTGTAAACTCTGAATATCTACCAATCGTTATTTCAGACCACGCTCCTCTAAGTCTTGACATTCTTCTACCTTCACATCGCGCCTTTCGCCCACCATGGAGGCTTAATTCTCTACTTTTATCCGATTCAGCGTTCTGCAAGTATATCTCTACTTCAATAGATGATTTTCTTCTTACCAATCAAACTGATTCTCTCTCTTACTCTTTACTTTGGGAAACTCTAAAGGCCTTTGTAAGGGGACAGATAATCTCTTATTCTGCTTATGCTAATAAGCAACGCAAGAATAAGAAGAGTTATCTGATAATATTCAGGCCATTGACGACCTATATGCTCTTAACCCGACCCCTGAGCTGCATAAACAAAGACTTAATTTGCAGGCGGAGTTTGATTTGTTATCGACAGGTGAGGCAGAGAGGCTGTTGTTACATACGCGTGGCAATTATTATGAATATGGGGATAAGGTCAGTCGTTGTTGGCTCACCAACTGCGTAGCCGAGCGGCTTCACATTCTATTCCTCAGATTAGGCAGTCCAGTGGTGAATTAACCTCGGATCCTGCAGAAATTAATTCGACTTTTAAAAGTTTTTACTCCTCCTTATACACAGCTGGCGCTTCTGACAATTCAGGTAACATGGACCTTTTTTTTTTAGAAATATTGATTTTCCCAGAGTTGACCCTGTATTGGCATCTGAACTTGACAGTCCCATCACCTTAGATGAGATCGTTCACTCAATCAATTTATTACAATCCAGGAAATCACCTGGCCCGGATGGGTTTCCTTCAGAATTTTATAAGAAATTCCATGTTGCATTGAGCCCATTACTCCTGGCTGTATTCAAGGAGTCTTTAGAACTAGGGATGTTGCCACAAACACTAAGACGAGCAACTATAACTCTATTGCTCAAAGATGGGAAGGACCCAACATTGTATAATTTGTACAGACATATTAGCCTCCTCAATGTTGACGTCAAGATTTTAGCCAAACTTTTGGCCTCTCATCCGGAGGGGATTGTCCCTAGCATTATTTCAGAGGAGCAAACCGGATTTGTAAAAGGACGGCATTCCGTTTCTAATATTCGTACTCTATTTAATATTTTGTATTCAAAACAGAACAGCGACTGCTCTGAATTGGTCATCTCTTTTGACGCAGAAAAGGCGTTTGATAGGATCGAACGGGAGTATCTTTTCATATCTTTTCAGAATGATTCTTACAATATCAAAACTGTAAGTGCTTGGGAAGAGGAATTGGGCCTGGAGCTTGAGGATGATTACTGGGGCAGAGTGTTAGATAATATACGGACCACCACGTCCTGTGCTAGAATAAGTTTTATACAATTTAAAGTGGTCCATAGAGCCCACCTCTCTAGGAGTAGATTGTCTAAAATATATCCCAATGTTCCTGACATGTGTGAGAAATGCAAACTTTCACCCGGAGTCATATGTTTGCACTCTGTCCCAAACTACAAACCTTTTGGAACTCTTTTTTGGGACTATGTCCGACATTCTTAAAATCAAATTGGATATTTGTCCTTTAATTGCCATCTTTGGTGTTTCATCTCAGTGTCAGCCTCTGAACCATAAACAAGCTAGTGTTGTGGCCTTTGCATCGTTGCTTGCTCGGTGAAGAATATTGATGTCTTGGACCTCTCCGCAACTCACCTCTATATCAGTCTGGCTTAGAGATTTAATGTTCTTTTTGAAGCTGGAAAAAATCAAGTAGAGGTAAGGGTGACTCATTTTGGGGAAAATGGCAACAATTTATTACCTATTTCAATGATGCACGCACCCTGGAGGTAGATTGAGGAGAGGTAGACGATGAACACTAATCATCTTTTTTATTTTTTAATGTATTTATTTATTTATTTGTATTTATTTATTTTTCTCTCCCCCCTTTCTTTTGGTTTTGGCTGTGGTTGTTTTGTAGGGGTTGTTGTGTTATGAAGTTAAAAATGCAAATTTCCAATAAAAATTCTATGATAAAAAAAAGATTAGTCTGTAGGCTGCATCCTATGGTGTCTGCCTGTGAGTCTCTCAACAATGGACCGATTCTTACCCCTATAGATATACAGTATATCTCTGAGCTCAGAGTGTAGCTTTTCAAATGGAAATGTGAAAAAAAATGATCATTCTGATTCATGTACTAGACAATTGTGAGGAAAGCTATCTGACTTATGAACTGACATACAGACTATGCAGTTAATAGTTATTAAGCTGAATTTTCAGTCTATGTTAGCCTTTCTGATTGAAGACAGAGTTGTCCATCATAATAGGCATCATAAAATTATAAGTGGTCTGTGTAGAATTTCTACATCTGGCAGGGATGCTGACAGCAGCAACCCCAGTCGTAAAACAGATTGCTGCATCTCAGACCGTCATTGATAGCTGAATACGCCACTATTGGGACAAGAGCATGTCTACATACCTGAGGCATTGGTTCAGTGAGAATTTTCTTCTGTGAGGTATGCGAGGTGATCTCCCTGCAAAGAAGGACACAGTAACAATGTCACCCAGCAAGGCTATGGGGGTATGGAAAACGTGAAAGTGAAAAGAAAACCAAGGTACAATGTCCACATATTAATGTACTATGGAAACGAAAGCTATGTAGTTACTGGAATGTTTTCTGATTTACAATTTTATATCAGTTAACATGGGGCACAAAGTCACAAACTACGTATGTTGAGATGGGCAAACAAGACCTGGATGCACACCTCGCGTCTGTGCAAGCTGCATACCTACTGGGCCAATACAAGCAGATAGCATAAGCAATATCTCACAGCAAGCCTTTTCTCAGGGTTTGGAAAATGCACATGAAGGCGGTTCAGCTTATTTGGAACACCTACATCAAGGTGGTCTATCTGTGTGAAGACAGACAAACAACTCTATGCCTGATGTGGTTTATGGGCAGCAGAGACAGAGACATTAGTGGATAATTGGCCAAATGTTTGACTTTCCACTGATGACACTGGATGACATATGGATGACACTGCAGAGCATGATAGTACCATTCTTGCAAATACAGCCCATGGTCCCAGCATACTCCATGGTTCCACCTCACTTATGGGCCCTCCTTGCCTCACAGAAGACCAGAAATCTTGAAATTATGGGAATGGCCACTGGGGGCAAGGTGTTAGACACATTCTTGTAAGTTTGAGCACATCTGCATATGTGCTGATGGAATTTTTTTTATGATGGTGTGAAATAATAAGCATAAATTATTCAGCATGATAAGTGATGTTTTAAAATTTTGCAGAGTCAGCTGGATGCAGTTCTTTCTGGATTTACCCTAAAATTTACCCTATATGGCAGTGTTGTCTGTGCACAACGGACTGCCTGGCTGTTTTTTGTGAGAGCTAGTACACTAGTAAAAACCTTTCTTACAGGTGCATATTGTCTCCAACCACAGTGGAATCTGATCTGGTACTAAGCAGCTTGTGCTTGCTGCCTTATGAGCCAATGGAGCCAACAGTCAGTATTCAATATTTGAATTGTATGCTGTGGCCAAATCCACCATTCATATAAAAGATGCTGATGCTGCAGTATAAAAATAAACCTGTCGGTGTGTCCAATCTCTGCAGGTGAGAATGTGCCCTAACATGCTCTGTGTCCAGTGAGGGTGCTTAAGTGCTGTGTGGAAGTGACAGCCAGCTGGAGGATCACTGACTAGCTGTTTGTGTGCTTTTGGAAGTACCTTAAAGGGGCTTCACTATCTAAAGAGAGGTTAGTCAATTGATTAAAGAAAGTCATTGCACATACAGTAATGCAGGCCAATAGGGGCCAATAAACGACATACAGTATGTGTAGCGGGGACATAATGTTGCATATAATGTGATATCGCAACCAACAAAATTCAAGTGAAAAACAAATATGTCTTAATGGTAAAAAAATATACAAACTTAAAATAACCTTGTTGTTTAAATGTGCACACCCTTTATCTAATACTTTGTTAATGTACCTTTTGGTTGTAATACAGCACTCAGTCATTTTGGGTAAGAGTCCATCAACTTAGCACATTTTAATCTAATAATTTTATTCCACTGTTTATGTCCACTTTGCTAAAAATGCTCCAGATCTAACAAACTGTGAGGAGATCTCCGGTGTCCTCTTCAAATCATTCCATAGGTTCTTGATAGGATATAAACATGGGCTCTGACTGGGCCATTCTGAAAACTTTGATCTTCATTTTCTGAAGTCATTCCTTTGTTGACTTACAGTGGTGTCCAAAGTCCAAAAAGTAGATAAAAATAAAACAATAAAACAAATGAGACAAAAATATTAAACCATGATACGACCACCGGATGGGATAAGGTTCTTATGTGTTTTCCTTTCTCCAAACATACAGTGGATATAAAAATAGTATGGCAGGTTTTTGTGGAAATGTTTTTTTGGGGGGAAAAGAAAACCAAAAAACTTCCAATAGCCTGCTTGCATAAGTGTGCACACACACCCTTTTGTAATTGGGAATGTGGCAGTGTTCAAAGTCAACCAGTCGCATTCAAATGCATGTTAAGTACTGATTAATATACACCTGCCATCAATTAAAGTGACTGTACAGTTATTCCTGTAGGTTTTCTCGACAAAAGCCATGGGCCACAAAGAGCTTACAAAGGAGATACGGGATCTCATTGTTGAAAATATAGATGAGTAGAGTGTTACAAAAAACTTCCAAGGCATTGTATATACCATGGAACATTGTAAAGGTAATAATCAACAAGTGCAGAAAATATGGCATGATAGTGACACTATGAGAAGATCACGAGAAAACTGGTCAGGGAGGCTGCCAAGAGGCCTACAACAACATTAAGGAAAAATAATTGAAGCAATTTCTGGCAAGTAATGGTTACTCTCTACATGTGACAACAATCTCCTGGAATTCTTCATATCTCTGGACCATAGGGTAGGGTAGCAAAACAGAAGCCTTTTTAAACCAAAAAATACATACAAAAATACATCAAATATTCCAAAACCATGTGGAATAATGTTTTACGGTCTGACAAGACAACTGATATATTTTTTGGCCATAACACCAAAAGATATGATTTGCACAAAAAACACAGCACATCATCAAAAGAACAACAGCATCATCCTTTGGGGATTCTTTTCTTCAGCTGGAACTGGGGCGTTAATCAAGGTGAAGGGAATAATGAGTAGCTCCAAATACCAGTCAATTTTGGTGCAAAACCTTAAGGGGTCTTCTAAAACACTTAAGATGATGAGGAATTTCACCTTTCAGCATGAGAACAACCCAAAGCAAACCTCCAGATCAACAAAGGAATGGCTTCACCCAAGCAAGTTCAAAGTTTTGGAGTGGAGTCCAGACCTAACTCCAATCAAGGTCACATACAAAAGGATTATATATATGTGTATGCACAAGTTATCCAGCTTGCTGTAATAATCCTAGATAATGGGCATGTCCTTCACCCTTCTGGGAGGATGATGTACTGCACAGATAATTATTGTTACGTTGTGTCGAGCTTCAACCTGTACAGAGTAGCAGGACGGCCACCACGTCTTTCTGAACACGGCAAACGCAAAACCAATAAATGTCTGCAACAGTGGTAGTTGCGTACATGCAGTAACACTCCCCCCCAGAGGATATGGTACCTACGTTTTGTGTTTTTGTAGGTGTTGATTGTTTTATATATTCTAGTTATTTCAACATGTTTTGGTGTCGCCTTCTACTTTGTCACGTGTCAGCCACGGCTTAATATGTTGGTCTATTTTATTATGTTGTGTTGTAGTGGCCCGGCAATTTCCTTCCGAACTTTCTAATCCTTCTGGGAATGAAGAAAAACTTTAGTCTAGCATTGGTATACCTAAGTATATCTGTGCTAACATTCCTACAAGGAAGTAAGTTTAAACAGTAACACGCTACGCTCTAAAAACAAATATTTAGGCTCAACAAAACATTAACTCAACAGCTTGCAAAACATCAATCAGTTTGAGTTATGACAACTTTAAATTAATTTCACCCAACAAATTACTAATCAACTACACCGAGTTAGAGAAATGACCTTTTCCTCTACAATCAAATGTATTCTCAAATAAAACTTATTTAATAATCTGTATAATAAACACACGTTTTATTTAAAATTGATTACTCATAAAAATCAGTTTTTTTCACATAATTTAAATGGAATTTAAGTGTTATGTACTTAATCAACATAATTATGAACACAAGTTTTTAAGTTGACAATCTTCTTATTATTTATTTTTTTTATTATGTTGCTCCAATTAGATTTTCTCTGGTAGAATTCAACCTTTTAAACCAAGAGAAATTATTAACTTCAAGTTGTATAAAAATAGTAAGTAAAATCCGGTGTAAATTACACTACAAGTACAGTATTACGGACCTGCCTGGTGTGTTCCTTGGTCTTCATGATGCTCTCTGCGCTTTCAACAGAACCCTGAGACTATCACAGAGCAGGTGCATTTATACAGAGACTTGATTACACACAGGTGGATTCTATTTATCATCATCAGTCATTTAGGACAACATTGGATCACTCAGAGATCCTCGCTGAACTTCTGGAGTGAGTTTGCTGCACTGAAAGTAAAGGAGCCGAAAAATTTTTACACGCACCACTTTTCAGTTTTTTATTTGCTAAAAAAATTTAAAATATCCAATAGATTTCGTTCCACTTCACAATTGTGTCCCACTTGTTGGTGATTCTTCACAAAAAATTCAAATTTTATATATTTATGTTTGAAGCCTGAAATGTGGCAAAAGGTTGAAAAGTTCAAGGGGGCCGAATACTTTTGCAAGGCACTGTATATATATATATATATATATATATATATATATATATATATATATATATATATATATATATATATATATATATATATATATATATATATATATATATATATAATTTTAATGTGTCAGTACATCAAATTAGATTAAACAATGTGGTTGACGTTTACTCAAATAAGCAGAAATGTAATCATGCTTTCTTTCCTATATCACAAATGAAAATCCTTCTGTAGGTGAGCAGATTTGTCCAATGAAACCATTCTTTTCCACTGCTAAGGCAAACTAAAGAGTAAATTTTCTAATTACACTGCTAAATATGACTAGTATTAACTAAAAATAGTCCATCAATGGTGTTAGCTGGTGCAGTCTATCCTATACACAAGTCCACTATTGGTCATATCGGATATGCCCAAATTAAATTCTTTTGTAGAATTTAATTGTAAGTGAAATGATACTCATGTTGAAATGTCCTCGGTATAGTATTTGTTCAGTCTACAGGTCCTCTAACATAGTCTTAACTGTCTGAATTTGTGTGACTAATTTTGTCACTTGAAATTAGTGATTTGAAGTTATCAAGCCAATTCATTAGGTCAGTCTCTAGTACAGGTTTATTTATGATTTGTCCCGTCTCCCCTTTTCCCTTCTCAAAACCTCTTTCTTCTCCAACTCTGAGGTATAACTCAACCTGGGGAGCTATGGATACTTGGGCAAACTGCCACTGAGATGCACGTTGGAAAAAGTTATCTAGCAGCTTTTCCAAATGACCAATTTTCCAGTTCCTTTCTATCACTCTCTGCCAATTAACGTAGGGAAATTCTCCATGGACTTCTGTTAAATTTAATATATGCGGTTTTCGCGTCAAGAGTGCGTTTTTTCCCTGCTTGGTTAACGGCTGTCTTGTTCCTCTGCTGTCAAAATAGAATTGTTCTTTCCAAAAGTGATAATGAACTCTTGAAACAGCGCAACTAACTCTGCTTCCATTCAGCCCTTTATTCCTAATTAACAAGCTTCTTTAACTGAAGGCGTATGTACTCTTGTATTTGAAAAGACAACGGTTTTTTTCTTGCTAGACAGTGCATAACAGGAAAAAGGCTACTGTAGATCTCAAATATTAACACTACAAAAGTATAAAGTATACACAACTGTTAATTCCACTATCAAGGGTACAAGAGTAAATCATACGTAACACTTTTCCTAAAAGCCTAATCTTGCTCTCGGTACACATTAAGGATGAATAAGATATGAAACACCCAGTCTATGTAACAAAATGTGAGTGTAGACAAATATGTAATAACTAAGATCAGTTAGCAAAATCACAGCAGATCATGCATTTTCCAACAAAGATTGTGTTTCCCCAGCTGGATCACACAGCCTACAAGAGGGTAAATGACCAAAAAGCCTACACATCCAATTTCTTTGAATATATAGATATATATTTGAATATATATATATATATATATATATATATATATATATATATATATATATATATATATATATATATATTATCTATATGTAAAAAAAAAAATTATTTTTACATATTTCAGGCCTAGAGGTCCACAATGATTTACACAACGGGCAATCAGGAGGATTTCCAAAATATTTACAATGCTATTTACAAAGTTCCTGGCTGCTCGAGGATTCCTTTTTATTTTTTTCAGAGTAATTATGTTATCACTGCAAACGGTACAAATGATACAGTCCACAGAACCAGAAGAAACCTTCAAAGCAGAAGTCTGTGTTATCTTTCTCACTTTGAGGATCACACACACACACACACATGCACGTGCACACACACACAGTTCGCGCACAGATGGGAACACACACGCACACTGAAGATTCCACTCACACTTTAAAACTAAAACTAATTTTCAGAGCTCATCAAGCACACGTCTCCTTATGGAGATATATATATATATATATATATATATATATATATATATATATATATATATATATATATATATATATACTTTATTATAATAATAACAACACAGTGATATCTTCCTAATGTAAGGCTCCCGGAACGTTGTCCCTCACTCAGGTGTGATCTCGCTTGGCATGGACACCCTCAACTCCTTTCCAGCACTCACTCACCAGGGAGAGTCCAACAATCATACACCGCCACGGCACCGAACCCCACGACACCGCAATCCTTACCACAAGAGAACGTCACTCAAAATTGCCAATTTATTGCTGTGTAGAAAAGTGCCAGCTGGTACAGAAGAACTTTTGTTGTACAGTAAGACATGGCATTCATCCAACTCAAATCCACTCAGAATATGACTTGATTAACCATTGTTCTATAGATTTAGATTATGCTTAAAACTATTGATAATACATATAGATTATACATTTTAACCCATACAGATTATTTGATTATGCTTTAAGTAGTACTTCTAAATGTAGGTTACAATGAATACACTTCATTAACATATCAAGAAGTGAGTTATACATATTGATTACACATCCTAGCTATTTTCTTATACATATTTTTAATATATTTTCTATAGCAGTAATGTTCTTTTTGTAGAGTGTGTAGGCTTTTTCTGTCCACTGCATATGTATTGTGTATGGGAGTGGGCTTGTATGTATGTACTTGTTTATGTATATCATGTTTGTTCAAAATTCAATAAAAAGAGCAAGTTCCTAACCCTCAACTGTTTAGCTCCCTCAACTTTCTGTACTGTATGTACTTGGACTGTATTCTACAGATTCTGGTTTCCAGTGCATAGCAAAGTAGGAATATTTACACTATGTACATTATCTATATATATCTTTATCTATCTATCTATCTATCTATCTATCTATCTATCTATCTATCTATCTATCTATCTATCTATCTATCTATCTATCTATCTATCTATCTATCTATATATATATATATATATATATATATATCGGTGTTGGTATCTTCCGCCGAAGTGTATACCGAGAGAGAGAGAGAGAGAGAGAGAGAGAGATTAGTCAGGTTACAGGGAGTACGGGTGAATACCTGTACGGGGGATCGTTTTCCGGACGCCAACCGTTTCAGTATGTCGGTACTCAACTTTCCCGGGCAGAAGGGCGCCCTTTTATTTCCGCCATCCGGTAGCGAGTGGTGGAATTCCTCCGTCGGATACTCCAATCCCCGGCACGGTCATCGGCTGGGTCCTCCCCGCATGACATCCTTTCCGGTGCCGCAAGGCCCACTGCGGGGCTGCCTGCTTCGTGCCGGTACGGCAGTTGGAGAAGGAGCGATTCTCTTCATCCTTGCACCGGGTCCGTCCGTCGCGACAGTACCCCCCCTCAGCTCCGAGCCTACTGCCGCCAGGTGGTGGGCCCATAGCGCGCCCCTCCGCGAGCCCGTCTGCGTCCCGTTAGGGCCCCCGCCTCGTGTTGGACCTGGAAACAGAAGTCCTGTAGGGCGAAGAAACCACCGAGTTAGACCTGGCATTAGTGTCCTTGGCCTTGGCCATCCATTGAGGGGAGCATGGTCCGTCACCAGGGTGAAGGGTCGGCCCGCCAGGTAGTACCTCCTCAATGGCCCATTTTATTGCCAGGGCCTCTCTTTCCACCGCGGGCGTACCTACTCTCTGCCGGGGACAGCTTCCGGCTGATGTAGAGTACCGGGTGCTCTTCCCCTCCGAAGGTTTGGGAGAGAACTGCGCCAAGCCCGGTTTCCGGATGCGTCGGTGTGCACCGCGAAGGGGAGGGTAAAGTCCGGGCTTCGTAGCACCGGCTCGCTGGTGAGGCCCTCCTTCAGAGTCTGGAAGGCCCGCTCGGCGTCGGCTGTCCACCTCACCTGGTCCGGCTGGCCCTTTTTTGTCAGGTCTGAAAGAGGGGAGGCTATCGCCGAAGTTAGAGACAAATCTCCGATAATACCCCGCTAACCCCAAGAAGGCACGCACCTGTTTTTTGGACGTGGGCCGAGGGTAGCTTTTCACCGCTTCAACCTTCTTTGCCTGGGGCTTTAGCATCCTGCGCCCAATGCGGTATCTCAGGTACTGTGCTTCCGTGAGCCCAAGGTGACATTTCTTGGGGTTGGCCGTCGGCCAGCGGCCCCGAGTCCCTTTAGAACCTCCCCAGATGGAACAGGTGGTCCGACCAGGTGGAGGGAGGTGACTACGTCATCCAGGTAGGCCGCGGTTACGTACGTGGGGCCGTAGGACGATGTCCATCAGTCGTTGGAAGGGGGCCGGGGCCCCATGTAGCCCAAAGGGGAGGACCCGGTACTGCCAGTGGCCCGTGGCAGTACTAAAGGCCGTCTTGGGTCGAGCCTCGGCTGCCAGGGCCACTTGCCAGTACCCCTTGGTGAGGTCCAGGGTGGAAATGAAGCGGGCCCTCCCCAGGCGCTCCACCAGGTCGTCCACTCGGGGGAGGGGGTAGCTGTCAAAGTCCGAGACCTGGTTGAGTCGGCGGAAGTCATTGCAGAGTCGAATACTCCCATCGGGTTTCGGCACTACCACGATGGGGCTGGACCAGGGGCTGTTGGACTCTTCGATGACTCCGTCTCGCAGCATTCGTTCCACCTCTTCCTCGATGGCCTTACGCCGGGCCTCTGGGACGCGGTAGGGCCTCTGTCTCACCACTACGCCTGGAGGTGTCTTTATGTGGTGACGCACCACTTGGGTCCTCCCTGGGGAGGAGGAGAACACGTCCGCGAATTGATCCACGAGCTCATGGAGATCCTACCTCTGGGCAGGGGTGAGGTCCTCCCCGAGGTCAACCAACCCCCGCTTGTTCTGATCTGTGTCGTAGCGGCACCAAACGACAGGGGCGGTTCCACCCACTTCTTCAACAGGTTAATGTGATATAGTTTTCCGTCCGTTCTCCTACCGGGCTGTTGCAGGCGGTAGTTGACGGCGCCCCGGACGTGTACAACGGTGTAGGGCCCCTGCCAGCGGGCCAGGAACTTGCAGGCGCTACTGGGTACCAGAAGAAGTACCTGGTCCCCTGGGAGGAACTCTCGAGGCTGCGCCGGGCGGCTTGTACACCCGCTGCTGTTCCTCCGGGCGGCGCGAGTGCTGTCGAACTATGGGTCCCACCTCGGTCGATCCGGTCTTGCATCTCTTGTACATATTCCACGACCGAGCGGTACGGGGACGGCTGTTCCTCCCAGGCTTCGCGGGCGGACGTCCAGTAGTCCTCGGGGCGCCGGGCCAAACAGCAGCTCGGAAGGGGGTGAAAGCGTGGATGCCTGGGGGCACTCCCGGACAGCAAAGAGTACGCGTAAGGGAGGAGGAGGTCCCAGTTCCTCCCTTCTTCGTCTACCACCCGCCGCAGCATTCGTTTGAGCGTCTGGTTAAACCATTCGACCAGCCCGTCAGTTTGGGCGTCTTCAGGTGCTTCACCTGCAACAGCCGACACAGATCAGACATTAATTTGGAGACAAAGGGCGTACCTTGGTCTGTTAGGATGTCTTTGGGGATTCCCACGCGGCTGAACAAGAGTACCAGTTCCCTGGCGATGTTGGGGGAGGTGGCTTTGCGTAGCGGTACCGCCTCCGGGTACCGGGTGGCATAATCCACGATCACCAGGATGTACTCGTGGCCCCGGGCCAACTTGGGGAGGGGCCCCACGAGGTCCATGCCGACCCGCTCGAAGGGAATGCCGATGATGGGTAGAGGGATGAGGGGCGCTGGCGGGGGCCTCCGGGGAGCGGTGCGTTGGCACTGGGGGCACTGCTGGCAGAACCTCTGGACCTCGGCACTCATCCCGGGCCACACGAATCGGTCCCTCAGTTTTCCACTGTGTTCCGCGGTCCCAGGTGACCACCGAGCGGGTGGACATGGGCGATGCATGACGTGAGTGTGCTTTCGCGTCCTTGGCACCACCAGGAGATCTACCGGCCTCACGGGCGGCAGGCCCGCTGGTAGAGGAAGCCGCCCGGACAAGGAAGTACGAGGTTGGAAGTCTCAGGTCGGGGTTTTGGTCGACCCCCTTACAACCCGCACTTGGGCCCAGCAATGCTTGAGTGTGTCGCCTCCTTCTGTTCCCGACCGAAGCTCCCTCTCGGTTTACCTGCTGGACGACAACAGACATAGGGTTAGTTGATATAGCGTACTCACCGCGGAGTGGCGTTCCCGTTGTCCTGGGCCAGGTACGCGTTCTGGGCCCGGGTCCTCTGCTTCCGACGTCGTGGCTTCCCTGTCTCGGCATCCCGGCCCGGCGGGCATCCTGGCCAGTCCCTCCCCAGGAGTAATGGTACGGGGAGGTCAGGGATCACGCCTACGTGGAGAGACCAGCTCCCGGTCTCGCCCTGAATCGGCACCTCGGCTGTCGGGACTTCCCGGGTGTCCCCATGAACGCAGGTCACGGTGAGGCTCCCCCCTGGTCAACGTCCGCGGGGGAGGATGGATTTTCGGGCGAGGGTCACTGAACTCCCGGTGTCCAGCAGTGCGGTGATCGGCCTCCCTTCAATCCACACCTTCTGGGTGGGCCCCTCTGGCAACTGTCGCACGTAGGGCGCAGCCGGCCAGCCATGGTTTCTGGGTTGGTCCAGGAGGGGCCGCTCCGGCACCGTGGGCATGGGCTCGTCGGGTGGGAGTTACTTGGTGGGGCGACCCCGCGGTTCGGGCCAAGTGCCGGCTGGGCGTGGCCGGTCAGACCGGACTCCCGAGGCCCCTAGGGGTAGGTCAGAGGGCTGTGGCTTTTGCGGCTCAAGCTCGAGGGTGGTGGTGGTGCGCTCCAGGGCCGTCAGTAGCTCCTGGGGCGTTCGCGGTGCTTGGACACGCACGGCCTGTCGTACCGTCCGGGGTAACGCCCGCAGGAACCGATCCTTGGCCACCTCTTCCGCCACCTCGAGGGCCGTATGCTGGTCGGGCCGGAGCCACCTTTTGCTGAGCGTGTTCAGCTGCTGGCGGGGCCGCGCCGCCGGCTGATATACCCAGCGATTGAACTCGGCGGCCATTTGGGGAGAGCTTCGGCAGCACCACGCCAGGATGCCCTCCTTCATGGAGCTGTAGTCCGCCGCGTCCTCTGGCTCGAGACTGTAATAGGCCTCGCGGGCTTCTCCTGTGAGCAGGGGGCCTACGGCGCGGGGCCAGTCATCCTTGTCCCAGCCCTCGCGGCGGGCGATGGCTTCGAAGGTTTCCAGGTATGCCACCGGGTCGTCATCAGGAGCCAGGGGGGGGAGTAGGCGTCGGAGCTCACGTCCCCGGTCCGGGAGAGGCGTGGAGGCCGCACGGGACTGTAGCGCCACCAGAGTCTCTGTCGCCGCCTGGAGGCTCTCCGTAAGTTGTTGGGTGACAGCCTGTTGCTGTACCGCGGTCTGCAACAGCTGCTGTAATGTCTGCTCCATAATAAATTTTGTTTTTGTTTTTTTTTTCCCATCGAAGAAGGCAAGAAACAAAAAAACAAAAAAAAGAAGTAATAGTCTCTTTTCTTTTTTTTTTTTTTTTTTTTTTTTTTTTTTTTAGGTGAGGGGCGGTTCTGTGCTCATGCCCGCATCCTCCACCAATGTAGCGGGCTGGGCGGTGCACAAAGACAGGAGGCGGAAGTAAGCAAAGAAACTCAGGCTTTATTCTGGAATTGGTAGAGTGTAGGTCCGGGGGGCGTGTTGTAGGTCCGCGGGGCCGGGCTGGCGCGTGCACACTCGCTGGGGCGTGTCGGGGGAATCCCGGAAGAAGCCTAGCGTTCTCGGGCCGTCCCTCAGCGCGTGCTGTCGCTCGCCGGCCGCCGGTCCTTCGGTGTCGGTATCTTCCGCCGAAGTGTATACCGAAAGAGAGAGAGAGAGAGAGAGAGAGAGAGAGAGATTAGTCAGGTTACAGGGAGCACGGGTGAATACCTGTACGGGGATCGTTTTCCGGACGCCAACCGTTTCAGTATGTCGGTACTCAACTTTCCCGGGGCGGAAGGGCGCCCTTTTATTTCCGCCATCCGGGTAGCGAGTGGTGGAATTCCTCCGTCGGATATTCCAATCCCCGGCCGGTACGGCATCGGCGGGTCCTCCCCGGCATGACGTCCTTTCCGGGTGCCGCGAGGCCCACTGCGGGGCTGCCTGCTTCGTGCCGGTACGGCAGTTGGAGAAAGAGCGATTCTCTTCATCCTCGCACCGCGTGTCCGTCCGTCGTGACAATATATATATAGCAAGTGGTTTACCTAAAAGGCTGTGCACATACTAGTCTGAATTATGATCGCTTATGTTCATGTATCATACTGAAAGTTGTAAAGACAACACAACTCAGGACAACTCCCTTTCAGTCCTTAACATTCTGAAGACCATATTAGATTTGGTGCTATGACTTAAATGGAACCCAAGTTAAGTCCTCAATTATTTAGCACACTATTTTTAGATGTAGTGAAGCTAACATATTTTACAAATCTGTGTAAAATCACATCACATTAACAATAAATAGTAATTGTATGATGTTTGGTTATGCAAACGTAACTTCTAGTCTGGATAAAATATATGGTAGTTTGCTCAAAGACTCAAACTGTGAAATGAGAAGGAAAAAAGTGTGTATAGCAAATGGAAGAGATGAGGAATGAGAGGGGGGGGGTGTTGCAGAAAAGAGGAGTAAAGGAGGACAGAGTTAAACTTATTCCCCTCAAGCAAATCCTTTTCAATCTCATCACTGCAGCTGAGATGATCTAGTCAGCTTGTGGCTCCATGGATTGACAACAGGTAGGGAAACCTATGTTATTTTGTGCTAATAGACCTAACTGACATAATTCTGAAATATACCATGCTTATCTGACATTTCTGACTTTATATGAGGATTGAAGTGCTTAGGTATGTTACATTAGATCTGGTCAGTGTAGCTACATAAACTTTTCTCTTTTAACAAGTGAATATTTTTACTTGTTATTTAGAAATATATTCAGAATATTCAGAAATATATATATGTATATATATATGTATATATATATATATATATATATATATATATATATATATATATATATATATATATATATATATATATATATATATATATATATATATATATATATATATATATATATATATATATATATATATATATATATATATATATATACTTTTAATATAAGGAGAGCACATGGAAGAATTTAAAGTAAAATAGTATCAAATACCATCAAATATTATAATGATTAATAGATATCCTAACATTGCTTCCTGGATCATTGGATCTTAGCTGTGTAATTTTTTACTTTTTATATCATCCATGTATTTTCTTTGTACACATATTGTTTGTCTTCATTCTTTCATTAACTCAGCATACAAACGCCAAAACATTTTGGAGGATTTGGATAGGATAGGATAGGATAGGATAGAAATGGTCTCTACAACAGAACTTAATGATATATTAAGAGATATCTTGAGTAAGGATTGAAATAAACTATGTATATGAATAATACAAACCAGGTTTGTGCCAAATTTACTTTTGTAAATAATATGGAAATTGGAACTATACTTAGATAATACAGAATGAATGCTAGATTCTGTCAATGAAAGTGCTGTTTTACACAGAAATTAGGTTTATACGAAAGACCTCATAGACAAATATTAGCATGGATTGGAAGATTGAGTCTCTTAAGAGACCATGGACAAATGTATGCAGAGTGCTTCTGAATTGCCCTGTAGTGTTGTTGAGTCTGACTACCAGCCAGTATTGTCAACACGTGTGATTACACAAATACTGAGGGCATGCCAAGCCAATCTGCCATGACTATTAATCCCCTGCAGATCCTATTATCCAGTCAACCTTGACATGTAAAAAATACTCCCCTTGGTCGGAACAGTTTGACATGGTACATCCTCAGGAAGCTCCTTTAAGGTTGGCATATTGGCACACGATATACTAATGGAAATGCTGTTTGCTGTGCAATTTTTTTGCTATGTTGTTGATTTTTATTGTTTTTCAATTGATTTACAAGGAATTGTACAACTATTAGAAATGTGTAGGGTTTTTATATAAAATCCAGAGATGGTTGTCAGTTCTTAGTATGGCATTCCCAACTTTCATAACTAAAAGGGGTGAAAAAGGGTTTTAACTGATTAAAATCGTATTGTAATTGTATTTCTCACTAGTATTACTATTATCTTTTATATATATATACATATATATATATATATATATATATATATATATATATATATATATATATATATATATATATATATATATATATATATATATGTTTCATTGTAGTTACTGAATAATATATAATTTATATAACTTATATAAATTATATAACCAGAATTTGTTTAAAATAAAATATGAAACCTACACTATGTCCCTGGAAAAACTGGGAAATAACATGAGGTAGAAAAGCAATATTATTCTCCTCAAGTTCATAACTAGTATCACCTAGAAATGTGCAGAGGACTAGTTTTGGGGTTTGTTTGTTTTTAAATAATACTCCTACACTTGTTTTTGTTTGTATCTGAACATGATATTTTCTGATTAATTTTGTTAGTTCTATTTCTAAAATATAAACAAACTATTAACCTATTTAAAACCGCCATAGCCCTGAGTAAACAGTTATGAATGACCACCACACATTCATGTTAATTAACATACTCTTTATTTGAGGTTCACATCTGACCAATAAGAATTATGAAATTAAAAGACTTGCATGCCTTTTTTGCCTTGTGATACACGGCTTTATTCTCAACCAGAAGCCCTGTAAAAGAAAGAAAGAAAATAGTACACCTCTTATTCATGTCTGTATTTTTACCTGTCTATAATGCATTAGATGTTCAATCCAAAAATATCCAATTCGTTTTCAAAATTTAATTGGTGCATGGATTCACTGTTTGACATGAGAAAAATTGTTTCAACAACTTTGACCTTAGGCATTTGGTCAACAACAGTAGTCCAATAACACCAAACTATGGGAATTTTAAATAAAAGACAGTCTAAGAGATTATCAAATAATTTATATCTGATTTTTGTTTTTAAATATGGGCAACAAATAGCATGTTCGATGGGAATTTTCATGTAAAATATTATGGGATCAAATTTTGGGGCCAAGAAACCCCTTGTGTCCATGTTTAGAATTAGGGTTGATATAATGGGCTGCATGATGCTTCTTGTAAGTGCAGTAATATAGGATTTGGGCATATAAGGTCATCACTGCTCTCCCAATAATAAACAATGAAAAGATAGAAATATTAAATTACCTTGTAGGTTTCAAAAAACAGTAAGCGTTCAAATGCAACTGTTGAATTAGAAGTTTGTAATGTGTACATGAATGAACAAAGCAATATACATTTCCAAGACACTTATACATTATATTGCAATGTATAAGTTTTTTTTGATTAAGTTTTAAGATTATTTCAATTTGGCTTATTTTTCCCATATAGCTATTAAAGTTATGTGACCTCATGCTTACTCCATAATGCCTTTTTGAAGAATTACTTTTCCTATTGCTATCTTTCCTATGAAAGATACATTTGTTACCTCTTGCTACAGGCAATTTTTGACTGATTCTATTATTCTGAAAATCATCCTTCATTATTTGTATCATGTTAAAAGACCTGTAATCTGATTACAGCTTCCTGGGGTGGTTCATCTGTTCACGTCATTCTCCTCAGGGGCATAGCTGGCTCAGAGAGACTGATAATAAGTGAGTGAGTCAGTAATTGAAATTGAGTTGTTTATGATCTAGCTGTGTCTCACTCCAACAACAAAACAAAAAAACAAAACAAAAAATTTAAACCACTGTGTTGTTTAGTTTTAGTCCAATAGATCATACTCCTGTTTGTAGTCCTTTTGTCATGTATCTTATTAAAGGGTCTTCTGTGTTATCTGCAGGAGTATACTGGTGGTGGTGACACAGATTAACAGGATCTGGAAACTGAAAGATTATCTGGATGCCAAACACAGGAGATCACTTTCGTTTGGGAAAAAGTAAACCAGGCCTACCTCTCCTCTATCATATTACAGTACTGGATTGTGACACATGGACAATGGAGCACTGTGGATTGGTGGATTTATGAGCTATCCAAGCACTTTTAATAAATAATAAATAAATAAAAATAGTGACTGACTGCAAAACCCTCATTAAATTTACTGTGGGCAAACACGGCGTGCTGTAGTACATCTATTTAGTATGTTTTTGTGCATTGCCATTTCTCCATGAGCTTTTTTCATACCACACTCATGATAAAGAGTAATTACAATGTCCACACAGCTGGATAAATACATTATAAAAACTGGATAAAGAATAAAGACTGCCCTTAATAATGGCTAAGGACACAAATATAGCCATTTGGCTTTTTCCATTGGTACTCTCAGACAGTGGGCAAAGGGGTCGAATGTTTCGAGGACATTGTCCTCTGCCTCTACCGCTCTATTCACTTCTTATCCTTTCAGTACTATCCTCAGTGGGACTTAGCAATGTACCAGGAGTAGAATATGATTGGGGAGCTCACCCCAAGTTAGTTTGCATGCCGCTACCTGCAGACACTGATCCAAGTTGTTTTCCCCCAGATGGGGTTACTCATGGCCCTAGCATTAATGGACATAACAATGGACATAGCAATAGCCATAGTAACGGACATGGGAAGGGACATCTTGCTGGAGGCTTGCCTAACAGTCCTACTGGCAGCAGTAGTCGGCAGGCCATATCCGATGAAGCAAAAGCTACAATTCTGCACTTGAGGGAAAGCCTAGTGCGTCAGAAGGAGACGATTCTGGATCAGAGAGAAACTATACGGGAGTTGACAGCAAAACTGACACTCTGTGAGGGCTTTGGGAGAGGTTCAAGTGGGCACCACAATGAAGACCGCCTTGGACATCATGGCTCTCACCACTCTTCACATCACTATGACAGTGACCATCATTCTGATCCCCACTATCCTCTCAATGGGTACCACAATGACCATCAAAGAGGAAAGCCACCATTTCTGGGGAAACATGGATTTTTCCCTGAGCAGGCAGGGAAGACCTTGCAGGCTTTGAAAGAGAGGCTGGACAATTTACAGGTTTGGGATAATGTTTAGAATTTTTTTATTTTTATTTATTAGCTTAAAAAGTTACATTTGTATTTATAATAATATGGTGCATATATATAACTAGAACAAAAATCATTTGTGAGTCAGATTTGCTATTTGTAAGTCTTAAGGTAAAATACAATATACTGTGTGTGTGTGTGTGCATATATATATATATATATATATATATATATATATATGGTCACTTGATATGACCGTATCCTGTGCCAGTTACTGATCACTAGATACACCTCCAAACACCACAGAACCCCCCAGCCCCCTCCCCCACCCACCACCAAACCAACCACAGGTTACCTTACATAGCTTGCTTAATTAAATTAGTCTGATTCCCAGAAGAACACCTTGTTTGAAATGCTGAAAGAAAACAAGCCAAGATGAAAAGATGCTGAAGAAGACATAATGCAAGCACACATTTGACTTTCTAGAATTATGCTTTTATGGTTTTTTTTTTTTTAATTATGAGAGATTCTGTCTTCAAGGCTTACAGTATATTTGAGTATTTCTTTACCATTAAGAAATCATTGGTTACCTATAACCAATATGGTATTTTATTTTTTGAAAATTGTAAAAGAATATATTTAAACTCTTAGGTTTATATACTGTGCCATCATAAATACTTCAAGGGCAAATATATTAAAATGTTGTTTTTTTTTTAAAACCTCAAAACTTCTGTGAGGCTTTGCTTTAAATACATTTGGAAAATATGGCTCATGCTTTATTACACTTGCACCTGTCTCTGGGAGGATGTGCTCATATAGCACAGCTATAACCCAGTTCTGTGACATGCTAGCTAGTTTCCCAACTCATTACACTTATCCACCTTGATGAGCCATTAATCGTAGTGTACTATGGCATCGAGTAAGCCGGATTTGCTCTTACTAATAAGAGGAAGGAGGTTAACAGTGAAGGAGGGGCTGGTTTAAATGTCATCAAGCTTCTCTACATATTTACATAACAAACACTGTACATATGAGGTTATTCTAAACACAAAAGTGTCACAAATGTGTATTTTATGCATGCCTAACCTCATGCTTGAGACCAATGTCTTGTTCAATCTTAGTCATTCTATTTTCATGAAAGTGTGAGCCATCCTAGTGTACTATTATCACCTACAGTGGGTTCGTTAAGTATTCAGACCCCTTCCGTTTTTGCACAATTTTACTGTTATAGGTTAAATTTTAAACAGATTAAATTCATTTTTTTATCTATACATAATAACCCATAATGACAATGTGAAAAGAAAAAACCGGTCTCCGACCCATTATTTAGTACTTCTACAAGTACTAAAGTAGGTTACAAGCTTGCTCACGTGGATTTACGGCAATTTCTTGCATTCCTCCTGGTAGATTCTTTCAAGTTCAATCAGATTGGATGGGCAGCACCTGTGAACTGCCATCTTCAGGTCTTTCCGGAGATATTCTATGGAATCAAGTCTGTGCTTTGGCTGGTTTTGCCAGATAGATGTAGCAAATGGAGTTCAGCCCAAAGAGTTAAATGCTTGTGTCATCAGACCAGAGAACCTTTTACCTCATTCAATCAGAGTCTTTTATGTGCCTGCCCTATGGCTTTTAATCATGAGTGGCTTCTGTCTAGCCACTCTACCGATAAAGGATTGATGGAGTCTTTCTATGTTTTTTTTTATTATTATTTCAGCAGGTTCTCCTATCTCTGTGAAGGACTTCTGAAATTCTGTTAGAGTGGTCATTGGGTTCTTAGTCACCTAACTGCTTACTGGGTTTGGCAAGCCAGCTCTAAGAGGAGTCTTGGTGGCTATATACATCTTCTATTTCACAATGATGGAGCCAACTGTCCTCCTGGGGACATACAAAGCTTTAGAATAAAAAATGGTTTTATACCCTTGCGCATGTGTTGGTATCCCCTGACACAATTTGATCACTTGGTTTTTGGTCCGACATGCATTGTGAATTTTCCACAGGAGGACTCGGATCAAGTTTTAGAAACATCTTAAGATAATATAAACAAAACAAATAGGATGCATCTAAGCTCAATTTGGCATGCCTAAATCAGTTTTTGACTTTTAATACATATGAAATATATAAATAAAACATGTTTTTTCTTTGACATTATGGATATATGATGATGATGTATGGATGTCTGTAGTCTAACGGAAAAAAAATTAAATGTAATTCATTTTACATTAAATCTATAACACAAACATTTACAAAAACAGAAAGGGTCTGAACACATTGTATGTGCATTCTCTTTTCAATTAAAATGAGCATTATTACATTATTGTAGTGTGTTTTATGGTGAAAATATTAAGATGTTAAATACATACCATCCATTTTCTTCTATGATCTTTTTTATTTTTGTTTTTTGTATGTATTCTCCCCATAGGCAAGGAATTCGTCTAGCACCTATTCTAGTTCACTGAAAGACCTTCTGCAGCGCAAAATTAATGCACTTGAAGAACAGCTCCACCGTCACAATGATGGTCACCATGATCATGGCACTCACGAATCCCACCCTGGTCATGGGCATCCTGAGAGTCACCATGATGACCACCATGGAGATCACCATGATAACCAAGATAACAACCGCCACTATGGTCATCATTACAGTCACTATCATGGCCATCATTATGATCAATCCAGCACACACCAGAGTGAAAATGATAATGACAATGATGACCATCATAACAATCATAATGATGACCATCATGATGACCACCAGAATGAACGGCATTTTGACCCCCATGACAGTGGTCACCAAGGCAACGATGATCATGGCCACCAGCGCCGTAGCCCTCTTAAGCCAATAGCGTCTAGCGCACGTGGTGCCTACAATAAGTTGGATTCTGTGCTGAGCCATCTGTATCACAGGTCCCCAGAAACAGGTGTCTTACATTGAAGAGTTGTTTCTTATTTGATTTAACAATAACCTCTGAACAGCAATAGAATACTTTCAATTTCTTGCCTCTTCACAGGAACCCACAAGAGACCTAAAAATCCTGATGGCTTTCAAATTGGATTCCCCATGCACACTAACTATATGTATGGCCGGATCAAGCGCACTCTTCTGAATGAAATCTTTGCCCTAACTGTCTGCCTCTGGCTAAAGGGAGGTTCAGGCCCAGGAATAGGCACCCCTTTTTCCTACTCTGTTCCTGGTCAGGCTAATGAGCTTGTCTTGATTGAATGGGCCAACAGTCCAATAGAATTGCTGGTGAATGACAAGGTAAGAACATATATGCAATATATGCAAGCATTTCCATTTTCCAAAGTAACCATCATAATTCAATGGCCTCCACTAATATTGGCAATCTTGATAAATATGAGCAAAGAAAAATTGTCTTTATTGTTTTACATTCTGATCTTTTGTTAAAAGAAATTCACAAAAATACTCTGCTCTCATGGATATCAAACAATTACAAACAAAATACAGGTCTATTGAAATATATCTTTGTTAAATATACGTGTGCAGCAATTAAAAAAGATACAACTCAATGCTTTATACCCATTTTGTGAAGCTCAACAACCTTTTGCTGCACATCACAGCTATATTCCTTGGTCTTACCAATTGTTATGAATAGCTAAGGGAATTTAGCCTGTGTGTCACCTCATATTTATACCCCTGTGAAACAGGAAGTCATGGTTGAACAAGTCCCTGTTTCTAGTCACCCAGGTGTTCTAAAAATGTTAAATATCAATGTGATATTGATATAATATCAGGGCTATTATATATATTGATATAATATCAGGGCTCTATGCAGGTCACTTGAGCTCTTCTACCTCAGCTTTGGAAAACCAAAGAGAAACTGTAATACCACAGCATACATAGACATCCTATATAACTGTGTGCATCCAAGTTTCAGGCAACAGTTTAGGGAAGGCCCCTGTATGGGTGTTATGGTCAGGTAACCATAAACTTTTGGCCATATAGTGTACCTTCTACAAACATCTAGGGAATAAGTTACAAGACCTCCCTCTTTTTTATTTCCCTTTTTTAGGCTGTAACTCTTCCTCTATCTCTGCAAGATGGTAAGTGGCACCATCTTTGTGTGACTTGGTCGACTCGAGATGGTGTATGGGAGGCCTATCAGAATGGAATGAAAAGGGGCTCTGGGGAAAATCTGTCCCCCTGGCATCCCATAAAACCAGGAGGAGTCTTTATACTGGGACAAGAACAGGTAAGTGAATGAATAATTATTAATCATGCTTTATCCTCATACAGATCATTAATACAAATTAAAATATGCAATGTTTTTTTTTAATCTGATTATCCTTCTGGACAATAACAGGATACTCTTGGTGGCCGCTTTGATGCCACACAATCATTTGTTGGAGAAATGTCAGACCTACAAGTTTGGTCACGTGTTCTTAACTCTCAAGAGATAGACAACCAAGCTTCTTGTTCCATCCACCTCACCGGAGATGTTATTGCTTGGAGTGAGTCCATTGTGGAACTTCATGGAGGGGTTATCAAATATCCATTTGACCCTTGTCAGTAAAGGCCCTAGTGGGCTGCTTCTGCTGCTTCTTAACCCTTAGAACCCCCACACACAAGTTGCAGGCATTTTTGTAGATATATGGATATCATAAATAAGAATGAATTATCACTCAGAAATAAGGTGCACACTGTTAGAAGCAGAAAGACCCTTTCCATACTTCCTGGTTATGAAATACAGTATCAGTGATCTGTTTTTAAAAATACATAGACGTTCAGCATTGTGTTCAAAAGGCACTTCTTACACACATTGTCTCACAGATTATATTATCACAGATTAGAGAGAATGCAAAGTTTTTGTTTTTCAGAGATGTGGCCTAGATCCATGCTTTCTACGTGTCTTTGAATGATTGCATTTATGTCATTGATGTCACAAACTTGTCACAATATCTGAAAAAAAAGTGGTTCATTCATTTACCTTAAAAAATATATATTGCTTTCACTATCGTCATATATTATTTATTTTATTTGTGAATTCTTGGGTTATTTTGTCAAAAGTTAAAGTGTCAATCAGTTATGTCAATCACACACTAGAGTCACACACACTAGTTCTATAAATACTAGTTTTATATTGCATAAAAAGACAGAAGTTGGACACCTGCTGGAGAGACAGGATAGCAATCGAGAAGACGTAACTATACCCAAATTTATCCAATTAATAAATTCCCATGTCATTCAGAATAATACAATAAAAAGTAACAATTTTTTTTTACATATTGTCATATGAAACCAAGAGGAGACAATATAGATTTTTTTTTTTCTTCTTATACTAATCATATGTTCTTTCACCTTACCAGGCCATAGAATGTTCTTCCAAAGTTCATGTATTCTTATACAACAGTTAGTTTCCAGTCAACTAATTTGATTGGATAAGTGACGTTATTTAATGTAACAGCACTGGCACATTTCACTGTTTGTATCACTCTGTTTGTCTGTGTTCAATATAAAATTCCGACACGAGCAATTATACATTACATTGAAACCATTACTCCACTTACAACCCCAATTCCAAAAACATTGGGACACTGTGTAAAATGTAAATAGAAACAATTTGCAATTCTCATAAACCCATATGTTATTTACAATACGCAGCCTTTTGTTGCCTCTGTACCAGCTTTGTTCCGGCCATGAAATTCAAAATTACCTTATTTTTTCTTGAAATGGTACATTTACTCAGTTTAAACATTTGATATGTTTTCTGTGTTCTATTGTGAATAACATATAGGTTTATGAGATTTGCAAATCATTGCATTCTGTTTTTATTTACATTTTCTACAGCATCCCAACTTTTTTGGAATAGGGGTTGTACTATGGGCTGTATTTCAGTCTGTGCATGGCAACACACAATGGTCTATCCAGCTGTGGTGTTTCTTGGAATTATTTTTTGTTGATGGAGCAAAAGTAAACTAAATATTTAGCCATACTGTGTCTGAAATGTCAGTTACTCAATATAAATGTCAGTTACGCAATATTAATGAATTATATATAGACCTATAAAAAGCAATATTCCACACTATGCATGTGCAATATTGCTTAATTAGATCACAGTGACCTATTCTTACCATCTGTACTGAAATAACTTTTTGATTTTCATTTCAAGAGATGTAAAATACATTTTACTGATAATGGTAATATCAAAAAATCTGTTTGTATTCCTGTCAAATAATGCCACATCTGTGTAGCCAAGGATTTCTTGAAAAAAAAAGTATAGCATGTGGAGGTTCTGTAGTGATTGCAATGTTAGTGCTTAGTCAAAGGATGTGAAAAGGTTTTAAATACAGTCTGTGGTTCTAAGGGTTAACCAAACCATGCAATATTCAAACATGCTGTTAAATATTATCCCTGTGGTTTATATGTTATGACAAATTTTATGACCATTTGGATTATTGATTAAATGTTAGTGAGCATCAAGGGAATATTTTAAAAGGTTTAAGTTAGATTTTGAAGCAGTTCTTAGCAGCATAACACAGTGAGAAGGTTTGGGGGCCTATTTAAATGTATTCAAATGTTTCATACTAAAAAGTAAATAAACAAACAAACAAAAAAAAATTATATTAATCCAGTAAATAAATTATAATCCAATCTTTTAGTCTGCTTCTCTCTTCAGGTTCAGGTGTAACTGCAGGGAAAAGCTTAGTTTTAGGTTGTTTTTTTCCATACTTATGCAACTGCCATCTGATAATTTGTTTTAACTAGTAATGTTTGTGCATATCTGTATGGGTGGTGTGTGTTGATACTATGTAACATCGCTCAAAGTATTTGTATTTATTTTCATACAAATGTTATCTATATTTCATACCAATTTGCATTTGAATACTACAGGTAGGTGGGGTGTTGAAATGGGTCTGCATATGTGCATGCAGAAAACCAAGAGCTGCATGAGAATGCAGAGGTGTCCATGGCAACATAGTTTAAAGAAGGATTAAACAGACAAAGAGAACACACTGATGTAGGCCTATTCTCTTAAAATGCTGAACATGCAAACTAACTAACTAACTTTCTCTCTCTCTCTCTCTCTCTCTCTCTCTCTCTCTCTCTCTCTCTCTCTCTCTCTCTTCTTCTCGTGTGACATGTCTTCATTCACATAAATACAGTGGTTTGGTGAACAAATCTATACTGAGGGAACACATATTGTATCATTGAAAACCATTTAAACAACTTTTAGTTTCTGGATAATTTTATGGAACATGAATTTAATCTATTTTATGCAAATGATACAGTAAAATCTGTTTTGGAAAATGTTGCAGAAATGAAGAAATGCCCAATGTATCTCTAGCTCATAACCTCTACATTGAATGACTTCTATGTACTAATGTGTGAGAAAATTTGTTCTGTGTGTCTGAGCGTGTTTACGTGTGTGCGCGCATGAGTGCGCGTGAGTGAGAGAGAGAGCGGGAGAGAATCTTAAATCCTAAAAATCTTATGTGTCTGGTTCTGAATTCACCATTCTCTGAGTAGATCCTGAGTCGGTGGTTTTCAGTGTTTGTCTCATACAGAGACGCAGACTGCAGTTAATGACATCTCACAATCATCGTCAGGTACAAGCACACAGTTGCCATGGCAACAAGCCGGCACCATTTTTCTTTGTAGAATAAGAGTACACTACGATGTTTATGCCTGCTTTCTTGAGCTTCAGTACTCCCAACATAACATAGCACAGAGGCCAGTAGAACTCTATCCAAATGTGAAGCTGTGCCAGCTGCCAACATTTCCAATGATGATCAGATTTTTTACTTTATTTTACGAATCATATAACATGTTTGATGTTTTTTTTTTTTTTTTCTTAGAAACTCAGTGGCTTCATACTATTGCGATTTTGGTGTCGCAATGGAGGATCACGTGATTTTGTGCCCAACGACAGATGACAGAAAAGACTCCACTCCACACTGCTCACACTGCCACCTAGTGGACTATTCGTGCTGTTATAATGAATAATCTCTCTCTCCCTCTCTTCTCTCTCTCTCTCTCTCTCTCTCTCTCTCTCTCTCTGTGCGTGTGCGTGCGTGTGTGTGTGTGTGCGCATATTTATGTATATTAATTTTGAGGTTTTGAATATCCTTGAATCTCTTGAAATTACTCGGAGGGTAAATCATGGTTGCACCATATGATTTTTTTTTTCAAATTAATGTTGATGTGAAAGGGCTAAATTCACATACTTCATGGTCCATTAGTTTTAGATTACAATTTGCCCCTTCAATTTGCCCCTCCTTATTCATTAATGCCTCAAAAGCAAAAATGTTAACGTTAATGATAATTTATATATTAATATATACTCTCTGAATACAAAATTCAGGAATAAAAAAAAATATGTTAAATATGCAAAATATTATTGTATACATTTAAAATAATTAGATGATGCATTATACACTGATCAGGCATAACATTAAAACCACTGACGTGACGTGTGATGCTCTGGGAAATATTCTGCTGGGAAACCTTAAGTCCTGGCATTCATGTGGATGTTACTTTCACACGTACCACCTACCTAAACATTGTTGCAGACCAAGTACACTCAGGGAGCTTCTTGCTTGTGTCCACCCCTTCATGGAAACAATATTCCCTAATTTCAGTGCCTTTTTTCAGCAAGATAATACACCCTGACCCACTGTAAAATTGGTCAGGAATGAGGAACATGACAAAGAGTTCAAGGTGTTGACTTGGCCTCCAAATTCTCCAGATCTCAACCTGATTGAGCATTTGTGAGATGTGCTGGACAAAGAATTCCAATCCATGGGGGGCCCCACCTCAAAACTTACAGGACTTAAAGAATCTGTTGCTAATGTCTTGGTGCCAGATACCACAGCACACCTTCAGATGTCTTATGGAGTCCATGCCTCAATGGGCCAGAGCTGTTTTGTTGGTACAAAGTTGACCTACACAATATTAGGCAGGTGATTTTAATGTTATGGCTGATCGGTGTATACATTTAGATGATAAAAGAAGGCTGTGATGAGTTTGTTACTTTGTGACAAAGGATCTAGTCAGGGTGGGTCACTGATCTAACAGCAATGTGGTGGTTGGTATATAAAGAAAGTAATTTATTATGAATGACTAATTAGTAACTAATCTCTTAAACATAATGGGACTATTTAACATTCTTCTAAAGTGATAATAATAACTAACTGGAAAACACAAGGATAGCAATTAATAATGCACTCTGTAATTTATTAAGGAAGAAAGAACTAACCATAGTATTTTTTTTAATGCAGGAGAGAATTATACAAATCTGACTGGCTACATGCAAAGCAGTAAACAGATTAATTTACATTAAGTTGAACCTTGCTTAACTTCTTCCACTACACAGTGAGCCAGATTGTTCTGCGTCACTACAGACATGCATGGTGTGGATCCAGTGATGCTCTCCACTGAAATGAATGTTTCAAACCTGCAAGTGAATTATAAATGCCAAAAGAACAGAAAAGATTGTGCTATTAAACATAGGTACTGGATATACAAACTGTCATTGTTTTTTTTTTCTCTCTCCTTTTCCAGCTATGCCTTGTCCACAGTTTCATCCCAGTGTTAGTCACACAAAATTAGACATGTCATGATGCCACATAACTGAATAGCTTTTGTGAATATTAATAGACTAGACAAGACTAGACAACTTAATTGTGGCTACTAAGCCTACACACCAACCCAGGTCTTCGATTTCAGTGTATTTGGCATGTCTCTCATATTGGACATGTGTTGCTTTAGCATCCTAGCTTCTCAGTTCTTCTTCTGCACCATATCTCTATGTATTTCTTCTGCAAAGGTCTCAAGACATTCATATGAAGACAGTCCGAGAAGTATCCGAGACAACAATGATCTTTCCTCGAATGCCTTTGTATTACCATTTGATTTTTAAAATATATTTGGATTGTTTATGGACTTAGGTTTTAAAAGGTCATTTTGGCAGAACTGACCACTTTTACACTTTTAAAAACGAACTTTTGTCACTTCAGGTTATAAATTCTTATAGCTTCTCGAGGGGCTTTGTATTGCCATCTACTGTTCACAGTAATGTAAGTTGTTATGGATAAGGGAATCTGCTAAATGACTAAATGTAAATGGAAATTTACACTGAAAGTATTTATGGAGCATTTTACTGGCAAGCCTCACATAACAGTTACTCTTATTTTAAACAACATTTAAATCTACACCAGCTTTGTAAGGCACACAACCTACATGCCTGAAAATACATGGCATCATGAAAACCTGACTGCCTCTGCCAGAAAGCTTAAAATAGGCCATGGTTGGACCTTCCAGCAGAACAATTATCCAAAACATACATCAAAATCAACACAAAAATGGTTTACTGACCACAAAATCGAGGTCCTGCCATGGCCATCCCAGTCCCCTGACTTGAAACCCATAGAAAACCTGTAGGGTGAACTGAAGAGGAGAGTCCACCAGTGTGGACCTCAAAATTTGAAGGATCTGGAGAGATTATGTATGGAAGAACGGTCTCAGATCACTTGCCATGTATTCTCAAACCTCTTCAGGCATTATAGGAGATGACTCAGAGCTGTTATTGTTGGCAAAGGGAGGTAGCACAAAGTATTGACTAAAAGGATGCCAATAACTGTTGCACACATATAATTAACAAAGACATTTTTTTTGATAAACCTGTGTTGTGTTTGCAATTGTTTGATACCCATGATAGCAAAGCATTTTTGTGAATTTAACAAAAGATCTAAAGGTTAAACAATAAAAACAATTCTTCACAGCCTTCTTTGCTCATATTTACCAAAGTTGCCAATATTAGTGGAGGGCGCTGTAGGCTGGTTCATATTTTGAATATGCTTACTATAAATTAGCTACGTAATGGGTATGACTGAATGTGGAAAGGGTGTGGAAACAGCAGAACCCTTGAGAGAGAGAGAGAGTTGCGCCAACAGAAGTTCAAAACGTTTGATCATTACGTGATTCATGTAGACTTCCGATAGTTCCAGGAATTAATTTGTGGCCTATTTAAATCCATAGAGTTTGAGACAACTGCGATTTTTTGTAATTAGTAGCCAATAAATGCATTGATTTAAAATATTTATATAATACAACAACATGTGTATGCAGTATGCATATATAGTTACAACAATGTTGTTTAAAAAAATAAAATAAAATCCACAAATATTTGAGGATTAGTGTGGTCAAGTAGCATTAACCTGCCTTGTTTACATACCATGGTTAAAGACCGTGTTGCTGTTGTTTTTAATGAATATTTTTATGTTCTTAAACTTGTAAGTTAGTCAAGGGCATTCACTAATGTCATCTTTATGACCTTCAGATAGGACAAGAGACAGGGTTACGGAAATGGACTTGCAGCAGCACCATGATGTTAAGTGTGTTATCTTAGAAATAAGTGAAATGTAAAATTAAATTAATCTCAATCGGTTTAATATTCTTATGCACCCCTGCACTTAATTAAATATAAATTAATAAATAATATATTCAACTTAAACACGTTCATACACAATCATATATATTTTATGTATTTTGATTATTGCTATGCACTTATTTACAGCAATGGATTTATAAATACATGTCTAATAAGCTGAAAATCATATCAAGCATGTTGTCTATGTCCTTTGCTCCATGTTGCCCTTGTATAATGTCCACCATGGTTTGCTGTGCTGCATGGGGATGCTTCAATCGCTCAGAGAATGGAGTATGAATGCATGGTTTCCCCTCTGGCACGGAGAGGAGGAAAAAACGGTCGGCTCAAACGAGCAGGAGCAATCTAAACATGACAAAACATTACAACACCAAAACAATTGTGAGGTAATCATACTTAAATATACTTTCCCTTTCTCACAAAGACCACAGCATGGGGAAGTTTAATGTTAGGTTTATTAAAATTAAGGAACAGCAAAAGACATGCAAAACCCAGGGAGCTGAGACTCATAGTGAGTCTTTAGGCCTTTGTCTTGTGTTATTAGTTGTGTTTTAACTACATAGAAAGTGTTCCCTAATACTGTAGATTTAATCACTATGGGGCATGTGCAGTTTGTGGGAAGACAAAACGGAGGTGTGTGTGGGAAGTAAACTCAAGTCACTCTGAAGGAACATTTTGAGGCAGACCAGTTTGTCAGGACCAAAAAGGCCAAGGCTTGGCTGAGAACAGATGTCGTTTACACCATCCTTGTGCATCGTCCTGTGGTCAAAAAGAGGAGCCTCCCTGCACCACAATGCACTTCTGGACCTGCAAACATAGAGCACATTACTGCTGATCACAGCTATAGTGTTACAGGTGACACAGGTATAATATGTATGAAGCCTTACTAATTGTAGTAGTATTTCTTATGTTGAAGTGATATATTATTTTCAATATTTATATATTAGCAGTAGCATGTCTTCTGCCTATATCCATTTCAATGATTAAGGAAAGGAGGGATGAGGACACTGAACGATATATCAATAGGATGCATCTTTTTTTTAAATAGCTCTCTTCCAACAACAAGGAAAATAATTCCTTTAGTAAGTGTGTAACTAAGGAATGAAACTGTGTGTGCGGAGTTTGCATGTTCTCCCCGTGCTGTGGGGGTTTCCTCCGGGTACTCTGGTTTCCTCCCCAGTCCAAAGACCTTCATGGTAGGCTGATTGGCGTGTCTAAATTGTCCATAGTGTATGAACGGGTGTGTGAGTGTGTAAGTGATTGTGCCCTGTGATGGACTGGCACCCTGTCCAGGGTGTAACCCCGCCTCATGCCCGATGCTCCCTGGGATAGGCTCCAGGTTCCCCGTGACCAAGCTGCATTAAGAGAACGAATTTTACAATGAATTTAACAGGCTTTTCATGGTTTGCTCTGTTCAGGTTGATTTATGTTTGTTATGAGGCAACTTCCGGTAGTCTATCCAAGCCTAATCTATGAACTGATAACAAACCCTAAAGCTACTCATTTAACAAAGGAATAATTCACTTATTCCTTTGTGTAAGTTAATTAGACTCAGATGCACCGACCATATGCGGATTTATTCTCTAAAAGTCTTACCTTTTAAAAAGGTGCATCACAAACGGTCTATTCTGCAGCATCTGTACTGCGCAGATAGTATTTAGTGCAAACGTCCGGGAAATATTCAGAGGCTCAAGGATCCGCCATAACTGTAAAAAAAATTAAAAAATAAAAAATAAAATAAAATAAAATAAAATAAAACAACAAACCCCCAAAAATGGTGCATTGGAGTGAACGGAGTTGACGCAGCTCGATCTCTCTCTCAAGAGCTCTGGTGCTCAGGTCGCATAGCAACCATAAGCCAATAGCACCAGGCTTTGTGGAAATGTGGAAATAGCGTCGCACCGCATCCGCAGACTCTATCTTCAAGGTCGCGCGTACAAAGCATCACGGGAAGTATCGGATTCTCCGTGTGACTGTGTATCATCGGAGAACCGTCACGAGTTCCAGACGCAAAGATGCGGCTTTAAATTAAAGAGCAGGAGGAGGAGGAGGAAAGCAGAGGTCACGCTGATTACTGATGGTATTGGCTGAAGCAAAGCAGAGGGGGCGCTTTTTTTTCTTCTTTTTTAAACGTCAAAGGGCAACGTGAGACTCACCACGTATTCACAGTGTGACAAACACACACGGCACTACACATCGAGTGTCAGTGGATGAGAGAGGCGCGCGCAGGAGTGGATCACACACGGCGCACAGGAAAGGTAAGCATGCAAGCGCGCGATGCGTTCTTTGATGTTGCGAGAAGAAGAAAAAAAGATGGCGTATATTATTCCCAGCTAATAACTATGAGTTTAACTGAATATCTGTAATGTCACTGAGGGCGTAGGCTATGTGCAGAACTGGTGCACCAGGCGGAATTCTTCATCATTTTCATCATCAAAACTAAACCCCAACTAAATAGTGTTAGTGAAGTATAAATGTGTTATTTCAAGAAGAAGAAGAAGAAGAAGAAGAAAAAACCTCCAGCAGATAAGCACCTGTTGTATGTCGGTCTAAAGAATCCTGAGTTGTTGTTTTTTTTTTTTTTTGCATATCTGCACTTTTTTTTATTATTATTATTTTTAAATGCATTTTATTTTTATTAGGCTGTTATTATTATCATTATTATTAGTAGTAGTAATTATTATTGCATATCTGCATTATTTGGGTTCTGCATTTTTAATGTTTATCATTTTTCAGCCTACGTGTATCTTGCATCAGAACCTGCGTGCAAAACTGCGCGTGCACAACTGACCTGCCGCTCCCATTTCACTGGAACATGGAGGGGGAGAAAGTGAGTAGCACGAGCTCTACACCTAGACAAAAAGAACATGCTGAACAGTGGATGGTTCCAGACAAACAAGATTCCAGAGGTTTAAAGAAAATGTCAAATAATAATAATGATTTTAAAAAATATCTCCTTTTATGGCGTATAGCCTTCTTAACAACGTCACTGCATTACACCAAAGGCAAGGCGATACATCAACAGAATACCTAAACTGGCTGTATTGTAGACACAAAAAGAGTTATTAAGACTGTAGGAAATCATTGAGAAGTATGCATTATATCATAACACAAGAACAATTACATTTAAACAACTCCCTAGCAACAAACTATTACAACCCCAATTCCAAAAAAGTTGGGATGCAATGATTTACAAATTTCATAAAAACCCAAACGTTATTCACAGTAGAACATAGAAAACATATCAAATGTTTAAACTGAGGAAATGTACCATTATAGGGAAAAATAAAGTAATGTTTAATTTGATGGCAGCAACACGTCTCAAAAAAGTTGGGACAGGTGCAACAAAATGCTGGAAAAGTAAGTGTCACTAAAAATAAACAGCTGGAGGATTATTTTGCAACAGGTCAGTACTATGATTGGGTATAAAAAAGAGTATCTTAGAGAGGCAGAGTTTTTCAGAAGTAAAGATGGGATGGAAGCATATATGTTGCTCTAAAACCAGTATATACCTTTCAGCATTGATGCCTTTCCGGATGTGGAAGCTGCCCATTCCATATGCACTAATGCACCCCCTTACCATCAGAGATGCAGGCTTTTGAACTGAGCGCTGATAAAAAGCGGGATGGACCCTCTCCTCTTTAGTGCTCTTTAGTTTAGAGGACGCTGCAAAGTTTTCCTCTTTGCCTCAGTCCATTTTAAATGAGCTTTGGCCCAGAGAAGATGGCTTTCTGGATCATGTTCATATATGGCTTCTTCTTTCCATGAATAGAACAGTAACCAGCATTTGTGGATGGCAAGGCGAACTGTGTTCACAGACCATGAGTTCTAGAGGTGTTTCTGAGCCCATGCAGCGATTTCAATTACACAATCATGCCTGTTTTTAATGCAGTGCTGCCTGAGGGCCCGAAGGTATGCAATGTTGATTTTCATCCTTGACCCTTGCACACAGAGATTTCTCCAGATTTTCTGAATCTTTTGATGTGCTGTGGCAATCAAATTCAAAATTACCTTATTTTTTTCTTAAAATTGTACATTTGCTCAGTTTAAACATTTGATATGTTTTCTGTGTTCTATTGTGAATAACATATGGCTTTATGAGGTTTGCAAATCATTGCATTCTGTTTTTTTTACATTTAACACAGTGTCCCAACTTTTTTGGAATAGGGGTTGTATATCTAGAGGGGAAAAACCACTTAAGAATGTAATGCACAATTTGTTGGAGCCAAACCATGTCCTTGCCACATGCCTATTTTTTCTCCCCATTTTTACTGTGCATAATACTGTATGTGATCACTTGCTGATATAAATGAATATTGTAACCTACGTAATTGTCAAACCAGTATATACATAATACAATGTCAAAATAGTTGTGCTGTAAAAATAATTTTATGTTAAAATGTTTTGTCATAACACAATAACCTGACTGTAATAACAGATTAATATAATAATATTAATTTTGATCATTTAAACAATACTCTCACTAAAATAATACTCTCAAATTTGGTAACTGTTGATGTTGATGGTAGAAAATGTTGGAATTCATCTTTAATTTTATAGAGAACGGCCATGTGACTGCTGTGAATATCCATTACACATCACGTGCGGGATTGGCTATGAGTCACTGTGAGGTTCTCAGATATACTACACAGCACAGTGGATATAAAACGCCTACTCACCCCTACTGGTTTTTGTGATGTAAGAAAATGAAACCAAGATAAATCATGTATGATATTTTCCCACCTTTAATGTGATATATCAACCAACAAAATTCAAGTGAAAAACAAATGGAAATGTTTTAGGAAAGAAAAAGAATAAACTTTTTAAACCTTTTTATAATGAATCATGTGTCTGTGCTCAGAATAAACCAATCACATTCAAACTCATGCTCAAAAGTAATTATCATACACCTCTCATTGATGAAGTGGTTCTGATTAACTCCAATTAAAGATCAGCTGTTTCTGTTATGATTTTCTTGACATCTTAATTTTATCAGACTGTTTATTACTGCTTTTAATATATATTATAATTTCCTGTCACAAAAGAATAACCTTAGCAATTTTGATCATTTAAACAGCATTTAAAATATATAAAGCATAAGTACTTATGTTGGCAGAAAATGTTGGAATTTATCTTTAATTTCAAATAACATACTGAACAGTCATATGACTGCTTTGGATAACCATGATTAACCCCAAACAAAGATCAGTTGTTTCTGTAGGATTTCCTTGTCTACGGTCACAAAGAGCTTACAAAGCTTGTACAGGTCTCATTGTCAAAATGTATCGATCAGGAGAGAGGTAAAAATAGATTTCCAAAACATTAACATGGAACATTGTGAAGGCCATCGTGTTGAGTGGAGAAATGGGGCACCACAGTGACTTTACTAAGAACGGGACATCTCTCCAAAATTGACGAAAGGACAAGAAAAAAACTTATCCAGCAAGTTAAAGGAGGAAACATCTGGCAAGTACTAGTCATTCCCTACATGTGACAACAGTCTCTCATATTCTTCACATGTCTGGGCTATGGGGTACGGTGGCTAGACAGAAGCCCTTTTTCATGAAAAATAATCCAAGCCTGCCTAAATCACCCAAAACCATGTGGCAAAATGTGTTATGGTCTGATGAAACTTTTGGAGTGCAATAACAATACAGGTTTATTACCCAAAGAACACCATAACTATACATGATGGCAGCATCATGCTATGGGCCTGCTTCTCTTCGGCTGGGATTGGTGCTCTAATCAAGATAGAGGGAATCATGGATAGCCACAATCTGTTTTGACACAAAACTGGCAGGCCTCTGTTAGACAGCTAAAGATGAAGAAAATGTTCACTTTCCAGCACAACAATGACCCAAAGCATAAATCCAAGTTAACAAAAGAATGGCTTCAGAAGAAGAAGATCAATGTTTTGGAATGGCCCAGTCAGAGCCACAATAAAATTATAACATTTAAACCTAGTATCTCAACAACAGAACTCATCTGCTCCAGTCTTGCCTCCATCCCCTCCTGGTTTCTGCGCCACTCTACTTACTGTGAGTGAACCAGAAGTTAGAAGGATGTTTCTGACAGTGAACCCCAGGAAGGCTGCTGGCCCCGACGGAGTACTAGGCAAGGTGCTTAGATCGTGTGCCCACCAGCTTGCCCACATCTTTACCAGGATATTCAATCTCTCCCTGGCCGAGCAATTATCCCGCCCTGCCTAAAATCAGCCACAATCATTCCTGTGCCAAAGAAGTCTCCCACCACTAGCCTAAATGTTTATCATCCTGTGGCCCTCACCCCAGTTATCATGAAGTGCTTTGAGAGATTGGTCCTTCAGCACATCAAGGACTACGTCCCCCCAGACTTTGATCCTTTCCAGTTTGCATATCGCGCGAACAGATCCACAGAGGATGCTATCGCCGTAGCTCTCCACTCCGTGTTGAGACATCTAGAGCACCAACAGAGCTACAGCTGGATGCTTTTCGTGGATTAAGCTTTTAATACAATCATTCCAGATATTTTCTTCACAAAATTGGTCACTCTTGCCCCCCTCCTAAATGTGCCTGGATAAATAACTTTCTCACTAACCGGTCTCAGACAGTGAGACTCGGTCACCACCTCTCCTCCACTCACACGCTGAGCACCGGTTCACCACAGGGCTGTGTGCTAAGCCCCCTCCTGTACTGTCTCTACACCTACGATTGCAGTCCAGCCCACAATAACAACGTTATCGTCAAGTTTGCTGACGACACCATGGTGGTCGGACTCATCTCAAAGGGAAATGAGGTAGCCTACAGAGAGGAGGTCCTGAACTTGGTAGCCTGGTGTTCAGAGAACAATCTGGATCTGAACACTAAGAAAACCAAGGAGATCATTGTTGACTTCAGGAAGCACAAAACTGAGCTAGCCCCCCTGTTCATAAACGATGAGTGTGTGGAAATGGTCCACACCTTCCGGTTTCTGGGCGGCCTTATCTCCGCTGACATCTCCTGGTCAGACAACGTCACAGCAGTTATTAAGAAAGCTCAAAAGCGGCTACACTTCCTGAGAGTTCTCTGGAAGTACAATCTGGACCCCAAGCTGCTGCTGAACTTCTACCGCTCGTCCGTCGAGAGCCTGCTGACTGTATTACGGTATGGTACGGTAGCTACACCGCGGTAGACAGGGAGAGGCTTCAAAGAGTAATAAGGACAGCACAGAAGATCATTGGCTGCCCTCTCTCCTCCCTGATGGACTTTTACACCTCCCATTGCCTCAGCAGAGGAAAAACGATCAGGTCAGATCAGGAAAAAGGACAGCTCTCACCCTGGCTCTGACCTGTTTAATCTGCTGACCTCAGGGAGACGTTACAGGTACATCAGAACAAGGACAAACAGGCTCAAGAATATTTTTTTATAAACACACACATGTAGATACACACTTACACAGTACAATTTTTTTTTATTTTGTGGTGCTGTATATATCTATTTTATTTCATTTTTTGTATGTGCGTTTTTGTATATGCGTATGAATATGTATGTGTATATGTATGTGTGTGTGTGTGTGTGTGTGTGTGTGTGTGTGTGTGTGTGCTGGAGCATGCAGTGTGCTCTGAAACCCAGTTTTTTTAGTGACATTGACTTTGTTTACTTTCTCCACATATATTTCTTATGATTTCTGTCCTGTCTCTATTGTCATTGATTGTTTCCCTTATGTGTCATCATTAGTCTCAGCTGTTTTGTGTTAGTTCTTGATTAAGTTTGTCATTTAAACCCCTCATATCGCATTGTTCATTGCGAAGTATTGCGTGAGTTTCCCGTATACCAAGCAGTTGTTCTATGTTTCTGTGCCATAGTTTTGATCTTGTTCTTGCCCTCGTTGTTCGATTCTTTTTTAGTCTAGTTAATGCCTGTTTGCCGATCAGTTGACCTATTGCATGTTTTTTACCCACGCTATTGTCTCAAGTTTTGGATTTGTCTGCCTGTGTCATGTAATCGGAGAAGGAACTCTGAACTACATTTCCCAGCAGCCTCTGCATCATAGTCACATGACCACCTGCACCTGAATCACGTTTCTGTTAACAAATACTCGTGTATATAGCCACAGTTTGCAGTGCATTTCTTGTCTTATGTTTTTCTTTCTTTGCCTTTAACCCTGTCACCGTGTTTTGTTCTTTGGTTGATGTTTAGTCTGTGCCACATTGTTTTGCCTCAAAGTCATAGTGTCTTTTTGTATTTTGTTTGGTTCTTTATTAAATTTTAAAATTCTGCACTTGCATCCATCTCAACCTCCATAACGTGACATAACATAGGACCATGAACCTGGCTGCAGCATAATTTTTTAGGTTCTAAGAGGCCCTGTACAAGAGGGAGAACCCAAAGTGGGAGCCTTATAACCAGGCTGGAACCATCGACAACCCTCCCTCCCCCACTGTGGATCTCGTCCAGCATGCCAAGTCTACGGAGAACGTCATTCAGCCTCCTTGCTCGTCTGAGGATGCCGCTCAGCATTCCTGTTCAGCTGAGTATGCCGCTCAGTCACCCTGTTCAGCTAAAGATATTGCTCCGCGTCCTGCTCCCTTTTCCTGTTCTGCTAAGAACGTCGCTCTGCCTCCATGTTTCACTGTGGACATCGCTTTGTGTTCCTGCTCGGCTGAGGACTTTGCTTCACTTTCCTGCTCGGCTGAGGACGTCGCTCTGCCTTCCTGCTCGGTTGAAGATGTCGCTCCGTTTCTTTGTTACACGACATATGTCGCTCCCCCTTCCTGTTGCACTGAGGGCATCATTCCCCCATCGTACTTCGCGAAGAGCATCGTTCCTCCCTCTGGCCTCACAGAGAAACTCGCTCCCCTCTCTGGCCTTGTGGAGAGCGGCACTCCCCCCACTTGCGTCATGGGGAATGCCACTTCCCCTTCAGTCTCCGCCTTGAGGTTTGTTCCTCCTGCTGGCTGTGCAGTAGCCATCGCTCCGCATACAGAGCAGGTCTCCTCCCTATATCCTTACAATGTTCTGATGAGATTTGGGGAAAAAACAAAGGCCAATATTGGAGATGTGGTTTAATGATTTCTCTTATATATTCAGTATGAGATTAAGTTAATTAACCACAAAGACATCTATCATTACATTATCAGTTTATTCAGTTTTACTTGTATAGCATTTTTAACAATGGACATTGTCACAAAGCAGCTTTACAGAAATATATAAATTCAGGATATAGATTTGAAATGTATGAATTTATCCCTAATGAGCAAGTCAGAGGTGACATTTTCTGTACTAGTAATTCTGGCGGTGGTTAATTTATCCTCATGCACTTCACAAGGCATGAATTTTTCACATTTAAAATGTGAGGTGAAGGTGAACTTAAGGTCATAAACTGCTTCAGGATCATGTGGTTCAGTGGATTTTGTTCACTCAGCACTACAGCCTCCTATACTTGATCAGGGCTTATCAAACTGTTTTGAACAAAGGGATCCCTTTACCGGTGTGAACGGGCCTTAGGTTAAAATACGTTTATTATTTTAAAATGTGCAATAATATTTTGTCTCTGGGGCCACAGAGCTTTTTATTTACACCCATATTCATTAGATTCAAATTGACATTTATTTACATACTTTTATTTCAATTCTTTTTTAAACTGAAGTTTGGATTAAGCTCATTCAATTCAAGTGACCAGTCAAATAGGCTAATAACTATAAGAATTCATCAATAAATTGAATACATAGAAAGTTGTGGATCCTCTGGCTATTTTTGACTTAACCCTGGGGGCTGTCACGTGTCATGACGTGAAGGAAGCAGGCAGGATGCAATCGCAGTCGAACGGTGACAGGTGGAAGCAAAACAAAACGGAAACAAGAAACATGACTCTCTCTACAAACTAGGCTATGCTAAACCAACTTGGCTATGGCTAACGCTAATGCTAAGTCTACGACACATGAACTGGGACTTAACTGTAACACATGACATGGACTCTCTAAATCTAGAAGCTCTTCTAATTCTAAGCGATATTGACGTACATACATACATTCATACATTCAACCGCTCTGTGTGAAGCACGGCTCATGGTATACATACATACATGCATGCCTCATTATCCCGCAACTGCTAACAGCTGCAGGCAATACCATAACACACGTGACACATGACGAGATGGGACGTAGACATGACGTCAACCCGGAAGAAGCATGCGCATGCGCACCAGCGGCCAAGGCGTGCTGCTGCACGGGGGAATCATGGCAGGGGCGTCCCTGGACCTCCCTTTGAGGACCATAGCCATAGATATCATGATTCAGCATGAAGAGTCGGCACAGTCTCAGTATTTATGAAAATGCCATGCTCTGTGATTTGTTGGTTTTTGTCTTTTTGTGTGCTTGAGTTTAAGTTTTTGGTAATCTGTTGAACATCCCTGTAGCAGTGCACTACCAACAAGGCACGAGTTGCTTTATTTTGACTTCTTCCCTTTTCTCTTTTGTAGAAGGAAGTGACATGCTATCTTCTGTTCTCTCTGGCCACGGCTGTTATTGGCTCCCTGCAGTTCGGCTACAACACAGGGGTCATCAATGCACCTGAGCAGGTAAAAATATGTGTGCGAGATCCCTGTAGCTTAATCCCTGTACCTTTCAATATTTTATACTATTCAAACTTCCAAAGTTTCACAAAAATCCACTTGAAAATGTTTAAGATTGTCTATTTTAAGTCCATCGAAATGCATTTCCTAACCTTTCATTCAAATTACCTTTTTGTTTGATGTCAGAATTTTCTGTACTTGATAAATATAGTTAATTCATTCTAAGATATTAAACATAGTCAGAAGAAGAGTCAGGAAGTGTATCCATGTGCAGAAGTATTTATTTACAAAAATTCACGCAAGCAAAGATGAAGTTGCTCAAACTCAGAATTTGTAAATAGGCAAAGGAGGGGTTGACACCCTTGTATTAGGTCAGAGGGTAATCCAAAGTAAGGGTGACATACCGGATAAACATTTACATTTATATTTATGGCATTTGGCAGATACTCTTATCCAGAACATCTTCTCTATCAAAAGCATATCCTCCTTATTTCAGGCAGCAAGAATATAACACTCTGAACTTATACTGTACATTGGTTGGCAAAACTTAGTAAATACTGTTGAACTTGACCACTATTTACGGATAAATGACTACAATACTACACTAGTTTGAGCAAAGATACATGGAAAATGGATTCACTTTTATACAATGGCAGTAATTGTAAATTATATGAAACTGGATTTATCTGTCTTAATTTTTATAGATGGACCGATAAATCTTAACATTATGCTGTCTGATGGACGTCACAGATGACGTTTTGTGGGAAATGTGGGCTTCTGAGAACCTATCAGTAATTGCAAGGATAGTACTGAATCCTTTTAATAATGGTAAATCAGAGATTTAGTCCAGCAGTTTTAGGACCAGAGGTATCGTGGCACTAGGAATGTTACTAAAAGTGATGTGAGCAGATGATGAGAGGCCCTGGTTTGTGCACACAGAAGGCCACCAGAATATAATTGCTAATCAAGGAGATGGTTCACTGTATTCCTGGGTACCCTGGAATACCCTGAAACTTATTATCTATTCCTGCATGGATTGAGATACAATATTGAGATACATTAGGCTGCATATATATAAGAGGTAGTACGTATGCAGCCTAATGCATGTGTTTCATGCTCATATTCTTCCATAGCCTGTGTTTCTGTGATTGATAATGGGTAAACTCAGCTGCTTGGAAAGAATGGGCCTGGCATGTACAGTGGTGTGAAAAAGTGTTTGCCCCCTTCCTCATTTCCTGTTCCTTTGCATGTTTGTCACACTTAAGTGTTTCGGAACATCAAACCAATTTAAACAATAGTCAAGGACAACACAAGTAAACACAAAATGCAATTTGTAAATGAAGGTGTTTATTATTAAAGGTGAAAAAAATCCAAACCATCATGGCCTGTGTGAAAAAGTGATTGCCCCCCTTGTTAAAACATACTATAACTGTGGTTGTCCACACCAGAGTTCAATTTCTCTAGCCACACCCAGGTCTGATTATTGCCACACGTGTTCACAATCAAGGCATCACTTAAATAGGAGCTGCTTGACACAGTAAGGTCCACCAGAAGATCCTTAAAAGCTACACATCATGCCGAGACCCAAAGAAATTCAGGAACAATTGAGAAAGAAAGTAATTGAGATCTATCAGTCTGGAAAGGGTTATAAAGCCATTTCCAAAGCTTTGGGAATCCAGCGAACCATAGTGAGAGCCATTATCCACAAATGGCGAAGACATGGAACAGTGGTGAACCTTCCCAGGAGTGGCCGGCCGCCCACAACTACCCCAAGAGCGCAGTGACGACTCATCCAAGAGGTCACAAAAGACCCCACAACAACGTCAAGAACTGCAGGCCTCACTTGCCTCAGTTAAGGTCAGCGTTCATGCCTCCACCATCAGGAAAAGACTGGGCAAAAATGGCCTGCATGGCAGAGTTCAAGGAGAAAACCACTGCTGAGCAAAAAGAACATAAAAGCTCGGTCTCAATTTCTCCACAACACATCTTGAAGATCCCCAAGACTTTTGGGACAACATTCTGTGGACCCGATGAGACAAAAGTGGAACTCTTTGGAAGGTGTGTGTCCAAGTATATCTGGCGTAGAAGGAACACTGCATTTCATAAAAAGAACATTATACCAACAGTAAAATATGGTGGTGGTAGTGTGATGGTCTGGGGCTGTTTTGCTGCTTCAGGACCTGGAAGACTTGCCGTGATAAAAGGAACTATGAATTCTGCTGTCTACCAAGAGATCCTGAAGGAGAATGTCCGACCATCTGTTCGGTATACTCAAGCTGAAACGAACTTGGGTTCTGCAGCAGGACAATGATCCTAAACACACCAGCAAGTCCACCACGAATGGCTGAAGAAAAAACAAAATAGAGACTTTGGGTGGCCTAGCCAAAGTCCTGACCTGAATCCTATTGAGATGTTGTGGTATGACCTTAAAAAGGCCGTTCATGCTCAAAACCCTCTAATGTAACTGAATTAGGACAATTCTGCAAAGATGAGTGGGCCAAAATTCCTCCAGGGCGCTGAAAAGCCTCATTGCACGTTACTCATGACGCTTGGTTGCAGTTGTTGCTGCTAAGGGTGGCCCAACCAGTTATTAGGTTTAGGGGCAATCACTTTTTCACACAGGGTCATGATGGTTTGGATTTTTTCACCTTTAATAATAAACACCTTCATTTACAAATTGCATTTTGTGTTTACTTGTGTTGTCCTTGACTATTGTTTAAATTGGTTTGATGTTCCGAAACACTTAAGTGTGACAAACATGCAAAGGAACAGGAAATGAGGAAGGGGGCAAACACTTTTTCACACCACTGTATATACACAGTCCAGTGGGCAATATGGAAGGTATAAACATTAAGGAGTCTTTTCAGTGGGACAAAAGAACTTTTAAAAATCTCAGCTACTCATCCATGAAGTTCCTGTGTGCCACATAATCAATGCAAGGTGGAAAGTAAAGAGAACTTGAACACTAATAGGAATAATGGTTCCAGGTCCTGGGAAGATGAGAGATTTTGAGGCCATATACTGCATTCAGCACATAAGTGGTCCTTTGTACACAGTACAAAGTCTCTATTTCCTTTGAAATGTTCATTCCTTGAATTTAAGCATGGAATAATCAATTTCAATCAGTTTATTCTCTGATTTCTATATTTTTGTGGGAGGGTTATGCCTCTGGTCCTGATTGTAAGGGTTTCTTTAGGGACCCCTTTCTGAAGAACCATCATATTTATCTAGGAGCAGCTATTTCCTTATTTTGACATTGTCCTGGGAAATTCACCATTGTAACTGAGATATGGGCAGCAATGTTAATTTCCAAGGAAGATTATTATTTGTTTCTCTATGGCAGCAGAGCCATAGGCATGAGCTCCTTACAAGCGACTTTGTGAGGCTGACCTCATTAGATGAAGCCTTCTGTAACAGGCCAGACTTGGAAGATTAGTGAGGATCCCTTTGCAGTAGTATTTATAGTAAAAATCCAGGAAAATATAATTGAAATCCCAGCTCAAACACAGGGTTGATAAACCTGCAAGGTGTGACAAAGCATGGTCTAGAGTCTAGAGATGTAACAGTATGAAAATTTCACATTACGATTCTCCTGACCAAAACTATGAAGGTTATCAGTATTATCATGGTATTGTTAATATGTCTTGAAAATGTACAAAAAGTGCTGATACACACACTGAAATCATGAAGCGAGCCTACTGAAAGGAAGAGTGAGGCAAGCTGACTGACAAGAAGAGTGAGGCGAGCTGACTAACAGGAAGAGTGAGGCGAGCTGACTGACAAGACAATGGCGGGAGATTTGATTTAATATAAGCGAGTTTGTCATTGTAATGTTTTTTTGTTGTTTTTCATTAAGAATAATAACGAACCAGGGACATGCAGAGAAAAAAGAAATAAATAAAAAAGTATAAAGTACAGATATATATATATATATATATATATATATATATATATATATATATATATATATATATATATATATATATATATATATATATATACAGTGGTGTGAAAAGTGTTTGCCCCTTCCTCATTTCCTGTTCCTTTGCATGTTTGTCACACTTAAGTGTTTCGGAACATCAAACCAATTTAAACAATAGTCAAGGACAACACAAGTAAACACAAAATGCAATTTGTAAATGAAGGTGTTTATTATTAAAGGTGAAAAAAATCCAACCCATCATGGCCCTGTGTGAAAAAGTGATTGCCCCCTTGTTAAAACATACTATAACTGTGGTTGTCCACACCTGAGTTCAATTTCTCTAGCCACACCCAGGCCTAATTATTGCCACACCTGTTCACAATCAAGGCATCACTTAAATAGGAGCTGCTTGACACAGTAAGGTCCACCAGAAGATCCTTAAAAGCTACACATCATGCGGGACCCAAAGAAATTCAGGAACAATTGAGAAAGAAAGTAATGAGATCTATCAGTCTGGAAAGGGTTATAAAGCCATTTCCAAAGCTTTGGGAATCCAGCGAACCACAGTGAGAGCCATTATCCACAAATGGCGAAGACATGGAACAGTGGTGAACCTTCCCGGGGTGGCTGGCCGCCAAAATTACCCAAGAGCGCAGCGACTCATCAAGAGGTCACAAAAGACCCCACAACAACGTCCAAAGAACTGCAGGCCTCACTTGCCTCAGTTAAGGTCAGCGTTCATGCCTCCACCATCAGGAAAAGACTGGGCAAAAATGGCCTGCATGGCAGAGTTCCAAGGAGAAAACCACTGCTGAGCAAAAGAACATCAAAGCTCGTCTCAATTTCTCCACAACACATCTTGATGATCCCCAAGACTTTTGGGACAACATTCTGTGGACCGATGAGACAAAAGTGGAACTCTTTGGAAGGTGTGTGTCCAAGTATATCTGGCGTACAAGGGAACACTGCATTTCATAAAAACGAACATTATTTACCAACAGTAAAATATGGTGGTGGTAGTGTGATGGTCTGGGGCTGTTTTGCTGCTTCAGGACCTGGAAGACATGCTGTGATAAAAGGAACTATGAATTCTGCTGTCTACCAAGAGATCCTGAAGGAGATCTTTAATAATAAACACCTTCATTTACAAATTGCATTTTGTGTTTACTTGTGTTGTCCTTGACTATTGTTTAAATTGGTTTGATGTTCCGAAACACTTAAGTGTGACAAACATGCAAAGGAACAGGAAATGAGGAAATGAGGAAGGGGCAAACACTTTTTCACACCACTGTATATATATATATATATATAGTGGTACAACACAAGTAAACACAAAATGCAATTTGTAAATGAAGGTGTTTATTATTAAAGGTGAAAAAAAATCCAAACCATCATGGCCCTGTGTGAAAAAGTGATTGCCCCCTAAACCTAATAACTGGTTGGGCCACCCTTAGCAGCAACAACTGCAACCAAGCGTTTGCGATAACGTGCAATGAGGCTTTTACAGCATCCTGGAGGAATTTTGGCCTACTCATCTTTGCAGAATTGTCTTAATTCAGTTACATTAGAGGGTTTTCGAGCATGAACGGCCTTTTTAAGGTCATACCACAACATCTCAATAGGATTCAGGTCAGGACTTTGGCTAGGCCACTCCAAAGTCTTCATTTTGTTTTTCTTCAGCCATTCGGTGGTGGACTTGCTGGTGTGTTTAGGATCATTGTCCTGCTGCAGAACCCAAGTTCGTTTCAGCTTGAGTACACGAACAGATGGTCGGACATTCTCCTTCAGGATCTCTTGGTAGACAGCAGAATTCATAGTTCCTTTTATCACGGCAAGTCTTCCAGGTCCTGAAGCAGCAAAACAGCCCCAGACCATCACACTACCACCACCATATTTTACTGTTGGTATAATGTTCTTTTTATGAAATGCAGTGTTCCTTCTATGCCAGATATACTTGGACACACACCTTCCAAAGAGTTCCACTTTTGTCTCATCGGTCCACAGAATGTTGTCCCAAAAGTCTTGGGGATCAACAAGATGTGTTGTGGAGAAATTGAGACAAGCTTTGATGTTCTTTTTGCTCAGCAGTGATTTTCTCCTTGGAACTCTGCCATGCAGGCCATTTTTGCCCAGTCTTTTCCTGATGGTGGAGGCATGAACGCTGACCTTAACTGAGGCAAGTGAGGCCTGCAGTTCTTTGGACGTTGTTGTGGGGTCTTTTGTGACCACTTGGATGAGTCGTCGCTGCGCTCTTGGGGTAATTTTGGGTGGCCGGCCACTCCTGGGAAGGTTCACCACTGTTCCATGTCTTCGCCATTTGTGGATAATGGCTCTCACTGTGGTTCGCTGGATTCCCAAAGCTTTGGAAATGGCTTTATAACCCTTTCCAGACTGATAGATCTCAATTACTTTCTTTCTCAATTGTTCCTGAATTTCTGTGGGTCTCGGCATGATGTGTAGCTTTTAAGGATCTTCTGGTGGACCTTACTGTGTCAAGCAGCTCCTATTTAAGTGATGCCTTAATTGTGAACAGGTGTGGCAATAATCAGGCCTGGGTGTGGCTAGAGAAATTGAACTCAGGTGTGGACAACCACAGTTATAGTATGTTTTAACAAGGGGGGCAATCACTTTTTCACACAGGGCCATGATGGTTTGGATTTTTTTTCACCTTTAATAATAAACACCTTCATTTACAAATTGCATTTTGTGTTTACTTGTGTTGTCCTTGACTATTGTTTAAATTGGTTTGATGTTCCGAAACACTTAAGTGTGACAAACATGCAAAGGAACAGGAAATGAGGAAGGGGGCAAACACTTTTTCACACCACTGTATATATATATATATATATATATATATATATATATATATATATATATATATATATATATATATATATATATATATATACAAAAAAGTAAGTACACCCCTAAGTGAAAATGTCCAGATTGGGCCCAAAGTCTCAATATTTTGTGTGGCCACCATTTTCACTTATGGGTGTACTCACTTATGTTGCCAGTGGTTTAGACATTAATGGCTGTGTGTTGAGTTATTTTGAGGGGACAACAAATTTACACTGTTACACAAGCGGTACACTCACTACTTTACATTGTAGCAAAGTGTCATTTCTTCAGTGTTATCACATGAAAAGATATAATCAAATATTTACAAAAATGTGAGGGGTGTACTCACTTTTGTGAGATACTGTATATATATCTTTATATCTTGCATGTCTGGTAACTAGTACTTACCAACACATTCCCTCTCAATCAATTTGAAAACTACCGGCGATAAGCATATAAAATACTGCTAATACAAAAAGATTAGCAGAAAAGCTAGAAGTTTCAGCATACCTGTCTGCCTGTTGAAGCAAGATGCATCATGACTGCGTCATATCAAGACTTCCATCCATCCATCTACTACCGCTTACTCCTTTTCAGGGTTGCAGGGAACCTGGAGCTTATCCCAGGGAGCATCGGGCACAAGGTGGGGTACACCCTGGACAGGGTGCCAGTCCATTGCAGTGCGCAAGCACATACACACTCACACACATATTCATACACTACGGACACTTTAGACACGTGAATCAGCCTACCATCCATGTCTTTGGACTGGGGGAGGAAACCCCCACAGCACATGGAGAACATGCAAACTCTGCATGTTGGGGAGCAAACACATGGCCCCGGCGGGATTCGAACCCTGGAGGTGTGAGGCTCACGTGCTAACAACTAAGCCACCATGCACACTCTCATGTTAATTTGAATTCAAATACTTTTTATGTAATATAATTGTTTATTAATTAATATTGAGAGGGTCACTTTTAAATAAATTAGAAAAAGGGCAGGGGCTCAAGCCTTCAGAACCTCCTTCTGCGTGTCCCTTTAATGAACCCACCCTCCAAGCTTCAGTTTCTGCTAATTCAAAAGCAAAAGTGAAATGCGCATGGCTGCACAGGCATTCATAAGCTTTTTAGCACTATAGCACCCATTATGCAGTGCATCTAATCATTAACCATTTTCTATCTACCACTCCGATGAGTACCCCAAAGTTTTTGTGGCGTTCCTTCACAAAATGTGTAATGGTTGGCAGGTCTGATAACATAATATAATTGCCAGTAAATGTAATGTCACTCAAGCAATAGAATATTATGTAGGGATGATAATATTGTTATATCACACATGCTTAATGTTGTCATTTGGATTATATGCTTTTCTCCTTTATACCGTATGTAGTGCTGATGATGTGTTAATTTATATTAAATTTATTAATCACTTAAATATATTAATCCTGCATAATTCATGAAGTCCTGTAAACAATTTATCTGCTTATATGATTAGAGAGAAGGCCAGTTTTATCCCTTAGATTATGACCGGGATCAAGTTTATCAAAGAAATAATCATCTCTGTATCACTCACCTTATCATAACAGCTATTTTTGTTTTTCACTTTATCAGAAACTGCGTACATTCTTCAACAACACATGGGTGGAACGTTATAACAAGCCCATCGAGCCTGGAGTGTGCACAGTCGTGTGGAGTTTAGCAGTGGCTATCTTCAGCGTGGGTGGAATGGTGGGCTCCTTCAGTGTTGGTGTCCTTGTCAACAAGTTTGGGCGGTCAGTGGCTGATTCTTGTTCAGTATTCCGTCAGCCAATATTTAGTCCTGACCACAAATATGCTGTTGCTAAAGTGTACAATTGTCATTTTGTCATTATTATTTATTATTAGTAGGGCTGTGACGGTGGCAGATTTTTATCACCGCGGTGAGCGGTGGTGGGTGTGTGTGTACGTGTGTTTGTGTGTTGCTTTGCAGAAATATATACCACTATGTAATATAAATATAATATGATATATAATTGTATAGGCTTAAATGAAATATAAACCTAAATATAATTTCTTTTCATGAGGCTTTGCTATAGCACTTCCATTAGTGAAACAACTCAAATACAGCCTTGTGTGTTGTGTTGCTGCAATGAGAAACACAATTGATCCACAAAGAAGAAGTGAACAATGAAGAGATGGAGGGAAACACATGTTTCTCTCTTGTTTCTCTCTCGGCACGAATCCAAAATGTTCCCGGATCTCTGATGTAACATTTGCTTTCCCAACAAGATCCATTGCAGTGAAATAGAAGAATTTGCCTGAATGGATTTTGCTCAAACAAACCTGGGCCAAACTAACAGACAACACCATATAAACTTTTGATTATGATTACACAATTTGTGTATTAATATAAATTATCCTGCTATTTGGTAGGCTATAAATACAAATTAATATAGCAACTGTTATTATTATTATTATTATTACACTTATATTCAAATTGTTGTACTTTGTTCTTCGTACCTGCATCGTGCCCACTCAAGCAGAAACAGTAACGTGGCGTGTGATGTGACACTACCGCAGGTGGGACTACACCACCGTGGTGGCAAACTACCATTGCGGTGATGCGGTTGTCATGGCCACTGTCACAGACCTAATTATAAGCAGCACTTGCATCTTTGGTCAGACTGAGGGCTGTGCCTGTGACAGTTAACCAAATTACCATGGTAACAAGCCCCAGTGACAGTAAAAACTTTCTTACTGCTGGTTTGATTTATTGATTTATTTCATGCAAATCATAGCAAAAAAAGCCCTTACAAGTCACAAATTCAATTGCATTTGTGTTCTTTTGAAGGTTAGAAAAGAATATATTAAGAAAGTAAGGTTTAGCTTTACATAGTACACTGATTTGTTTCACTCCTCCAAACCACCACGGGCAGTTTTTCAACACCTGGATACCTTCTTAATGCATGCATGCATGACGCTAATTACATGGTGACCAAACTAGAAAAAGCTGTCAGTAATGGTAGGCATTTTCTTTTATTCTTCTTGTTAAATACACATTTGGAGCATCTACAGCTTGTGACAATGTCAGACTCAGACTTTTGAACAATTTTCTTAGTGACTAGGAGCATTTTGGAAAAACATTCCTAGTGATATGTCATAATATAACTAACTCCTTGGTGGAAATTCAGGCCCACAAGGCCAAAACACAGTGTTTGTCAACTGGATGAGATCTTATGATACTGCCTCACATGTGGTGTCCACAGGCATTTGACCACAGCTGCTTACTGTACATAGGAGCAGTTAGTTCAGTCCACAGCCATTGACATTTCTCTTGACAGTACTACACCCAGAATGGGATGCAGGGAAGAACCCTATCAATGTGGTTGCATCATTTAAGCACTATCAACTTAAATGTGGGTGGACTTTCAGTGGATGCTCTCACCCCATGTAACCATTCAAGAAGGACAGGGTCTGCTGATGAGACTCTTAATTCCAGAAACTTTTTTCTAACGATTCTTAACGACTTAGCTACAGGGATATAAGCTTCAGTTCTGCCTTTGACCCAGCTGTTGGGGCTTAGGGCTTGGCCAGATTCTAACACTGTCCCTGGACAGAGGAAGATAGATTCCATGTTTTGAACAAGAGATTCTACTTCACATACTTTCAGGACAGCCATCTGAGTCTTTTAAGCTCCTTTTAAGCTGTGATCCCATCTCCTTTTAGATGGGATCACATCAGTTCGCCTGTGCATTGCATCATTGTGCTCTTATTACTATGGAATACAATGGTAGCCTTTTTATTAACATTACGGTTGCCTTTTTCAATAACAGGTCAAATCTTCTACCTTCTCTCTAGAGCAGAGGTTATAGACAGACAGCAATTATGCCTCTGATGGACCAGAGGCATAGGAGTACACCCATACTTACTCCAAGGAGTAATTACCAGGGAGCACAGGGATTTACCTCAGAATGGGAAAAGGCATGTCAGCTAATAAGAATTTAGGGGACCCTGGATAGCCCTCAACTCCTTCCTACCAGTTTTTTTCCTAACAGATGCTGTCAAATCTTGAGCCATTCCAACAATACAGTGATTTTCAGAATAATAGGAGTTTCTCCATCTCACAAAGAGCTCTCACCCAAGTGGGCTCACGAACAGTAGCAACACAGAACTTACCCACAAGTTCAGAGCAATGGCACAGTGGTCTTGCTACTGAGAAAGCACATATGCCCAGAAGAGTGGTACAACAGATCTAGGGATTCACCCAGGTACACCATTTTTTCCCTAGCGGAACTGAACAGCCCACTGGAAAAAACATAGTGGGCCATGACTGACCTAGCCTGACAACTTTACTTGTTGTATGAATGGACACGGGGTACAGTGGTGTGAAAAAGTGTTTGCCCCCTTCCTCATTTCCTGTTCCTTTGCATGTTTGTCACACTTAAGTGTTTCGGAACATCAAACCAATTTAAACAATAGTCAAGGACAACACAAGTAAACACAAAATGCAATTTGTAAATGAAGGTGTTTATTATTAAAGGTGAAAAAAAATCCAAACCATCATGGCCCTGTGTGAAAAAGTGATTGCCCCCTAAACCTAATAACTGGTTGGGCCACCCTTAGCAGCAACAACTGCAACCAAGCGTTTGCGATAACGTGCAATGAGGCTTTTACAGCGTCCTGGAGGAATTTTGGCCCACTCATCTTTGCAGAATTGTCCTAATTCAGTTACATTAGAGGGTTTTCGAGCATGAACGGCCTTTTTAAGGTCATACCACAACATCTCAATAGGATTCAGGTCAGGACTTTGGCTAGGCCACTCCAAAGTCTTCATTTTGTTTTTCTTCAGCCATTCGGTGGTGGACTTGCTGGTGTGTTTAGGATCATTGTCCTGCTGCAGAACCCAAGTTCGTTTCAGCTTGAGTACATGAACAGATGGTCGGACATTCTCCTTCAGGATGTCTTGGTAGACAGCAGAATTCATAGTTCCTTTTATCACGGCAAGTCTTCCAGGTCCTGAAGCAGCAAAACAGCCCCAGAGCATCACACTACCACCACCATATTTTACTGTTGGTATAATGTTCTTTTTATGAAATGCATTGTTCCTTCTACGCCAGATATACTTGGACACACACCTTCCAAAGAGTTCCACTTTTGTCTCATCGGTCCACAGAATGTTGTCCCAAAAGTCTTGGGGATCATCAAGATGTGTTGTGGAGAAATTGAGACGAGCTTTGATGTTCTTTTTGCTCAGCAGTGATTTTCTCCTTGGAACTCTGCCATGCAGGCCATTTTTGCCCAGTCTTTTCCTGATGGTGGAGGCATGAACGCTGACCTTAACTGAGGCAAGTGAGGCCTGCAGTTCTTTGGACGTTGTTGTGGGGTCTTTTGTGACCTCTTGGATGAGTCGTCGCTGCGCTCTTGGGGTAATTTGGGGCGGCCGGCCACTCCTGGGAAGGTTCACCACTGTTCCATGTCTTCGCCATTTGTGGATAATGGCTCTCACTGTGGTTCGCTGGATTCCCAAAGCTTTGGAAATGGCTTTATAACCCTTTCCAGACTGATAGATCTCAATTACTTTCTTTCTCAATTGTTCCTGAATTTCTTTGGGTCTCGGCATGATGTGTAGCTTTTAAGGATCTTCTGGTGGACCTTACTGTGTCAAGCAGCTCCTATTTAAGTGATGCCTTGATTGTGAACAGGTGTGGCAATAATCAGGCCTGGGTGTGGCTAGAGAAATTGAACTCAGGTGTGGACAACCACAGTTATAGTATGTTTTAACAAGGGGGGCAATCACTTTTTCACACAGTGCCATGATGGTTTGGATTTTTTTTTCACCTTTAATAATAAACACCTTCATTTACAAATTGCATTTTGTGTTTACTTGTGTTGTCCTTGACTATTGTTTAAATTGGTTTGATGTTCTGAAACACTTAAGTGTGACAAACATGCAAAGGAACAGGAAATGAGGAAGGGGGCAAACACTTTTTCACACCACTGTAACTGTGTGACAGAACTCAAGATTCCTACCTAATACTGGGTGTCTCAAACCTAATTTGCTACAAGGATGTGTGGAACATTACCTATAATGTCCAGTACACAGCTGACAGTGTTATGTGAACTAAACATAAGCTATTTGGTCATAGAGCCATAACTGGCATACCTGGACACCTTTCCAGACAGTTTGAATTGATTCCTCATGACATAGTAGTCTAAAGTTATCTTGGTCTTGAAGCACTGCCTCTAGAAGATTTGGAGGGTTGAAATAAAAATCTAGGGTTATGAATGTAACCCTGTTCTATGATCACCGGATAACCCCCAGGGGCCCCTGTCACACAGAATCTAAGCCCAACTTGCCAAGAAGGTTCCAAAGGGAATATCAGCCATTACTGATGTCTTTTTTTTTTTTTGAAGGTTTCAACATTTGTGCAAATATTGGTGTTGAAACATCACCCCTGGTGGTTATCCAGTGTTCATGGAACATGTTTACATCCTTAATCTTATGTTTGCCTCTTGAGTTTCTAGGGTTGATCTGTAAGCAAAGCTATTCTAGATGGTTTTTTTTGGGGGGGTCCATTTTGATCATTATATTATTGTAGTTTCAGTCCTCCAGCACACTGCCAGATCACATGTCATTCATGTGCACTCAGTGGTCATTGCTATTATCATGACTGCTGACTCACTCTGCTTTATTTTTTATCTTCCTATACCTCTTATAGCAATATTTATTTTGTTGTGCCTCACTTGTTTTAACCACTACCTCACAATGAACACCCATGTTTGAGTCATCCCTTACTGTTTGTTACCTTACAAACTCACATAGTCCTTTCTCTTTCTGTTTTTACAGACGCAATTCCATGTTTTTGGTGAATATCTTGGCCTTGATTGGTGGAGGACTCATGGGGCTTTGCACTCTTTGCTATTCTTTTGAGATGGTTATCGCTGGCCGCTTGATTATTGGCCTCTTCTGTGGCCTTTTCACTGGTCTCACCCCTATGTATGTGGGGGAAATTTCACCCACTCCTCTCCGGGGAGCTTTTGGGACTCTACACCAGCTTGGTGTGGTAATAGGCATCTTGATTGCACAGGTGAATTATTTCACATGCTGCCATTGTGTTATTTAATACAAAATTTAAATAGTTGTCTTTCAAAATATACCTGCTTTATTCATAATTCCACCTAAATACATAATTTTATTCTGAACTACTGTGAACTACAAAGCCATTTAAGCCTATAATCAAATTATTTTTAAGATGATTATTTCTCTTATTTAATGCTCAGAAAACATGACTGTCAGTGGCTTGTTTTCTCTTCCAATCTGTCCCTCATCGACCTTGCTAACTTAATTCAAGCTAAGACAAGCTGTCTAAATTTTCTCTGTTGCTGACATGATAATTCTGTATATATGTAAGGATACACCGATCAGCCATAATATTAAACCCACTGATAGGTGAAGTGAATAACATTAATTATCTTGATACAATGGCACCAGTTAATGAGTAGGATATATTAGGCAACAAGTGAACAGTCAGTTCTCAAAGTTGGAAAAAAGAAAAATGGAAGAGTGTAAGGATCTAAGTAACTTTGACAAGGGCCAGATTGTGATGGCTGGACATCAAGGCATCTCCAAAATGCCAGGTCTTGTGTGGTGTTCCTGGTATGCAGTGGTTAGTACCTACCAAAAGTGGTCCAAAGAAGGACAACCGGTGAACCGGCAACAGGGTCATGGGCGCCTAAGGCTAATTGATGCATGTGGGGAGCGAAGTCTAGCCCATTTGGTATAATCCCACAGAAGTTCTTCTGTAGCATAAACTGCTGAAAAAGCAGTTTATCTATCTATGATAGAAAGGTGTCAGAACACAGTGCGTCGCTCCATATAGTGCTGTATAGCCACAGACTGGTCAGAGTACCCATGCTGACCCATGTCTATCGTTGAAAGCACAAACAATGGGCACATGAGCATCAGAACTGGAGCAGTGGAAGAATTTGGCCTGGTCTGATGAATCACATTTTCTTTTACATCATGTGGATGGCCGGGTGTGTGTGTATCACTTAACTGGAGAAAAGATGGCACCAGGATGCACTGTGGGAAGAAGCCAAGCTGGCGGAGGCATAGTATGAGTCTTCATTGGGCAATTGTTATTGATGGTTTTTTCACACTCACCTACCAAAACATTGTCAAGTTTTTGGCACCTCTCGTAATGGTAATAGCCTTTTACATTGGCAGAATAATGCCTCACTGCAAAAATTGTTCAGGGATGGTTTGAGGAACATGACAAAGATTAAGGTGTTGACTTGGCCTTCCAATTCCCCAGATCTCAATCCAAATGAGCATCTGTGGGACATGCTGGACAAACAAGTCTGATCCATGGGGACGTACAACGTACAGGACTTAGAGGATCTTCTGCTAATGTCTTGGTGCCAGATACCACAGCACACTTTCAGAGGGGACCTATACATTATTAGGCAGGTGGCTTTAATGTTATGGCTGATCGGTATATCTGTAAGTTTATGGGTGTGTCTCCAATTAACTTTTTGGTTGCATATAGATCTTTGGCCTGGAGTTTCTGCTGGGCTCAGATAAATTGTGGCCTCTGCTACTGGCTCTGACTGTGGTCCCTGCTATACTACAATGTTTGCTGCTACCTTTCTGCCCTGAGAGTCCACGCTATCTCCTAATTAATCTCAATAAAGAGGAACAGGCCCGCAAAGGTAAAATCCTAACATGTGACATCTGGCATTGTCTCATTTATTATGTTTTTTATTCCCTGATAGCAACACTATAATTAATATATATGTAGAGAAAATTTGCTGTTTCCATTAAATTGTTGTATTCTCCACCATTATATGTAATGAAAATTAGCTGTTAAATTGAGGTATTGTATTCTCCACCAAAAATGCAGGAGAGACTAGCAGTCCAGCGGGAAAGGGGAAATTTGGCTAATTTAGTATTTCTGATCAACTCTTCGTCTAGACATAAGTTGAACTTAGGGTATTCATTATGCATGAGATATTACCTCTGTGGCCACTAGCAATAATATTCTAACCACAGTGAAGCATTATTTGAAGAGCCTGTAGCAAGATTTATAATTCAAGGCAGTAGACATCGTAGGCAATAAGACACGTGTTTAAAACAGATGAAACATTATTGAACACACACACACATACACACACACACAAGCAGAGGTGAAAATAGTTGAATAGAGTGAATCAAATTCAGAGTTTATAACAAAGGATGTTATTTCACAGACCATGAACTGAACAATTCATGAATTTTATCAATCTAATTTCACTTCTTTAGAACGGCTTTAAATTTAATATTATATGCACCAGGCTTAGCTAGATTCTGGGGTATTGCTTGATGGGGGTTTCCTCGTTACATCGTGGTGTTGAGGGGATTCCCGCAATGGTTATTTGTTCTCCTGGTCGGCATTGAGTTGTGTCTCGGAAGACCACTCAGGATGCTGAACAGAACGGCGGCTAGTAGGAGGAAATTTTGGACAGCTGGTGGCGGGAGGTTTGAAAACCTGGGGAATTCTAGGCTGGGTCTCCGAGCAGATTTTGTTTGGAGCCTTCCCACCACCTCTGATGAGCTGAGCGAGCCAAGAGCGGAATAGAGAAGAGAAGAAGAGCGAGCAAGAACAGAGAGTTGGATTTTAACTCTCTCTGGCTGGTCCCGACTATAAGGGTTCCAACCAACCAGAGATTGTCTTAGGGCAGCCATATGTAAGCCATATGCTCTGCTCATGATGTTTAATTAAACTTTTGTCTCTGCAGATGGGTGGTTCCACACTTCCACTCCATAATGTGTGGATTAAACTTTGTCCGAAAAACTAACATGTACATATAATGACCTACTATCTGAATTTATTTACTTTTATCTATCAGAAAATTATTCAACAATCACACACATGCCACACAAGACATATATTAACTGTTTATTGTATTAACACCCTACTAATATTAATACAAAATAATCATACTAGTCATATTAGACTAATACATGCTAAATAAATGAAACAATTAGTGGCGACTTAGTGGTTATAAACATGAAGAAATTGGAAGAAAATAGGGGATTACAGTGGTTTTAAAGATAGATTCAGAGTTTTACAGTCCTTGTCTCTTGTAGTGCGCTGATTGTGGAATGTGCTGAGTCAAAAAAGGAAGGGAGCGTCCCCCCCCTTTCCTCCCTGAAGTTGTCACTTTATGGTTGAAGGACCTTGGGTTTTATCTGCTGAGTAAGCCATCTAGTTTTGCAGAGTCCAAGAAAAGGACTTGTTTCTCAGCCCGCCTTAGGAAGATGTAAACAAATGTTTACCAGCCCAGGGTACATTCTGTTAAAATGTGTAAAATAAAACAAACCAAAAACAAAGTTATGAATTCCAAAAAACAGTGACAAGGTAGGACAAAGTATACTTATTCTGATGTTTGTAATCCATTTTCTGTCCCCGAAATGATCTACTCCCACCACATGCCATATCTGTAGTAACTGGTTCATTCTTAGTTACTAGTCCAGTATTGCACCAGTACAAGGTTACTCTTGCAATTTAAAGGAATATGTTCTGCAACTGCCCTAAACAGAAATGAGAGTCTCTGACAATAACTATTAAATTATAAAAGAAAGACATGAATATTTGATGCCCTAAAGTGCAAAATAAACTTCCTCTGTGGTGCACACACAAGACTAAGACTAAAGTAACCTGCAACAGCAGGTTATGACACTTCCATTGAACTCAATTAAGGAGCAACTTGTTGTACTTTACATAAAATGTCATCACAAGGACTTTTTTTTTTTTACTTAAATCTGATCTCACCACAAATAACCAGTAAATAAGTTTCCTTATCATATGTTCAGTAGTTCTTTTACAGTTGTTTCAAAAAATGGTCTCATGATTGGATGTTTACATTTCCTTCTAACTGATGCCGATGACCCCTTCCTCTGCAGAAAAAAGTACAACCTATACTGTAAAATAATATTTGGCAAGTTCTGCTATGTTAAAAGCTGACTAATGTTCCATAATCCTAGCATAAACCAGTTTTAACAATCCACACTATTACTTGGATGAAAGTAAAATGCAGGGGGGAAAATTTTTACCCATCTAAGAACATGTATGGTCGTTAAAGTTGCAGTGCTTTGCTTGTTGACAGACTACTTCAGAGTGACCAATTACTGTCTCTGGTAGTACATTAACTTTTAGCATTGGATATAATGTAACTTTGTAGATATCTAGATGATTGTGATAATGAAAAAAAGCTTTTGTGGAAATGGGAAATCTAGTACCATTCTGACACTAAGGAGAACACTCTGTGATGGTGATGTGAATGAAAGTTAATGTTGTGTAGTGTTGGGACTCTAGGCTGCGGCATGCTGAGCACAGACACAGAGGAGGTGAATTGGATGAGAAATAGTGTCTTGAACTGGGGGGAAAGGGAAGTGGGGTGAGGTGCTCTGGAGGCTCTTGGGCGGTTCTGGGATCCCGGTATCACAATTAAGTTGCATTGTGGAGTGACTCAGGAGGTGTGCAGATCTGTGGAGGACCCAGAGGGTTCTAGAGTGTCAGCCAGGGAGCATCGTCTTCCTCTGATCAGGAGACAGAGAGAAAGGTGTTAACAGAGTTACAGAAGTTATAGCTCACCTGGCTGTTGGGGGAGAGCCCTTTTATACTCTCCCATCGGCTGCAAGATCATGGTGAACCGTCGCTGTGATCATTAGCCACCAGCAGTGTGTGTTTATATAGCCCCATCTTGCAGCCACGTGCTGTTCAAAACAAAGTGGTGCTGAAGCGGAGCTGTTCTTTCAGCACCGCTGCGGCAGTTGTGTGGGGAGCGCTTTTCTATCTTTGTGCACGGACCACTGGCCCACCGTCACAGTAGCTGCATAGTGTAAAGGAGCATGTTTCGAAATTATATTAATTCATTTAATCTTTGATTCATTCAATTATTGATTCGTTCATTTATTCATTAACCATTTGATCACCTGCCATGGATTCATCAAAGGGTTAAGATTTGTGAATAGTAGTCACTGCCACAAGAAACATTGCAGAAGATTAAACTAGATATCAGATGGATATTTGTAAGGGGTATAATGATATGGCATGTTGTACCATTCATATTAAGGAGGTTCATATTCGGTAGTTTAGAAAGCAAAATTCTAAAATAAAATTTAGGCCTACAGAGAGCTAAATGGCTCTGGCAATTAACTTACAGCAGAATGGGAAACCCCCATGCTTATCATACTTAGCCCCTTGTGAGTCACAACAGTGACTTAGTCATGTTTAATTTTGTTACATTCTAATGTACAGCTTTTTTTTATTAAGTTTATTCAAATGTAATCATGTTGAATGTTTTAATCAATTGAAAATGAAAACCTGTATATTCAAGTAATGCTTATTGTTGTCATATCAATATGCATCATATCAAGGCACTATAGTATTTTAATGAATTTGAATTTTGTGTATCATTACACCCCTAGTATTTGGTCATCCAGTGTCCGAGGGACAACTATCACTGCAACAAGGAAACTATCCTACATCTATTTTTGCACATAGTTTCTGTACTCTTACTTGAGAGAGTGGCTGTAATAAACCTGCCCAAAACTGCTTTTTGTTTTGGACCCAGTGATAATATTCAAACAGATCTAGGCTGCAAGGACAACAAACTCACTGAATCAATTAATTATGTGGCCTGTAAATTGATACCCTGTTAAGGTCCAGATGCCCATGATTTCTCATAACTCCTCACAAATCATGTCTGACAGAAAAGTAGCAATAGAAATTGGATGTTCCAAACTGTGAGGTGAAGGGTCATTGCCAAGCTGATTATAAATCATGAACATAATCCCCTGCCCAAGTGACAATACATGTCAGTACTCTGATTGAGAAATGCAAATCCACTTTGACAATCTTTTTGGCATGGTGCTCAATTACACTTATTAGTATTAGTATTTCCCAGCCCTTTTGTTTTTGTGCACTAGATGGAAACCTCCTGGCTAATGGAAGGGTGGACCTCCATAGCACCATTCCTATGACCATGCATGTTCCTTCATACTTCCTAACCAATGCAAGCTTCTTACTTATTGAAAAGAGGATGGGACTCAAACACTGTATTGGGTACAGTGGTTTATTTGCCATCACAGTGAAATACTGTTAACCATTCCCTTTGGATAGAGGTACATGGTGCCGAAGCATTCACCAAACTAAACATATGAAGTGCATATAATCTCATCAGAATCAGAGAAGGGGATGAATGGGAAACCATTTTCATGTCCACATTGGATCTTTATGGATATTTGGTCATGTTTTATGGATTGGTCAATGTTCCATAAGCATTACATACCTTTGTTAAGTATTTTGAGAATTGAGTACTTTGAAAGTTCTTACACAGCTTTGTGATATATGGATTACATGAGGACATGATGTTCACCTCCTGTAGAACATGTCAAGCATGTATGTCTGGTCTTTACCAAGCTCCTTAAGAATCAGCTCTAGGTGAAATTGGGGAAGTATAAGTTTCACAAGCACACAGAATTCGTCTTAGGACATATCCTCAATGTACAGGGAGTAATGTTGGAAAAGGTTTAAGAAGGTTGGAGAAATTCAAAACAACGACTTCATTACCTCAGGCTTGTAGTGTCACGGTACTAAAGAGATTCTTAGGGTTTTAAAAACTTTATCAGAAACTGATAAAATATTTCATTTTTACATTTACATCAGACACCCTTAGCCAAAATGACGTATAGAAGTGCTTTCTAATCTCTATCAAAAATGCATCGTACCATCAGTCTGAAACCCTGCTTGGAAGGTTACAGTGGGTGAACTTGGAGATGTTGAAAACAAGTTGCAACAGCTACAGATTGGATCAGTTGCGGGGGTCAAATGGGGTACAAGGGCAGACCTGCCAAGATCCAGTTGCATTAGTCCAGTTTCCAGGACTGACCAGTACTTGAGTGGCCTCTACAGATAGAAATGGCTAAACTCTCCTGATGTTGCAAATGAAAACCCTGCATGACTGAGTCAGTTTAGCAATGTGAGGTGAGATGGATAGTTGGTTGCATGCAGTGATAGATGAGAGTGAAATCTGACAATTGTCCAGGGAGATCACAAGATCTTTACATGGGGATGCAAATCTCCAAGGATATACAGCAGCTCAATCTTGCTAGTTTCACCTGATGCACTGCAATCTATTACAGGACATATGCCAGACATGCTGAGATCCATGCAGAAACATGTGGATTGTGTTGAAGACTGCTGAAAGGCCAAGGCAGTTTCTGTGGATTGTGCTGCTTTGTACAGCTTAGGACCACCAAGTGATGCTGATTTCTTTTCATACCACTCTATTTTGTCAAAGGTCCCCTGATATGACTGCTGATAAGACATCCTTCTACAAGGGAAGACTGGGAGCAACCTTCCTTCCTATCCTCCTTCACCCTCCTCCCTGAATGCTGATGACTTTTCCACCTTCTTTTATTAGAAGGTTAAGCAAAAGCTTCTTCCAAGACCTATTACTACATTTGACAATATGTCTTCCCCTCCTGTCTCCTTTTTTATTTTCTTTCTACAAAAGAGGTTCTTCTGCTACCACATGCACACTGGAACCCATACTTTCTGCAATATTCCAGACCATCTATTCCCCTTCATTATTTCCATTGTAAATAGCTCCATAACGTCAGGTCCTGGACTGACTGCCTTCAAGACAGCAAGGGTTATAACCCACCTGAAAAAGCCCAAACTAGATACCTCAGACATCAGCAACTACCAAGTAATATCACATATTTCTTTCTAAATTTCTTTAACATTCTGTGTACAATAACGTATGTCTCTTTCTTACCCATAAAGCATCCAAGATCCTAACAAGTCTGGCTTCAAAGCACCAAAATCCACAGCCACAAACTGCCATTGTGGCTGTTACTGAGAAGCTTTTTGGCACTTCATGGGCCAAACTGTCATCAGTCCTAATGCTTCTTGACCCCACAGCAGCCACAGACACTATCAGTCATGAGACTCTTCTGTCCACCACTATGATCCTTGGAATTAGTGTCACAGCATTCACAGACTTCGTACCTAGAGATATAGTTATATCAGGTAGTAGGGTCTCCATATGCTTTATGCAGACTCTCCACTAGTGTCCCAAAAGGCTCTGTTCTTGGTGCTCTTTTGTTCTCCTTGTATACCCACTTTGTCCATGAGGTAATATCCTCAAATGGTTATTTTGTGACAGCCAACTCATCTTCTCCTTACCTACCTCAAACAGACTGTTGGACTGTTGGACTATTGGCAGCTCATCAGCTGAAACTAAATCATAGCAAGATTAAGTTGCTGTGAATCTCCCGGGATGACTATTGGATCACAGCTTCTGACAAGTCCACAACCTTGCAGTAATTGTGGGCAACCAACTATTGTTCTCTCCTCATGCTGCTATCCTGACTCGATCATGCAGGTTTCTCTTTTAGAACATAAAGAGGATCAGACCATGTCATCTCAACTGCTGCAACTTGAACCTGGCAGGTCTTCTCATGCATGTCTTCTGACCCTTGCAACTGACCCAGAATTCAGCAAGACTTTTCATTCCAACACTTCAAAGTCTGTCTTTAAATCCAGTCAGCTCACAGCTAAGTGACAAATTAAATTAAAACTGAAAAAAGATTTAATATTTCAGATACATTCCAATACCTTCTTCAGGCAAAACTAAACCCCTTGCACTACTTAATAAACAGTCAGAATAACTAACCACTGGTTTCTGCTTCAGCATTGGTGCGTCTCCGTGGCTATGAGGATGTGTCAAAGGAAATGCAAGAGATGAAGGAAGAAGGTATAAAAATGAACATGGAAAAGAAGATGACCATCCCAGAGCTCTTCCGCACAGCTGTGTATCGTCAGCCGCTTCTCATAGCTATCCTGCTTCAGCTCTCCCAACAACTGTCAGGGATCAATGCTGTGAGTGATATAGACAGTAAAACACACCAGACACTCTAACAACTACTCTAGTGTGCACTTAAGTAACACTGTTGTGAACGTACCTGTATTTCTTTCAGGTGTTCTACTACTCAACAAGTATTTTTGCATCTGCTGGTGTGACCAAGCCAATATATGCTACCATCGGAGCTGGAGTTGTTAACACTGTTTTCACTGTGGTATCTGTAAGTAAACAAGCTCAGCTACTGTTGGTACCAGAGGCTGGGCATTCAGGGCTGTAGGCCCAAAGATTTTTTTTTTTAACTCCAAATAATTCTCCAATAATGGAGGCAAGACTAATCACACAGGGTTTACATGAAAACACATGGATATACTTGTGTCTTATTGGCTGACAGATCTCATTTTTGCCAAACGCTAACTCACAGTCAATGTGAGTGAAAATGGATATACTGCAATTTATTTTATTTTATTTTTTTTAACCAGTAAAGGTTTTGAAAATGAATCACCTCTATCCCTATCCTCTCATGCCGATCAGGCAAACAAGGTGTGTATGAGTTCCAAGTTACGTGAACATGATATGAGCAGAGCATAAGGAAAGCTAGCACACTTTGCATGGAACTGTAGCAACTAAACCCAGTGATAGCTTAGTTGTGCCTCCAATTGGCTAGTAACACCAAACTAGCCTAGTTAGAAATGGTTTATATTTTTTTTGGTCTGGTAGACCTACAAACAGTGATAACACCCAAGGCAATTTTAATAATTTAATGATTCAACTTTTTCTAATCATGTCATACTGTCATGTCACAGCAAATCAGTGACTACATTTCCCATCCTGCACTGCAGCCTACAAACATGGCCGCCATGGACTGCAATTCCCAGAACACTTACTTTCATTCTAATCATACACACCTGCATCCAATCTCACACACAATAACACCACAGTTTAAAAGGACTTTTGAGGTATTCATTCTTTGCGAAGTATTGAGTGTTATCACCGTACCAACCATTTGAACCCTGTTCTGCAGTTTGTTTCATAGTCTTTGATTTTGTTTCTTGCTAACTGCTTTTTCCATGCCTGTTTCATGCCCGTTTACAGATCGCCTGTTTTTTAACCATGCTTTTGTCTCATGAATTGGATTTGTCTGCCTGCCTCTCTTTAAAAAAGCTCTTATCTGCACTCACATCCGTCCTAACCTCCATTACATGGATTACGTGACATCCGACAGCTAATTTACCACAGCTTCTATAAAACAAAACTTTAGGCTACTTGCTGAGCTGAAAACAGGTATAATATATATATATATATATATATATATATATATATATATATATATATATATATATATATATATATATATATATATATATATATATATATATATATATATATATATATATATATATATATATATATATATATATATATATATGTTTCACTATTCACATGAGCGTACTTACACACCTTGGTTAATTGGCCCAGTGCACATTTTTGTCCTTTGAGAAATCATTGAGATAACCCTTAGGTGTTTAATTTATTCATTTTTTAAATAAAAGTTTTTATCCAGGCTAGAATTTCACAAATCTTAAATCTCGAGTCCAATTCAAGTCAGTCAAATTAAGCCCCAGCACTAGCAAGCTGAAACTGTCATACCCTAGAGCATGGCCCTTAACCCTATGTGGCCCAGGGGCACCGTGTCATGGCTGACCCTGCACGCTGACCACAATGTAATGTATGTGCAAAAAAAAGGCTTTCTACTTTTTTTTTCTTTCAAGTTCAAGTCTGAGTTGAATCATGAGGTGGGCATCCATAAATTTGGGATTAAACAGAATTGCATATAGGGTGGTGTGGCTCAGGTGCTAGAGCAGGTTGTCCACTAATCGCAAGGTTTGATTCCTTGCCCACATGCCTCCACATGCTAAAGTGTTCTTGGGCAAAAACCCTAACACTGAAGATGCTCCCAATGGCAGGCTAGCACGTGTGTAGAACCTGTAGATCTTGTAGAACTGCTAAGAACCGCAAAGGTTTAAAAGGTACTATATAAGTGCAGACCATTTCCCATATTAATTCAGTTAGGTGAATAAGCTCAATAAGCTTTACTGAATATGATATATGCTGAAAAGCTAATAAAGCAATACTGAATCAGCTGTATTGTCACTAGACACGAGACAGGTCTTGGCTGATTGATCATACTTGGGTTACGTAGAAAATCATGTGAATTAGATATATTAGCTATATTTTAAATAATTAAAATTGTGTAGAACATGTTTGTTAGTCTGTGGTTTTCACATCAGACTTCTTTTGCTTGAAGCTCTTCCTTGTTGAAAGAGCCGGACGAAGGACTTTACATCTTATTGGCTTGGGTGGCATGGCAATCAGTGCCCTGGTAATGACCATCACCCTTAAATTGGTAGGTCCCATATCCACTTTACTGATGTCACCTCTTTTATTTTCTTTTTCCAGTGACCAAGACCTGATTGTTATTGTCTCTGTTCCTGACTAGGACCACATCGAGTCTCTGAGATACCTGGGCATTGCAGCAGTGTTTGCCTTTGTGGCGATGTTTGAGATGGGTCCAGGACCCATCCCATGGTTCATTGTTGCTGAGCTTTTCTCTCAAGGACCACGGCCTGCCGCCATGGCCGTTGCAGGATGTTCCAACTGGACGGCCAACTTCCTTGTGGGCATAAGTTTCCCAAAGTTAATGGTTAGTAATGTTACTTCTGATGCTAAAGAACCAAAGTATGTGAAAAAACACTACTAAAAAAGCATTGTGCAAATTACACAATTACACTATTGTAATTCGAAATTACATGTTTCGAAAAGCGTGGGCCATACGGTGGCTTAGTGGTTAGCACTTTCGCCTCACAGGGTCTGGGGTTTGATTCCTGCCTGGGCCATGTGCTGAGGGGGTTTCCTCCATGGTAGGCTGATTGGTGTGTTCGTAGTGTGTATGTGATTGTGCCCTGCGATGGACTGGCATCCTGTCCTGGGTGTACCCTGCCTTCTGCCCGATGCTTCCTGGCATAGGCTCCAGGTTCCTCGTGACCCTGAAAACGACTAAGCAGTAGAAGATGGATGGATGGGTTTAGGAGCAATCATTCCAGTTTTCCAATTTTGTGCATTCGTTGCTTGGTACATGTACATCTGAATGTAGAGTTGTATAAAAACCTTCAAACCTTCTTTAATGTTCTCTTCATTACTACACATTTAGCACAGGGGATGTCTAAACCTCCTTAGAGACTACATTTGTAAGGTCTATACAATGGCAATGGACACATAGCTGGTATTTGTCCTCAGCTTCCAGGGAGCTCAGGCGAGGAAAGAAAAAAAACATCTCAAATGAGGGAAAGAGGGTTTAGTGCAAAAGACTCAGCTCCAACCCCAGTAATTAGCAATCTGGCTAACATAGTACACTAGCTATGAACAGTGCCTTAACATGATAGCAGACTTAACTTCAGGCCTGCTGGTTCACTGGACAGTGAGGCATAGGAAGATCAGGTGTTAAAGAACAGTGGTGCAGCTAACATTACAAGCTCAACAATGGACAGCGGTGGTATATTGATGTAGACCACTTAGCCATGTTAGGCACAATAGTCAAAAGGCTGCCTGTCAGAGGGCTGCAGAACAAAGACAAAGCACTGAGGGAGGCATCTGTATGTATGTTAGCAGAATCTATCTTATTCACAAGCTCAGTAGTGGAGAGTGCGGTATGGTGAGGGAGTAATTCTAACCACTCACAAACAAAACTTCACAAAAGCTCTGAGCAAAGAACTGATTGTAGCTAACTCCTGGACAGTGCAGGAGTGATATATAACTTGCTAACCAACTCAAGCTAGTGTCCACAATGTTCTGTATGGCTCCAAAAAATGGAGCCTGAAGAGATTAATGCATATGATGAAAGGTCATAGCAGTCCAGATTATCTGTAGCTCTGATGGTCACAAACTGTTACACTCCAACGTCCGTGAGGTCTGATTTATATGAAGTGAGAAGATGAATGGGACCAATGGTCCTTAAACCAAATACTGCAAAGTCTGTCTTTGTGACTTTGTTGAAGTCACATGTGTACAAGAAGATGATTCTCATTGGTGGTTATGAGAGGTGAAATACAAGCACCAAGCACATTTACATAAAGCACATTTAGTAGGTTTTCCCAAACAAAGGTTGGATGCACCCTATTATTATTTGTAAAATATACTATATAATATTTTTTTATATTTGGATTGTTAACAAGAAATCAATCTTACTTTACAGGAACTGTGTGGACCATATGTTTTCATTATCTTCCTGGTCTTCCTCATCTTCTTTTTCATCTTCACATACTTCCGTGTTCCTGAGACCAAGGGCCGGACCTTTGAAGAGATTGCTCAAAGCTTCAGCGGTGCTCCGCCTCCTCCGAGCACCAGTGTGCAGGAGGTTGATGTGGTCACAGTGCCTACCACTACAGTGAAGGAAAAAGTCCCATTGGTGGCAACGAATTCTGAAGCAAAGGAGAAGAGAAGTTCCTCTGGGAGCATTTCTACAGAAGCTATGAATGGTGAGGAGAAACCTGAATCTGCTACACAACCCCTGGTTACATCTACTACAGATGAGACATTCAATACTACTATGCAGGAAAGTATTTAGTTAAAATTGAAGATTTTTTTTTTTATGTCAGATAAAATTTTACACTGTCCACAGTGTCAGTAAAATGTATTGAAGTAATTTTTCTGTTTTGATGGAGCTAATGCAATGAAATCCTGGTGAATTACTTATAGTAATATTGGACTGGACTGGACTTTATTTGGAATTAAGTTTCCATCACAATGCGCATATTATAAATAATGAAGCCTAGTTTAGGTTTAAACTCAAATAAGGGAATGATAACTAATTTTAGCATTCGTGATCCTGAAAAATTATTATTTTAGGTATCACTAAACACAAAATATCATAATTAACTGTTGATATCCAAAAAAGCATTTTGAAAATAGTACATAGGAGTTGCTATAGTTGCTGATTTAATAGTGGTAAATACTAAATAGTTTGCTTGAAAAATGCTTGCTACTGTAAGTACATAATTACGATAGTTAGTATATAATGTGACCTCTACAAGTGCAACTTCATTCAAATTAATTGTTGCCTCCAACAAACTATTAATCCAATGTGTACATCATTTAAAATTTTTTGACATGAACATAACAAATGTTTTATGAAAAATAAGGGGGGTGGTCAGACAATAATCAGGTTTCTCAATGTTTTGTTAAATGTAATTGTGCCATACCAATTTATTGATTAGAGATTATAAATTAGAGCGATTTGTGGTTCAGAAATGAGTTAAATCTAAACTGCACCTTGCTTGCTTAGCTCTATATTTATTTATTTATTTATTTATTTAATCTATCTATTTGTTTGTTTGTTTATTATTGATCTATTTATGAAATATATTTTAAGTTTCGTTGTGTGAAATATTTATATAAAATACTGGTAATATTGATATATTGATATATTTGTGAAAAAATAAAACATTTATTTATTTCTGTGTACTTTTAAGGTCCAAGAGAGAGTTTAAAAATATAGTTTTTTCCAGTCTTAATGTCAAAAATGTGATATAGTACTATATGTCCTGTACCGAGGTGATCCTTTCTTGTCAAAATGATGTGCAATTAATGTATATGATTTTTCTCCTTGAAGGCCAAATTAGTATGTGTTTTAGGTCTATGTATACTTGTAACAACCTTCTCAGTCTGAATGCATCAAATCCGGGGGCTTATCACCCAAAAAAAAAAGTTTTGAGAAATACAATTAAGCCTAAAAATAAGAAAAAAAAGCCTAAAATAGAACTGTATGCCGGTGTGGGAGAGCACAGCAGAAGACTCGAGAGACAGGCGGAGTCTTACCTGAGCTCCAGGCTCACGTTTATTCAAACCGTGCTTTTCACTGCACTTTCAAAACACAACAGAAACAACAAAAAACACGCAGCTTTTGCTCCATCAAGTTAAAGTTTATGCTTCATAGCATGTGTACATGGGTGTGTGTATGTCTCGCAAGCTCTGCCAAGCAGGCTCACACTCTGTCTCTTTCTCTTGCTCGTGGGTTATGCAAAAAACACTGAAAATACAAAAAGAGATAAATAAACTCAGGCTTATGTTACCTACCAGTTCAAGCCACCTCCTCTCCATCTACAGCTGACGCTTGACCAGACCCCTGCCACTCCCTACCCCCTGACTGTTTACCACCTCAAATTTGAATGGCTGAAGTGTCATACACCAACGAGTGATTGGCGTGTTAGCGTCATTCATATGGTGGAGCCATTGGAGTGGGGCATGATGAGAACACAGGGAGAAAGGGCACCCCAGTAGGCAGTATCGGAGGGTGAGGACTGCCCAGTTGATGGCCAAACACTTCTTCTCAATGGTGCTGTAGCATCTCTCCCTCACCGAGAGCTTTTGGCTGATGTACAAAACGGTCAAGCTCCTCTCCATCCACAACCTGGGACAAAACAGCCTCCAATCCTCTGTCCGATGTATTAATCTGCAAAATAAAAGGGAAGAAAAAGTCAGGAGAATGCAACAGCAAGCCCCCATATAAAACTACTTTCAGCTGGCAAAAAGCCTCAGTGTCTGCTCTTTGGCCCAAGTGGAAGCCCAGATATTGTACTTCCAATTGCAACCTTCATTGGGTTTGCTGTAGGTCCTGCCTATCTCAAGGATCTCAGGACAGCCATCAGATGTTGTAAATGCTACTGCCCATCATAATTATAAATGATTATGCCATCCAAGTAAGCAGTAGCATATGCATTGTGTGGGCAGAGGATTCTGTATATTAGATGTTAAAATGTGGGGCTCCAAATAACCCACAGAAGGGTGACAAACTGGTGTAACCCAAACAGACTGGAAAAGACAGCTTTTTTTCACAAATATTGGAGACAAGGGAATCTGCCAATACACATTAGTTAAATCCAGTGTTGAATAAAAGCGAGCCATGCCTAACCGGTCAAGCAGTTAATCAATGCGAGGCATCGGATGTGCATCAACTTTAGACACCACATTGACTTCTCTAAAATCCACACAAAAAACACCCAGCTGCTCTAGTCACTGTGAGACTACGTGATTACTCCCATGTTGAGCAAAGCCTTGAGTTCCTACCAGACCACATTTTTTTGTGTTCAGGCAACCTGTATGGGTGGCTGTGTAAAACCACATCTGAAGTAGTTTCATTTTGGAGTTCTATGATGACCAGGTAGAGGTGAAAACACATCAGAAAGTTCTTCATGCAACCTTACAACCTGTGCTCCCTGGGATGGTGACAGGTGGTCTTCACAGGTTACCGGGGTGAATTGGACTGAACATTTTAGACTCACCTCACTCACCCCCAGCTCCTCACTCTCATGAATCACCATCACCAGATCCACACCAGATCCACAGGAACCACCTCTCTCTATGGTATCAAGAGATTGACGTGGTATATTTGAAGTGCATCGCCTCTATCCGTCACCTGATCTCATACTCGACTTGGCACTTTGCGAGTAATGTAGAACTCAATGTAGGTAGTAAAATGAATACTTTATCTGCTGGTGCAATTTCTCTTAGCTGAATATCCTCGGTTTTGAGGAGCTGGGACCAGGGGAGGAGTAAGAGAGAGAGAGCAAGGAAGAAGGGAGATGCCCGGACCTGGAAGAGCCACCAGGTGATCCTCCACCAGATGCACTTCTTCATTGAGGAGCATAGGCCAGTGGTACAGTATCTACTTCCTTTCAGGAGTCGACTAACTGCTCCAATACCACCACCTCGATTATCTGGTTTGCTTCCCAGTCATCTGCCATCAACCACTGGCGACAGCAGTCCTTCAGCAGCTATGTGTAGCTGAAGGGCAGCCAACCTTGGGGAGCTGCGGCAACCGGAAGCATTAGTGGTGCTCCTTGGGTGTCTGATCGATGCACTGCAGAACTGCCCACTTAACACTGGAATACTCGAGCTGTGTGCATGGTGGCAGCTGCTGGTTGGCGAGCTGGGCTTCCCCTAATAGCAAGGGGAGGAGTCGCACAGCTTCTGGAGTGCCCACTAGCTCTCGGCCTGCTCCTACACGAGAGCTTTGAAGCGGATCTGCTGCTCATGGTGTAGGTCGGGGAGCACTTGATGTTGAGTTTGGTGAAGGGTGGCAAGGGTATCTCAGCTAGTAGGGAGTTTTCCATGGTGGTGTTGGAGTCTACTTTAAAACTAAGGTTTCAGCGCACTTTCAAAACACAACAGAAAACAACAAGAAAATTTGTGTCTTTTGCTCAGTGAGGTTCAATATCACGCTTCGTGGCGTGTGTACATGGGTACATGTATCTGCTTTATAATAATGCTCGCTTCTGCATTATTGAAAAACTCTGAAAGTACAAAAAGACACACATAAATAAACTTGGGCTATTAAGGCACAGGTGAGAATCATCACGTGTTACCTGCTGGTTCGACCCGCCTCCTCTCTGTCCACAACTGACGCTTGACCACACCGCTGCTGAAACAGGAACCAAATCTTTTTTTAAATTATTATTATTAATGCTATGCCATAGATATCCAGAAAGGGCCAGTATGGCTGCAATCTCCAATCAACTATCAAGTGTGCCTCCAATTTGGCTGTAATAAAAGCTTGCAGCCACATGAGTCCTTTCGAGATAAGATTGAAGACCCTACCATAGAATGTAAAGAAAATATTACCAAATGTTACTCATACATTGTAATCACCACCTTGCATTAGTGGCTTCACTGTAAACACCATTTCATGTGCAAAGCTATAGAGGTATTTTGTTAAAAATAAATATTTTAAACATTTTAAAGTAAATATATCCATATTTAAATTATTATTGATGTTTTATCTTGATTCCTCTTCTGCTTCTAGACAAATATTAAGAGAGTATATTAAGTAGAAAGAATATACACATATTTACATATTTTTCCCTTCACAATGAAACATTGCTGAATCTTTGTGTGTGTAAAAGATTGTCCCTCTAATCACTGGCTAAATAAATAAATAAAATGATTGTGAATGATTGTAGTATTTATTTGTACATAGACATATTTACATATTTTTCCCTTCACAATGAAACATTTCTGAATCTTTGTGTGTGTAAAAGATTGTCCCTCTAATCACTGGATAAATAAATAAATAAAATGATTGTGAATGGTTGTAGTATTTATTTGTACATAGCTGTAATTGAGTAAAATACATCAATAATGTATTAAAACAGAAAATCTGTTTCCAGATTCAACTGGAAGGTTAGGTTTTAGGTTGTAAATCAAGCAAGAAGCATTTCTTTGTGTAACTACAAAGATGTATTTATTTATAATATCAGCGGGGTATGAATATCAGGGGGGTATGAAAACTTTCAATGTCTGAAAACTGAAATTTCACATGATGCAGTATTTAACATAAACAGTGCCATTAAACAGCAATCATTTCTTAGAACCTTTCCACCACACTAACACAGGTACTACATGCAAAGGAGCCCAGATAGCTGCAGCAAAGATTTCCTGGAGTTGTACATGCCTTTTAAAAAGGCCCATAAGGAGGACTGTCTTCTCTTATAATGGCATAGGCTATAAGCTAAGACAAAAATAAAAATAAACGTGTAATCTGTAATAAATAAACAATTAATTAATAACATCATTCCCTTGAGGAGAACAAAAACGTATCCCTATGACCAAACTACTGATTCTTGCACTTGTTTTGTACTTTTTCTTAACTTCATTAACTCCAAAATATTTCTGTTATTATTTTATACCTCTTGTTTATTGTGACAAGGTAATATTGACTGTGATGCCAGAGCAGAAAAACTGTCATTTTATCAACCAATTTTGCACATTCAGAGAGGATCTGAGAGGCAACACTTCCAGTACTAAGGCTCTCTTTATGTCCTTACAGTATTACCAAACCAGAGATGTGACACCCGCACTACTTTTCCGGTGTTTGATAAAACTTCAATTAAGGAAGTCATTACAAAACATCTGAGCCTTTGTTATCCATATAGTCTCTGGTTAGGATGGTAATAGAATGTTACGTATTTTCAGGAATATATAAAAATACACTGAGCAGACTTTTTCACAAATTAATGCGGATACAAAATACCAAAGCTATTATTACTATTGCTATTATAACACCAAACTATTATTAAGTTAACATACCATTACCAAACAAAAGACAATCAATTTCATCAGCAGGCAAATAAACACCTTATTATCTGCTTTAATCAACACCAAGAGTAAAAGAAATACCACTAACTGGTAACTGTGACAGAATAGCAACCAACTTACCAACTAACACCCATCAAGGCACTTCTTTCTAAGTAGATATGGTTTTTTAACTCCTGTCTTTTTTTAATTAATGGAAGAAAAAACTTGATGGGCTATTGCAAAGGATGTTCAGTATCACATTCATTAATCTTCTTAACAGTTGTCACCTGTCTAACAGTTTTATGTCTCAATGCTGGGTATACAAGAATGGCATTTCTTGCTTCATGCAAGTTGTATAATTCTATTAGGGGACTTGACTGAATTTTACTGCATGCAAGAGGATCTCTGTGGGAACATGGTAGCATGTATATACAAACTGGTCTGGCAGGCAGCTATTAAATTCCTCAAAATGAATTACTTCTTCAAGTTGTTCAAAATTCAGAACCCCCATAGCCATGCACCATTTCTCGAACAGAACTTTTTACAAACAAATCCAACATGTGACTGGTGGTTTTAACTACTTTAAAAAAATCTGTCTAAAAGTTTGGGCACTATAGCCTACGCAACATTACATTCCAACCTCTGATTAAGGGTAAAGGCTAAACAAATGAACAAATTCCTCAACTAACTATTAATTGGTGGTATTATTACCTTTACAAGACAAACTCACAATCAAAAGACAGTCAACTCAGTTGACAACCATAGGTCATCCAAGTGACCATGAGAGGGACATTTCTGGAGGGACATAATAAACTGAAGCCTTTTTACATTGGTCCGCATTTGAAATGTTGAATACAATTAATGTCATAAGCTCCCATCTTAGAATTGAGTATCATGGCTTTTTTTTCACTCTTTTCTACCTCACCTGCTTTTCCCTCATGTTTTATTTTAACCTGTTTGCAGCTCTACTATTGTGAACTTAATGTGAACATAAATGCCATAATACAGTACCATATTGTGCAACTGCAGACAGGCAAGAGATGGCCAGGCAGGAAGCCAGAATTAGGGCACAGCACAAACATCCGCACTCTAAACGGTAAATGATGCATCTTTTTTAGAATGCAAAAAGTCCTTGAACAGCTTGTTAAAGCATGATCTATGGAATGGTCATTTTGTCCTGAGGTATTTGCATCCTCCTGAGATATGATTCATCTCAAGATATTCATTTCCTCCTGAGGTATTTTCCATCCATTGCTTATTTTCTGGAGGAAATTCACTTCAACCCAATATAAGGATTTCAACACCAACTGCTCAACTTACATTTGGAATAAACTTCTGAGAGTTAAAATGAATCATGGTGGAGTTCAGTCTTGTTTCATGCCTGGGCTAATTCAATTCCCTGTCAAATTCCCTTCTTGTCCTACTTGGGAAACCACAGAAGACAGAGAATATGACAGCGGGTATGGGCCAAATGCAAGAGCTTAGAACAGCTGCCTCACATATAGAGACAGAGTCAGTGGCTTCTCTAAGCTTGAGGCCCATGTTGGAAGAGATTGCTGATAGAATTCGGAAGGTCAGAGTGTTTCATGCATTCTGCATAACAAACATAACTATGTGGCCAAAAGTATGTGGACGCCTGACCATGACCCTGATTATGTGAGCCTTCCCCAAATATTTGCCACAAAGTTGGAGGCACATGACTGTCACTAATGTCTTGGTACGTTGTAGCATTACAATTTCCCTTCACTGAAACTAAGAGGCCCAAACCTGTTTCAGCATGACAATTCTCCTGTGCATAAATCAAGCTCCTTGAAAGCACGGTTTTCCAAGTTTGGTTTGGAAGTGGAGGTTAGTATATCAACAAAGGCAGGGCCAACTCTATATTTATGCAATGCCTTTCTAATAAGATACTCAACAAGCACATACTTGTGTATTGGTCAGATGTCCACATTCCTTTGGCCATATACCTGATCATACTAATCAATGATGCACCAGGATTATTGGCATTATCTGGGATTCATTAATACATTTCTAGATTAGGTGTGGCTTCCTTATTTCATTCATTAATTTCATTCATTCAGATATTAATCATTTCACAAGATTGTGGTCATGGAATGAGAATTATGTGGGACTGTTTTAGGCACAACAAGTGAGAGAAAATGTCAGTGGCTTCATTCAGTTTGTCCCTTTTACCGATGACATATCGGCTGACGTGCATCCAATTTACTATAAGTTAATGTATCCACAGTGCCAATAATATCCATGTGTAACTTTATAACTAGGATTGTCATATAAAAAAATATGAATCAGAAATGAAGGACTAAAATCTAAGTAAAAGAACAGTATGTAAATGCAGTGGTCTAGACTGAGTGAGAAGTATTAGGCTTTACAATCTCCTCTACATGATCTTGTTTTGTAAAGCATATTTGCTATTTTAATCTTGTCACATGTTATTAATGATTACTGCCACTGTTCAAGTTCAAGAATTCATCTTTTTATATATTACTTTGGTTTCAGTATGTGTTTTACTGTACTGTCCTGTTCAAACTAATGTCTAGCAAGACATACTTCCTAAGTATGAAATTTTGTGTCTTTTTTGTTTGAGTGTAGAAATAAACAAACAGCACAATGTTTTTTTTCTTAAAAACTTCTTGAAACAACAATATCCTATAATGTATGTAAAGTGCTTCCTCAGTAAACACAATTTTCTTCAATAAATACACTTAAATATTAAATAGAAACGTTCCAGATTTGCCAGAAAAACATAAATAGATGCGTTTGGTTAGCTGTGAAATCTGTATGAGACAAAAAAAATATCTGTCTTAAGTGTAAAAACAATGAATTTTAACAAAAAAAAAAAAAAAAAATCTGCAAAGGCAGAAATAACTGGCCACTGTCTAATTCTTCCAGATCCTACACTGTCACATTTTTAAATCTAGCGGTGTCCTTGTTCTTGGTGGTGGTCTCTCTTGTCATCAGTTGTTTGCTTGTAGATGAGGACCTGTAGAGCTCTAAGATACCAGTTACAGAAGTCCAGTAGTCTCTTGTGAATTACTGCAGATGTCCAGTATATGTCCCAGGCAGATTTAAGAGGAGGCATGGAGAGAACAGTATTTTGTGCAGGTGAATTTGTCTAAAAAGAAATAATGTAAATTAGCAGAGAATTAACTTTCAGTTCACCACACAGTTTACCATTATTTAAGCTGTCTGCTCAGAACCTATATTAGGTTAAGCCTTGAACCATCTTTCAATGCATTTGGGTAAATTTCCTTAGAGACCAGAAAACAGGTATAGAAGAGGCCATACCTTCTTAGCAGTAGTTTTGAGGTTTAAGATCAAACACAATTTTCATTCTTTCACTCGATGACTTAAAAGTTAGAAAACACAACAGCAAGAAGAAGTTGAACTAAAGTTAAGAATGACTGACTGACTACACTGTTTATCCTATATATTCTTATGATCCATTTTAAAATTGTTACATTAATGAATCAGTTCATTTAATATTCCAATATATGATGACATTGCATATAATGCATAATGGTGACTATATGCACTATTCTGTACTTCTACCTGTTACTTATAGCTGTATATAGAATGTCCTGCATTAAATTAACTTGGAAGCAACTTCTGAATTGTGGCTCTTACCTGTATTTGTCCAAGCATGCTGACAGACTGGATTTCATCTGCAATTTCCTTGATTTTATCTGACACCAAACCTGATTGGTTGTGCCAGTACAGCAGCCAGTCAAAGTGCAACTTGAAAGAGTGGAGGCCCGAAGAGAGCCGTGGTAGGGTGCTATTTGGCTTTTGGGTGTAAATGAAGAATATATTAAAATGGCATATGTATGAAAAATATAATGTATCTGAAGATTGTAACCCTCTCATTGCCAAAATGTGAAAGCAAATGAAGATAATGTTTTCAAAAAGTACTGAAAAATCTACTGGTAATCTAATTATATAAAACATACAGAAAGAAATAATCTGGAAATGTAATAGCTGGTACCATGTATTCTGTTCTATTCTGTTTAATATCTTTGTGAGCATTTACAATGAAATGTTTAGATTATATTGAATAGGTCTTACCTTCACTGCTGCTAGGTCTCGTGGCCTGAAGTTTAAAGTAGGCAGAGAAGTAAGGTTGTGTTCGAAGGGTAAACTGGTGTCAAGGTGATGCTGACAAATTACAATACATATAGTCAGTGTGTGACATTAGGAGAAAAAGTTACATACAGAGGCCCAGTTGTTAAAATTGATAAATACAAGTTGATAAATACAGTATGCAGTCATATTTTGGGTCCTGGGAATGCTCTGAATACAGACTTATAATAATAAATAATAATTCCTTAGATTTATTTAGTGCTTTTCTAGGCACTCAAAGCACTTTACATTGTATGGGGGGAAATCTCCTCAAGCACCAGATGGCAGCCACAGTGCACCAGAACACCCACCACACACCAGCTGTTAGTGGAGAAGAGAGGAGATTGATGTAGCCAATTCAGGGATGGTGATTAGTAGGGAGCCATGATAGATAAGGACCAATGGGGGAATTTTGCCAGAACACCTAGGTTATACCTCTACTCTGTATGAGAAATGTTCTAGGATTTTTAATGACCACAGAGTCAGGACCTCAGATTAACGTCTCATCTGAAAGACGGTGCTGTTTTTACAGTATAATACAGTACAGCACTATAGACACTAAGACACACCAAAGATTGTACTTTCTAAAGAAATTGTTATCCTTTAATGTCCACCATAAAATGCCCCAAATGTTTTTCTGTGCTTTTATTGAAAGTGTTCAAACCTTCTGCATCATTTGTTGGTTTGGAAACGCTACGGAGGCACAGACAAAGACTGTTAGAAAAACGATAATAATGGCCAGTAAACTGCTAGAGACTAAGTTATCAAGTATGGAATGTATCTACAGAGAGAGAGAGTAATGAATAAGGCAAACAACATTGTGGGTGACAAGAGGCACCCCTTGCCTCTTCATTTGTATTGCTGCTAACTGGGTAACGGTATTGCCTCCATCTATTCACTAAAAATAGATGAAAATTTTCATTTGTTCCACAATCCATTAAGATTTTACACAGGTAATATACATAACAATAAGCGGGATGTTCAGCTGGTTTGGCCAGTCTATCTCTAGCAAGGTACAGGGTATGTGTATGAGTATGTTATGTTGGTTAATTTGGGATTTTCCCAAATAAAGTAAATAAACAAATAAAGTAATCTACTACGGTAGTGTCCTCATCACTATACTGGAGCATTAGTACCCCACACAGACCACAGGGTGAGCACCCCCTGCTGACCTCTCTAATACCACATCCAGCAGCAACCTTAGATTTCCCCAGGATGTCTCCCACCCAATAAACAAAATTTTTTTGAATTTGCACCAAATTCATAAGAACGATTTAGTAATCATAAAAAAACGTACTGAAACCACATTAAACTTACCACAGCCCTTTGCACTATATTTATCAGCCGACGCATCTTCTGAGACAGCTTTGTCAGGATGTCTTTGCGATGTCTCATTGGGGTTGGATGAGACATTGTTAAGATAGGAAGTTCCACCAATAGCAATAAAAATAACATGCAGGAGGACTCGGGTAGTACTGTCATCAAAGGAAGAGAAGAAATTATTTATTCATTTATTTTTTGGGTAGTCCAAAATGTAATTTTAACAATTACCTTTCATCTACCCTGACTCAGCACATTTTGAAGTGTTCCAATCCTTCAAATGTTGATATCACTGTGTTATTACTAAGGTATTGCATAGAGACACCTTTTTATATGTAAAAAGCAAATCTGAGCAGACTTGCTGCTGCAACAGATTTTAGCAACAGTTATGGTTACATAAAAGTGCCATAGTCACAATTTATGAGGCTCAAACTGGTCTCATTCTTTTGTAATTTTCACTCTTAAATTTATGTAATGCTAGATGTACTTACAAATTTCAAAAGGTATTTCAGTTGCTTCAGGGTTTTAATGGTTTTGTAAATGCTGAAGCTACCCTAGTGCTGACCTGGTTATGATACACACACTGCATTTTTTTGAAGAAGGAAGTGACTCATCTGACATCATTCTTAAATTTACTGTAAGTGTCTCTCTGGCAACTCTGGCATGGAGACCAACTGATGTACATTCTTCTATATATCAGGGTTGTCCAATGTTGTCCACACTGAGGGCAAGTTTTCCTTCCAATCAAGCAGGAGACACGCCAGATTCCACCTGTTTAATCAGCTGATCTTGGATTTCAATAGATGTGGCTTCTGCTTGAATGAAAACCTGCACCCATACTGGCCCTTTCTGGATAGGATTGCTATATATACAGAACACCACAGAAAGCACAATGATGCAAAATGATGCTATTTGTACCCTGAAATCTAAACTCAGATTTCCAAAGTCAGATGTGGTTAGAGATTGCTTAAAACGTGTAAAATGTATCCTTGTTAAAATATTTCATTCTGATCTACTGAAAATGGTCACAATTTGTAACAAACCTCTTCAGATAGCATTCGTCTTTTACTTTCTGAACTATAGTTCTTAATGCAGATAAGAGGAGAGACATAATCGACAGTCGCACTTCAATGACATTGCTATTTCCCAAGTTATACCACAGAGTGCCATAAGGCCAAACATCCAGGAAACTGTCATACACAAACAATTAATGCTAACATCAGACTTGTTTGATGTCTGGTTCAGTTCTTAGGCACATTAAACACAAATGAGCCATGGTCAAAATTAGTATGATGAGTACAGGCCTTGAATTGAATTGAAAAGATTACTGGTCTAATTCTTTTTAATAGGTTCTGTTAGTGTTAGCCTGATGGGATATTTGTGTATTAATGTGTTCTTTATATACAGAAAAAGCTATTTGTTGCTTAATAAATTGATGCTCACACGCAAGACAAGCTTTTTATTTTGAATGTATGTCACAGCAATGCTAGAAAACAGTTGAACTAACTGTAAGATCTAATTGTCTGATAAATTCTAGTCTGTGTTATTTCCTGTGGCCTTTGATGCAAGTAAACTGCCTCTACTTCACGGGAAATAAACAAGTCCCTTCCTGTGATTTCCTATGATAACAGCTTCTCACCTCTTATCACACAGTTCTGAGAAAGTGCTAGCCTCAAGTACATTCATCAAGTGAAAGTATGTATTTATTGACTACAACTTCGACACATCTAGAAACTATTTTGTTCACATAAATGTTTACATTTTATAAAATGTATTAACTTTGATTGAAAATTTGATTAACACCATAGTTTTTAAATTATGTTTCAATGGTTGTTTTTTAACCTGTCTTGTACAGATTTAGCCTTAGAATGAGCTTACTATTGCTATCAACATGCAATAGCCATTAATAATCAGCATCTGAGTCATTATGCTCTTATGCTGACAGGTCAATAACCAGGCAATGCAGCACTTTTCAGTGAAAGTCCACTCAGACAGTCATTGCTATGGAAATTTCAAGGTCAGTTTAAAAAACATAACACTGCCTGAATAAATTGTGAATATTATTTAAAGATCCCATGACTAAGAAATTCTATGAATAAACATAAATATGATCGAAATTGAATAAAAAAATGTCATGTATCACTAGTTGGATATCAATTACTGGTTTTCTTTCAGATTGCAATATGTAGCAGAAATAAATGATAAATGTAAAGTTTACAGAGTGCTTAATTAAAATATTAGTCATGACAGTGATTTACTCACACACCACCACAATAAATTCTATCATGAGCATGAGACTGTTTGGACACACACACACACACACACACAAACACACACACACACACACACACACACACACACACACACACACACACACACACACAAACACCAAAGATTAGAGTCTTATGATAGAATGATAACGGAATCATATAGAGGATACAAAATAAACTTACATTTCATGGCTATCCCAAACAATCTAGCAGTAAACTGGGGCTCTGACAAGCACACAATCTATCACACAACTAATGTTTAGAGTAGTGTAAGAGTCCCCATTTATAGAATGACTATGACACACTCTTTTGCTCTGACTCATTCTGTTCATTCACAAAAAATACACCCACACTCATCCCCCCAGCCTAGCCCGCCCCCCCCAAAAAAAAAAGAAAGGTATTATCTTCTTTTAAAAATCACTTAATTAATCAGTTTTCAGTACTTGTTTTTGCTTTACTTAGTTTGTTGTTGTTCTGTTCGGTCTCAATGAGTAGTGTCCTTTCTAAAGTGCAATATCAGCAAAATATCACATTTGTTTGAAAGCAAAGTGATCATACAGGTTATAGATAGGTAAAAACACTTTTTAATGTAATCAAGTGGGAAAAAATCACATAAGCTTACACATCTCTATCAAGACATCGCTTACCTCTCCATATCATCACACACAGAGACCGGTTTGTAGTTTGACAGTACATACAGTATGAGAAATCTGTAGGACACTTACTAACTAACACTAGATCAATGTCACGTTAAAGGTACACATTCAGAGATATGAGAACATATGGCAGTACAAACTATTCCAGCAGTATTTAAAAACTGAATAACAGCCTCGCTTTTATTCTTTCTCTTAAAAAAACAAATGCCACAGTCTCCCCCGGCTGCTCACTGTCTTCCTCATCCACGCATCAACTACTCGACACCCTGTGACACATCCGCCAGATATTTCAACTGAAACACTTACACACACACACACACATGCTCTCTCTTGTTCCCCTACTGAATGCTTCTCACTTGAAGACTGATAAGAGTACTGAGCAGGATAGTGCTGTTTGGGTATACAGTGCCTTGCGAAAGTATTCGGTCCCCTTGAACTTTTCAACCTTTTGCCACATTTCAGGCTTCAAACATAAAGATATAAAATTTACATTTTTTGTGAAGAATCACCAACAAGTGGGACACAATTGTGAAGTGGAACGAAATCTATTGGATTTTTGAAACTTTTTTAACTAATAAAAAAATGAAAAGTGGGGCGTGCAAAATTATTAGGCCCCCTTGCGTTAATACTTTGTAGAGCCACCTTTTGCTGCGATTACAGCTGCGAAATCGGCTATATGTCTCTATCAGTTTTGCACATCGAGAGACTGAAATTCTTGCCCATTCTTCCTTGCAAAACAGCTCGAGCTCAGTGAGGTTGGATGGAGAGCGTTTGTGAACAGCAGTTTTCAGCTCTTTCCACAGATTCTCGATTGGATTCAGGTCTGGACTTTGACTTGGCCATTCTAACACCTGGATACGTTTATTTGTGAACCATTCCTTTGTAGATTTTGCTGTATGTTTGGGATCATTGTCTTGTTGGAAGATAAATCTCCGTCCCAGTTTCAGGTCTTTTGCAGACTCCAACAGGTTTTCATCCAGAATGGTCCTGTATTTGGCTGCATCCATCTTCCCCTCAATTTTAACTATCTTCCCTGTCCCTGCTGAAGAAAAGCAGGCCCAAACCATGATGCTGCCACCACCATGTTTGACAGTGGGGATGGTATGTTGAGGGTGATGAGCTGTGTTGCTTTTACGCCAAACATATCGTTTTGCATTGTGGGCAAAAAGTTCGATTTTGGTTTCATCTGACCAGAGCACCTTCTTCCACATGTTTGTGGCAAACTTTAGACGAGATTTTTTATGGATATCATTGAGAAATGGCTTTCTTCTTGCCACTCTTCCATAAAGGCCAGATTTGTGCAGTGTACGACTGATTGTTGTCCTATGGACAGACTCTCCCACCTCAGCTGTAGTTCTCTGCAGTTCATCTAGAGTGATCATGGGCCTCTTGGCTGCATCTCTGATCAGTCTTCTCCTTGTCTGAGTTTAGAGGGACGGCCAGGTCTTGGTAGATTTGCAGTGGTCTGATACTCCTTACATTTCAAAATGATCACTTGCACAGTGCTCCTTGGGATGTTTAAAGCTTGGGAAAGCTTTTTGTATCCAAATCCAGCTTTAAACTTCTCCACAACAGTATTATGGACCTGCCTGGTGTGTTCCTTGGTCTTCATGATGCTCTCCGCGCTTTCAACAGAACCCTGAGACTATCACAGAGCAGGTGCATTTATACAGAGACTTGATTACACACAGGTGGATTCTATTTATCACCATCAATCATTTAGGACAACATTGGATCATTCAGAGATCCTCGCTGAACTTCTGGAGTGAGTTTGCTGCAATGAAAGTAAAGGGGCCGAATAATTTTGCACGCACCACTTTTCAGTTTTTTATTTGCTAAAAAACGTTTAAAATATCCAATAGATTTCGTTCCACTTCACAATTGTGTCCCACTTGTTGGTGATTCTTCACAAAAAAATACAATTTTATATCTTTATGTTTGAAGCCTTAAATGTGGCAAAAGGTTTAAAAGTTCAAGGGGGCCGAATACATTCGCAAGGCACTGTATATGCAGGCTGCAAGTTGCTCAGGAAGTGACTGAGTAACTCAGAAATTCAATTAATTTTAGTGTGCAGTATACAATTTCACCCAGACCTAATTACATGTTGCAATATGGAAGCATCTCTCTCCAACTAACATAACACTAATTTATCATTGGTTTAGTTTTAGCCATATATTGAATTTGAATAGTAAAATTGATTAAAATTTTTTTTTTTTTTTTTGGGGGGGGTTTAATATAATGATTTATTGTCAAGGTTTATTTCAGCTAAGGAAACCTGTCACATTACACTCTTTATCTTTAGCTCTAGGGAAGAGCCAGGCTGTGTTTTTAGCTTGTGATACTTTCTGATTGCACAGGAATGCATGGTTAGCATCATTCTCTTCTCTAAACATAATCATGTAAGAATCAAATGCAAATCACAGGCAAATCAAAAAGCTGCCAGCTGCTTCATATTTTTATATAGCGTTTATTGCATAAACTATTTAATGAAGATTTCAATACATTTTTGAAGAATTTCAGGCATTCCTTAGTTTTTGATTTTTCACAAACCTCAGACAAGGTGAACGTTTGCATTATGACAAACAACGGAATTCTTATAACAAAGCCAATTATTGTCTTGCATAAGAAAGTCATATTCTTTATGAAGCCAGGTGTGAAAACAATGCATAAACAGGATGAACTGTGTATTCTGCTGTCTGACAGTTCATCATTCTGCTGATGAACTGTCTGTATTCTGCTATAATGTGGGTTATTAATGAATGATTATATTCAAGCATAAATTTCCTGGTTTCCTACAACTTCATGCTTTAGTTCACACATTTTTGGGGGATGACCCAGACATCTGCCATGTTCATTAGTGAGTCTTAGCCCTGTTGAGGCTGACACTGCTATTAGCATCAGACTTTCCTAAGTTGTTCCCGTGATGTAATTGCTGAGACAGTGACATCATTGTTCTGTGACAGTTCTATCTAGACTTTTCAGGTCCTGTAGCCTCACTTCACTGGAATATTAATCTGACATGATGTGCCACTGCATCCTCTATACACATGTGGAACAAATTTCTGGATTCCACCATCCCAAAAAAAATTCATTGATTCTCATTCTGGCTGAGGTAGAACAGAAATGCTAGGATGACTTGGGTGAATATTACAAATGAGAGGATCCAAAAGATGCTTAGAAGAGGCTGTTCAATCAACTGTAGAAAATTTATAATATATTTTGTATGTTGATTTGTTAATTTTGTCCTATGGATATGTATACATCTGCACCATTCAGATTAAATTAAAAAAAAAAAAAAACAAAAAAAAAAAAACACAGAATGCGATCCCGTACTGGTTTTCCTTCTCTCGTTCTAATTTTTTTTTTTAATTACCTTTTTGAATATAATTATTTGGACACAATGATCATTTTACTTACAAAATCTGATTCATATGGCTCTGACTGATATGAATACACAGCTCAGATCAGTGAGCAGGTCTTCTGTGTGGATGACGTAAATTTTCTGAACATCATCAAGAATTTTTTTTCTTGTCTACATATCTTTATCTATACTTAGATGGTTATGAAGATTTAGGTTTCCAGCAAATGTGATGATAGAATGGATGAGAATAATAAGAGGAAGTGGAAGAATTTGTCACCTTATATTTGACCTTTGTGACTCAATATTTTATTACAGAATATAAAAGAAATTAAAAAAATTTTTAATGTGTATTTGAATGTTTTTACTTCACTAAAGTAATACTATTGAAAATACAAAGGTAATGCAGGTATGTTGGCATTGAAACTCACCAGTGCATCAACCTATCGATTTTTGGTTGAGTTTTATTAATGAGTAGCAAACCAGACAGTGGAATATATGTATTCCTTTACTTTCCCAAAATAGTAAAATGTAAAAAAAAAAATTAATTGAGGATCTCCTACCACCTTTATAAACATAATACAAAATATACAGGACATTTATTTAATCAAAATTTTTATAAACTATGGTTGATTATGGGCCGATACTTTTCTGTTCTGGACATATGAATGGTACTCTTTTACTCATGAGTCAGCACTCTTCTCATTTTTTATCACTGATGTACATATACTGTACAGTAGATGTGTGCTCACATACACAGAGAGAGAGATAAAGAGGTGATTTACATTTTTGTCAGCTCTTTTTCCCCACACTTTGCTTCTCAATGAGATAGGGTATGTATGGAATGTTTGAGAGGGAGTTATCTTTACTGCCAAGTGGGGGGGACGTTGCAAAAAATGTATGTGTCACAATGACTCAACATATCTCATTAGTAGTTTTTCTTTCTTTCTTTTTGCTATCCTCTGCTTTTCTGTAAAAAAGAGTGATAGATGGTAAAATGGCTCATGGTCTGAAAATGCCAAGGAATGTACAAGGTAATGTACACCGCAATACCGGGAACCCCCTTAAAGGGAGCCTCTCTAGCATGTGGGACTTGTAAATGTTTATTTTGAATAAGTGTGCTTTTCAGAAAGAACAGAACTGTGTGGAAGCTAAAAAGATAGAGAAAACAATTTATAGTATAAATACCAACACGTTACCAAATATGTTCTGTTGTATCCTACATTATGTAACAATGGGAAAATGTTGTTTATCTAATTGGGAAGCTTGATCTTGGACTACATATAGTAACACTTTCAGACTGTTATATTTTATAATTTGTTGGTATACCGCAAAACTATGACGATAAGAAAATATTTATATTCTAAAATACTTGTCTGTGTATTTCTCATTCTTTATTATGACTTCATGGTCACATACGGACAATAAAGAGGGAAAAAATGCCAGAAGGCCCATTATGCATTGCCTCTGTATGTGGATGTCTCCCCTCCTAAATCCTCTAGTCAATTTCCCACTGGAAAAATCATGCGACAACATTTTAAGTAATGCATTCCTGTCAATACACACAGTATATTAATCCAACATTCCTGTCAATACACATAGCATATTAGTGCAACACTAAACCACTAATCCACCATGCCCCCCTTGTGTATTTTTTATATTTTATTTGTCTTATATATTTATAATTTACTTTTTCTATTTCTATGTAAGTAAGTTCTGTTTTTATCCAAAAATCTGTTTTATATCACTGGACAGTTGTTAAAAGTCTACATATCTGTACTGTGTATGGTTGTGTGTGTGACCAATCAAATTTGAATTGATGTCCAAAATGAAGGCTGTGATGGCCCCGGCTTTTCCCCGTTTTGTAATTATTAAGAACCATTTATGTTGAGTGAGCTGGGACACTCAAACAGGTAATCATTGACCCAGAAATTGGTCCCAAAAAGCCACATGACTCTGCACCTCGGTGTAGACTACACTACACTATTCTATTATCTTATGTTATTTTTCTATTATGTTATGACATGGTAGCTCAGTGGTTAAGATTTTGGACTACTTAAGCAAGGCCCTTAACCCTCAGTTTTATAAATGAATTAAATGTAGGTTGCTCTGGATAAGGAAGGGCATCTGCCAAATGTCATAATTGGGGGTGGAAGTATGAAGCAGGTTGGGTCATGGTTTAGCAGGAGTCTGCAAAAGGATGGTTCTTTCTCAAGCATTCCTTTTGTATCTTGCTGTGGGATATGTCTCTCTGTGTAGTCCTCAGAAGCCCTCATTTTAATATGTCAACTCTCATTGACTGACAGCCATGACACTTAAGAGTCCAAGCTCGTCATTCAAATACCAGTTCTCAATTTACTCAGAATGTTCTACCTCAAAATGGCCACAGTGGGGGCCTGGCTAAACAATTCGGCCGAGCTAACAACTTAACTGCTGGGTGCTAACCTACCTCAGCCATGAAGAACCTTTCCTTCAACACGGAATTTTTAAAAAATAAATACAGAGTTTATCTTCAGCCAAAATGTGGACTCATTCAGCATTGAATAATCTCAAGTTATGGAGCAAGCTAGTGGCCCTTAGCCTCAGTTGCTCATCTCCAAACTAGATACATAGCAAAAGTTTTGGAAAAAACCTTTTCGATAAGGATACTTCTCACATCAAGGAGACAAATAAGCCTCCACCTTCAAGTATGCTCATGCAGCAACAAAAATTTAGGTACAGACACTAACAGCAAATGCGCTTTGTGTCTCAGGTTGCAATCTGCCCAGTCTGTATTAGCCTTGCCAAACCTTTGTTAGCACTGCATTTGCCTGAAGAGCCTGTGATGCAAACTAGCAAGCCAAATGATCCAATGCTGGAGACTACACTAGGTCATTCAGCAAAGAGCACAGAGACATTCTGGAGACTACAACAATATCAGTTTGACGATCAGCTCAACAATTCTGGAGACTACAAACAGATCAGCTTGACAAAGCCAACTTGCTAGTGGAAATGTTCAGCAAGGCCCTAGTGGCCATGGCACAAATTCCAGAAGAGGAGGAAGATGTGTGTGCCTTGCTCTGTGAATGGGAGGGAGTATTTTTGGACGAAGATGACTTTGATGAGGCTACCTTTATCCTATCTCATCAGGCTGCCCATGCTCCAGTTTTGATAATGACGTCATCCAGCCACTTAGCATGGATCTGCAGATCTCACTATGAAGGGAAGCGCAAGAGCCCTTAATATATCCTACATGCTTATGGCATACCAGGCTGAGCTAAAGGAGGACATGACCTCCATAACCAGACTCATGTCAGAGGGACAAGATCTGCACTGTGATTACCTTTTCTCTACATCTGCATCATTGTGCCATCCAAGCATCTGGAAGGGCCAATGGCATCATGATGACACAGAATAGAGCACAGTGGTTTAAACTCTCCAGCCTTTTTCAAAAGCAGAAACATAATCTATAGGATATTCCTGTGGTAACTTGTATAATAACCAGGACCACAAAGGATGTTGTACCGAGTGGTAGCTTTTATATGAAATATAATTACATGAATGCTGTAGTATAAGAACACTAGTAGAACAGCACGTGCTTCTCGTAGGCGACTTCCCTAGCACACCTTTTCTCCACGAAGGTAGTGCAAAACTACTATCTAAAAACATAGACTCCACCTAGTGGTAAGAAATGTAATTACTATTTTGTAAGTATACAACACTCCTCCCCTACTAAATTCCAAAATTCTCCCAATACAAATAAACTGGAAAATTTAAACTAATGTGGTGTCATTTCTTTCTTACACATTGACTCATTATACTTCTTCAAAACACAAATCATATTATTTGGCATACTCTTATAATCTAGCATATGCACATTCCACTGAACACATTCAGATTAATTAAACATTCAGTCTATCTGGAGGCTTCTGATCACGCTGTGACCTGTGAACTATCTCCGGTGCTGTTGCTGGCACAGCTGAGGTAGGTGTTTTGGGTGGATCTGGTATAAGAGTCACAAGAGGGGCCTGTGTGTCTGTGATCACTTGTCCATCCTCTCCCGGGGGCACAGACATTTCTTCAAGTGACTTTTCCTCTGGTGAAGCTTCCCCAGTAGTCTGACTCACCAAGGGGAACTCTGAGGTGCTACTGACCTCGGGGTCTGTATCATGACGCAGGCGTACGTGGTCCTAATGTCTGTGGAACACTCGTCCATCAGTCAGTTCTACGACGTAGGAGAGAGGGCCTCTTTGTGTCAAGATAACCCCCGGCAGCCATTGCTGATTAGAGTTATTGCTGAAATTCTTAACGTAGACATTGTCACCTGGTTTCAGCTGTCTCTGTCGTGCATGTTGATCGTGACCTTCCTTCTGTCTTTCCTGCTTTCTCAGCACCCTAGCCTTAGTGTCTGGGTGCAGCAGGTCCAACTTTGACTTAGGCCTACGTCCCATCAACATCTCTGCTGGAGTACGTGCAGTAGTGGTTTGCGGTGTAAGGCGATATTTAAACAGGAACCGTGAAAGTCTGGTACTGAGAGAGTCACCTTTCATCCTTTTTAGACCCTCCTTCACTGTCTGGACAGCTCTCTCTGCCAATCCATTCGAGGCTGGGTGGAAAGGAGCTGTACGAATGTGTCGGATGCCATTCTGGTCCATAAACTCACCAAACAGCTCACTGGTAAACGTCGGACCATTATCTGTGACTACTGCATCTGGCAACCCGTGGATTGCGAACACTTGTCTGAGCTTGTCTATGGTTAAGGGGGCTGTTAGGTTGCTCATGATGTGTGCGTCTATCCACTTGGAGTGCGCATCCACTATTATGAGGAACATCTGCCCCATGAACGGACCAGCAAAGTCCAGATGTAGCCTTGAGCAGGGGTGGTCTGGCCACTCCCATGGCTGCAAAGGGGCTGGTGGCGACATGTGTTGATTTGCCTGACATTGTGTACATGCCTTTACCTTGTTCTCCAGGTCTAAATCCATTCTTGGCCACCAGACGTAAGATCTCGCCAAGCTCTTCATTCGTGACACTCCTGGATGGGTCTCATGTAGTTCTTCCACGATGTGTGAGCGTCCTGGGGGAGGTACAACTACCCTCGAATCCCAGAATATGCAGCCATCCTGCAGGCTGAGTTCTGTCTTGCGTTTGGCATATGGTTTCAGTTCCTCACTGACAACCACACTGGGCCAGCCCTGCAACAGGTAAGTCTTTACTTTGGACAGCACTGGGTCTCTCTCTGTCCACTGCTTGACCTGGGCTGCCTTAACAGGTGTCTCTGACAATTTCTCTAATGAAAAAACAGTCTCTGGATGTACGCATGTTGAGACAGGCGCCTCCCGGCAATGGCAGGCGACTCAACGCATCAGCGGTTGCGTTGTCTTTTCAGCTCTGTATACTATTGCGTACTGGTAGGCTGACAATATTAGTGCCCACCGTTGGATTCTGGCTGACGCGCTAGCGGCGGAATGCAGCGTTTTCACTGAACAGACTCATCAGTGGTTTATGGTCAGTGTGGATTTTGAAAACACGTCCATTTAAATACTGATGAAAACGCTTACTACGCAAAAACAATAGCAAGACCTTCTTTTTCCAACTGTGAATAACCTTTTCTCGCCGTCAGCGTCCGTTGAGCGAATCCAACAGGTTTCTCTGAGCGCGCCTTCCATAACATGCGAGAGAACCGCCCCCACCCCATAAGGCGTACGCGTCACATGAGAGAACAATGTCTTTATTTGGATCATAGTGAACTAACAGTTTTGCTGAATGAAGGAGCTCTTTCACCTCCTTAAACGCTTTCTCCTGCCCTGCACCCCACTGCCACTTTGTGTCATTGTGCAGCAGCTTGTGCAGAGGTGCCAACACTTTTGATAGATCCTGTAGGAACTTCCCATAGTAATTCACCATGCCTAGAAACGAGCGGAGTTCGGTGACGTTCCTTGGGCGTGGGGCGTCCTTGATAGCCCTCACTTTGTCCTCTACTGGGCGAAGACCCTCTGCTGTGATGGTATGTCCCAGATACGTCACACTTGGTGCCATAAACACACACTTTCCACGTTTCAGACGCAGCCCTGCATCTGAGAGTCTCTTTAGTACCTGCTCTAGGTTTTCAATGTGCCTAGCCTCAGTAGCCCCCGTTATTAAAATGTCGTCTAAATATGCGGCTACATGAAAAATAGCGGGACTGGATGCTACTCCAAACACTAGGCGATTGTAATTGAATAATCCTTTGTGTGTGTTTATTGTGACAAATTCTTTTGATTTCTCATCAAGAAGTAGCTGCTGGTAAGCGTGGCTCATATCAAGCTTTGAGAACAGTTTACCTCCAGCCAGTGTTGCGCAACAGGTCATCCACCCGTGGCAACGGGTACTCCTCCAGCTTTGAGACTTGATTCACCGTAACTTTATAGTCACCACAGATCCTTACGGTTCCATCAGGCTTCAACACGGGAACTATAGGTGCTGCCCACCTTGAAAACTGGACAGGCTCAATGATGCCCAGCGCCTGTAAGCGTTTCAGCTCCTCCTCCACTTTGCTTTTCATTGCATAGGGCACCACCCTGGGCTTGAAAAAACGTGGCGCTGCATCAGGATCTACATGGAGCTTCACAGTGACTCCCTTTAGTGTGCCCAGTTCGTCTCTGAACACATCACTGTATCGGTACAGAATGTCCTCTGTTGTGTGCGCATACTTGATCTCATGCCAATTTAGCTTAATTTTGCGTAGCCAGTCACGGCCCAAAAGACTAGGCCCAGTACCTTTAGCTATGACTAGTCTGCCTTCAGCCCTCTGACTTCCCACTGAAATGTTCACCTGTAACACCCCCAAATGAGGTATGGCCTGACCCGTGTATGTCCTTAGTTTGAGATTCAAAGGCTTAATAGGAGGAGGCTTATGTCCCCATGTCCTCCTGTAGGTCTCCTCACTGATGACCGATGCTGTAGCCCCAGAATCCACCTCAAACTTAATGTCTTGTCCTTCAACAGTCACTGTCGCATAGTAGGGCATAGGTGGTCCCTCATCCGTATCCACTGTAAACATGTTGAATGCACCGGGCCTCTCCGTCATCTTCCTTGACGTGTATGTGTGTGCTTGAGCCTGCCGGGCTTTCCATGTTTCATTCTTAGCCTTATTTTTAGCACTCCTGCACTTTTTAGCTAAGTGTCCTTTTTTTCTGCAGGTATGACAAACCGTTTCTTTACATTTACAGTCATTAGCATAGTGTGGCCCTCCACACCTAAAACATTCCACTTTCTTTGATGACCTTGCAGCCTCTTTGTTCACGTGGTGCACAGCCACTGACTGTGATCCAGCCTGACCCTTTTGAATGTCTTTTGCATTATTTGCCGCCATTTCCATTCCGAACGATATTTCTAATGCTTTCTTGAAAGTCAATGGTGGAGTTTCCCCCAGCAAACGGCGCTGTATGGCGTCATTAGCAATGCCGCATACTAATCTGTCATGGAGCATGTCATCTAAGACGTCCTTAAAATCACAATGTTCTGACAGTTGCCGCAATTCTGCAACAAAATTAGCTACCGACTGACCTGACTTCCGGAAATGGCTGTGAAATTTGAAACGTTGGACTATTACTGACGGTTTTGGATTGTGGTGATTCCCGACGAGCTTGATCAGTTCAGTATATTCAATTTCCCCTGGTTTCTTCGGTGTAGCTAAGTTCCTTATCAGCTTATAAGTCCTAGCTCCACACACACTCAGGAGAATGGCGCGCTTTCTAGCCTCCTCCGCAATTCCATTTGCAGCGAAAAAGTGTCCCAACCTTTCCTCATACTCTGTCCAGTCCTCGTCTCCTTCCACAAATTCACCGATAGTCCCAAACGTAGCCATTTGAATGCTCAGATTAAACCAAATAAAGCATACTCCAGGTAATTCGTTTATGCAGTTAACTAATTGTCAACAGAAATGCCATATTGAACCATATAATACTAAGGTCAAAAAATCCCCCTCCGTAGCGCTTACACTTATGACAATAATCTGAGATCAACAAGAAACTGCTGAAGTGGCTGGCAGTGTCACACCACGACCTGTCCAGCAGAGAAAGGCAGAAAGCACAAGACCAACCTCCCACTGACTTCTTGTTCATAGTCCCATTATTAGTTCAGTGAGATCACCTTTGGCAGGTTTGCTAGTGCCAAAGCCTTTCATTGGTTTGCATTTTTGCTCAGTTTTGGAGTTTGTGCTGTTGTCAGAGTGTCTGCATGTTGTGTAATTTATTGGATGTATTTTTGTGTTGTTACCTAATCTTTTTGGACCTGCTATTGTTTGCTTGGGATTGTACTTTATTTTTCCCTTTCTTGGAGACTTTGGACATTGCTGTGCAAGCCATTTTTCATTTGCTAGCTGTTACAACCCTGTTTTGAGGGCAAAGCTGGCCTGTTAGGGCAGGATGGTATCCGTCCCACTTGGGAAGTGCTGCTCTCATTTCTTGCAGCAAAGCAGATGGTCTCAGAAGGTTCCCCCGGTTCCCCCTTGAAGCAGCACTGTTCCCCCTTGAAGCAGCATGCTCTCGCACGGTTGCGCATGCGTGTTGCGACTTCTGAACATCAGCTCTTTGTTTTCGTTTCTGTCAATGGATGGGAGGACACGTATGTTTTGTTTATGTTCGTCATGAACCCGCCCCGTGTCTCTCATAGGTTGTATCCCCATGTGTGTCTGAATTACTCCCAGCTGAATTTGGTTTAAGTTGATTCATGCCACTGTATATATATCTCCTGTATACTAAGTCTCGCTTTTTGGGTTTCGCCGCACGTGGGCACTACAGATGGTGGCTGAGAGACCCGGGGTGCTGGAGGATATTCGACTGTTTTTTGAGCAGTTTTTTGAGGAATTCGGAGAACCAGGGCAAAAGTATGACCTGGATAAAGTGCTGCGGGTAGGTAATGGGAGGACTCATGCAGAGCCTCTTCTCCACATGTACTATGAACGGGAGAAACAGAGAGGGGAGAAGGGCAGAGAAAGCTACAGTCAAAGTTCCAGTCACAGCCACGCCACGTCTCCGGTCCAAATCATGTTTCTCGCTCCAGCCACAGCCACGCCTAACGCTCCAGCCCCTGCCATGCCTCAGGTCCATGTCCCGGTCCAGACCAAGCCACAAGTCCAAGTTACCGTGCATCCTGCTATGCAGAATCCAGTCATCTCCAAGTCTGCCGACCCAATTCACAAAGTTCCACTCACAGCCAAGTTCCAAGTTCAAGCTCCAGTCACAGCCAAGCCTCATGTTCCAGTCACAATCACTCAGAGTAAGAAGGAAATGGTGGAAAAAATTAGCAGAATGCAGTTGGAGTTGGAGAGTTTGAGGAGCACTCTGTCTGAAACGAAGAAGAAATGCATCGAAGCTACTAAAGAATGCTCATCCGTGGAGTTGCAACTACAGAAAACACAGGTTTTGCTGCAAGAGGAGACACTCCGGAAACGGGTTCTGAGCATTCGGCTCTGTCGACTAGAGGACGAACAAAACCAACTAAAGCAGCTTCTGGAGGAGGAGAAGGATCAAAGGAAAATTACAGAGACCCAGCTTCTCCAAATCCAGACTGAGTCTCAAGCTCACAGCGTCCAGGTCCAGACTCAGTCTCAAGCTCACAGTGTCCAGGTCCAGACTCAGTCTCAAGCTCACGATGTCCAGGTCCAGACTCAGTCTCAAGCTCACGACGTCCAGGTCCAGACTCAGTCTCAAGCTCACGAGGTACAAGTCCAGACTCAGTCTCAAGCTCACGACGTCCAAGTCCAGACACAGTCTCAAGCTCACAGCGTCCAGGTCCAGACTCAGTCTCAAGCTCACGACGCCCAAGTCCAGATTCAGTCTCAAGCTCACGACGCCCAAGTCCAGACACAGTCTCAAGCTCACAGCGTCCAGGTCCAGACACAGTCTCAAGCTCACAGTGTCCAGGCCCAGACACAGTCTCAAGCTCACAGCGTCCAGGTCCAGACACAGTCTCAAGCTCACAGCGTCCAGGTCCAGACTCAGTCTCAAGCTCACAGCATCCTGGTCCAGACTCAGTCTCAAGCTCACGACATCCCAGTCACAGCCAAGCCTCACGTTCCGTTGGTAATCGTTCAGAGTAAAAAGGAGTCACGTCGTCAGGAGGGGGAATCTGGGCTCGGGACTGAGACCGGCTCCCACCCTCCCTCCCCGTTTTTGATGCCTGCTCAGCCTCCACGGCCTGCTGGGGACGCCGCTCAGCCTTCCTGCTCTGCTGAGGGCGCCGCTCAGCCTTCCTGGTCTGCTGAGGGCGCCGCTCAGCCTTCCTGCTCTGCTGAGGGCGCCGCTCAGCCTTCCTGCTCTGCTGAGGGCGCCGCTCAGCCTCCACGTCCAGCTGAGGACGTCGCTAGTCCTTCCTGCTCGGCTGTGGACATCGTTCGGCCTTCCTGCTCGGCTGTGGACGTCGCTCGGCCTTCCTGCTCAGCTGTGGACGTCGCTCGGCCTTCCTGCTCGGCTGTGGATGTCGCTCGGCCTTCCTGCTCGGCTGAGGTCGTCGCTCCGCCATCCTGCTTCGCTGGGGACGTCGCTCTGCCTCCATGCTCCGCGGAAGACATTGCTCCTTGTGTCGCTCCCCCTTCCTGCTCCACGGAGGACATCGCTCCACCCCTGGCCTCGCGGAGAACCTCGTTCCTCCCTTGAGCCTCGCGGAGAACCTCGCTCCCCCCTGGAACCTCGCGGGGATCCTTGCTCCCCCCTAGAGCCTCGCGGAGAACCTCACTTTCCCCTTGAGCCTCGCGGTGAACTTTGCTCCGCGTCCCTGCTTCGCCAGAAACATCTTGCGGTTTCCTGGCTCTGCTTGGGACATTCAGCCCAGGGGCCCGGGGCCGCCGGTCTTATGGGATGTTTCATGGCACTCCAGGAGGAGTGCCCTTGGGGGGGGACTCTGTCACAGTTCCCCCTTGAAGCAGCATGCTCTCGCGCGGTTGCGCATGCATGTTGCGACTTCTGAACATGAGCTCTTTGTTTTCGTTTCTGTCAATGGCTGGGAGGACACGTGTGTTTTGTTTATGTTCGTCATGACCCCGCCCCGTGTCTCTCATAGGTTGTATCCCCATGTGTGTCTGAATTACTCCCAGCTGAATTTGGTTTAAGTTGATTCATGCCACTGTGTATATATGACACGGCGCGGTTAATTAAACTTGTTAAACTTGTTAAACTTACTAAACGTAGTTCCTTGTGAGTTATAGCTCATGCTGGGTTATCCGCTCCCAGATCTTTATCATAGCTCTCGTTCATGTTTATGCTTATGTTCATGTGTGTTTATCGACCCTGTTTTTCCATGCCACGACCTTGATCTCTGCCTTGCCCTTTATATGCCTGCTTGCCGTTCGCCTGACCTTCGCCTGTTTTTGGATTATGTTTCTGGATCATGTTTTGGGATTTGTCTGCTCTCCTCACTTGTAAATAAACATCACTCATTCTTAAGTGCGCTTACCTCCTTCCTTCATACGCTCCGTCACGACTTGTGACAATTGACAATCCAGAGCCAAGGCCAGGGAGCAGACAAGCAGGCTAAACCGACCGACTGCTAGCTGCACTGAGTTGTCACCTAGGTTCCAAAATATCTAGACAGTGTCTGTTCCCTGAGCTAAACAAAAATGTAGAAATTTTCAGAAAGTTTGTTTTAGTAATCCGATTAACATAAAATTAGATCATACCGAATGCACAGCCAGCACCTTTGATCTGAAGCTAGGACTGTTAAATATTAGATCTCTTACAGCTAAAGAACTTGTTGTTAATGAAATTACTGATCATGAGTTTAATATAATGTTTGACAGAAATATGTATTAAACCAAATCGGTACATACAGTAGCAGTAAATAATGTCAGTCGTTCTGGATCTAGGCGTCACACAAATATCCAGTCATAAATTCAACTTAATTCAATAACTAAGTTATTCATGCTAATATAACATATGTAGCCACAAAAATAAGTCTAGAGTCAATTCAGTGCATTATTATTTACAGACCCCATATTCTGAATTCGTTGGTGAATTTGCAGATTTGATCTCTAATTTGTTTTGTTTAGACAAAATATTAATTTTTGGCAACTTTAATATTCCTTTTGATAACCCAGAAGACCCTGTGAGAACAGCGGTTGAGTCTATTCTAGATTCAGAAGGGGTCAATCAAAATGTAATAGGACCCACTCATAATGGTGGCCACACTCTTGACCTAATACTAACATAGAGATTAAATATAGAAAATAGTAAACAATTCCGCAGTCTGAAGCTATCTCAGATCATCTCATCTCATCTCATCGTTAAATTGCGTATTGACCATAATATATGCACCTTGCCATGATACCGTGTCAAATGTATATTCACATCAGATACTGCACAGAGTATTATCAATAACCTCACAGAGATATTGTCATGGCAGGTAATCTTTCCAGCCTAACAAAAAGGGTTTGTAGATGTCACAAAGTAATTAAACTTTATTTAAACAATAAAGTGAGACAGTCTGCAGAAAGTCTAAATTATGCAAACAGCCCTTTTTATACCTTTCTCCACAGCGTACTCATCTTAGGCTGGGTTTTGCCTTACTTTGTTAAAAACAGGCCAATCTTCCATCCATCCATCCATCCATCCATCTTCTACCGCTAACTCCTTGTTCAGGGTCACGGGGAACCTGGAGCCTATCCCAGGTAGCATGGAGCACAAGGCGGGATACACCCTGGACAGGGTGCCAGTCCATCGCAGGGCACAGATCAATCTTCTTCACCAAAATTAATTAGTCATGTCTACATGGTATCGTAAATTTGTGGAGCATACACAATTAGTTGTTTTTCTTGAAAAGGTTTTATGAGAACAAGGTTTCTATATTTAAAAAAAAAAAAGGTTTTACTTAGACAGAGTCTTTGTTTTTTGTTTATCTCTGACCAACACTACCTTCTTATGTCTCAATGAGCTTCTGTCTATTTCTATCTGCTGTCCTAGCCGATATCTACCTCCCTATCTATTGTTCCACGCTGTAGTAATAATAATAATAATAATAATAATAATAATAATAATAATAATAATAATAATAATAATAATAATAATAATCACATTGAAATTAACTTATTTTTCAGTTGTCCATTTTTTTGTACAGCTAGATCTGTGGATTAGGGCAAGATGCAAGGCTGTTGTGTGGGCATATCTTCAAGCATGCCACTGGTGGAATACCATAGTTCCTGGATTTAATCTGATGCAGTTTATCCAGAATTATTGCAGTATTTCAGCAGGCAGGATGAGTAACATTCTTAATATATCAATAAATAAATGCCCTTCAGGTTCATTTGTAGTAGCTAGCTTTGAATATACAGTAATAAGAAGAAACAACAAGACAATGTGTTAAAAGTCAGATTAATTAAATGAAATGTCAATATGTACAATGAAAAAAAATGTATTACAAAGTTTAAATGTCTTCCTTTGTACAAAAACTGTTTGTTGCTTGTTTGCTTTTTTGTCCTTTTTAAAGTTTTATACAAATATTTTTAAAAAATACTTTTAAAGTTTTTTACAGATTTGTTGACCACTTGATTGGCGGAAAGTCTAAATGCTAAGGTGGCCCTTTCCCCTGCTATCTTCTCATATGTGCTTTTTTTCTAATGCTGCTTTTCAATTTGTCTTGAATTTCTCTTGTTGACCAGATGGAAAGGAAAGCATTGGTCTCTTCTACTGACCATTGTTGAACAGACATGTTTAATCTAGGTTGTTAATGTTCAGTAGGGAAGGTTCAGCTCCAGAAATTGGACACTGGCCCAGGGTTTGTTTGTTTTTTTGTGGAAAAGCACAGCCTGGTTCAAGATTGTGCTCTGGCACCAGTCCTGGTGGAAAAGTGCTAATAGTGCTGCTAGATCAGTCTATCAACCCTAATTGAAGATAACAAACATAATCCTAGATTCTTATTTAATACAGTAGCCAAATTAACTAGGATTATAACCACCACAGAAACTTGCAGACAATCGTTATATTGCACTGAGGATTTAATGAATTTTTTCATTGGCAAAATTTAAAATAGTAGACAAAAATTCAGACTATTAATTTAAAAACAGACAGTCTAATAACTAACCCTGCAGGTAATAATATAGCAATATCAGATCAACTATTAGAATTTTATATCTCTTCGAGAGCCCAAACTAATTTAAATAATTGATCAAAATCATCAACTTGTATACTAGATCCCTTACCTACATGTTTCTTTACACGTATTATTCCAGAAGTAAGCAAAACCCTTTGTCACAAGGTTGTAGACAGGGACTGAGGCAGGTGCAGATCAAACTCTTTATTAAACATAAAAACTCAAATCAAATGTAACACAGACAAACCTGGAAACCGCTACAACACATAATACTTGTGAACCAAACTACTACTTCTAGCTATCTAATACCGAGCAACGTGCTTCGTTGCTCCGGAGCCTTAAATACCCGTCGTTACTCAAACTAAGGATGATTAACTGAAATAACAAACACCGGTGTCAAATCAGAAAGCAAAACCAAAACAAAGGTCACGTGGTTAGTCCATCGTTGAAACCCCATGCCACAGCGCCCTCTGCTGGCCGCATTGTGACAGAACCCCACCAAGGGCACTCCCCTCAGAGTGCCCAAAGTCCTCAAACTTTCACTGGCGGCCCCAGACCTCTGGGCCGAACGTCCCATGCGTCGCCAGGCAGAAACCGTCCTGAGTTCCTGGCCGAGCCAGGAGCGGAATGCTGTAAATAGTTACATGAAGGATCTGAGTGTCGCTTTCAGGGGAGATGAGAGGCTGGGCGACCTCCCCGGGAAAACAGGGACGCTGAGCGACGTCCTCACCAGAGCAGAGATGCTGAGTGACGTCCTCAGGAGAGCAGAGATGCTGAGTGGCGTCCCCAGCGGAACAGGCAGGCTGGGCGGCGCCCCCAGTGGAACAGGCAGGCTGGGCGGCGTCCCCAGCGGAATAGAGAGACTGGGCGGCATCCCCAGCGGAACAGAGAGACTGGGCGACGTCCCCAGCGGAACAGACAGGGCTCAGAGGCGTGGCCGGAACAGGGCTCAGAGGCATGGCCGGAACAGGGCTCAGAGGCGTGGCAAGAAACAGGAGTAAAAATATGACGAGAGCTTGAAACCTGACGAGAAACCTGGCGAGAAACATGACTGGGGCTAGAAACATAACATGGGACATGGCGAAAGGCATGACGTGAGCTAGGGACTTGGCTAGAGGCGTGACGTGAGCTAGGGACATGGCTAGACGCATGACGTGAGCTAGGGACGTGGCTAGAGGCAGGACATGAGCTGGGGACGTGGCTAAAGACATTTTCTTAGGTTTCCGCCTCCACCATTTAGAGGAGTTGAGCTTCGCGCTGGGAAAGGAGATACTGAAAAGTCTCCTTCACTGTAACGGCCCAAGCGCTCCGCTTTCTCTCCTCTTCCAGCTCCTCTTCTCTCTCCTGCAGCAGGACTTGTGTGGCTTGTAGCTGTGACTCCCTTCCAGACAACGCGCTGCTTAAACGTTCCATTTCCAGCTGCATTTTGCGCATCTCTTCAGTCATCTACAGCCTCTGAGTTCCAGAATCCTTCTTATCTTGAGTGACTGTGACTGGAGTTTGAGACGTGGCTGTGATCTGAGACTTAACAGGGGCTGGTGACAGGGTAGGGATTCTGAGAATTGAGTCTGCAGACTTGGAGATGAGGAGATTCCACTTACTAGAAAGTGTGGTGCACGCTTTGTCCTTCTTCTCATGGCAGAGGTTGAGGGACGGCTCAGGCTGAGCTTGGTCAGTGAGCTCGGTCAGTGAGCTCAAAACCAAAACTAAAGTTATGTGGTTAGTCCGACGGCAAAACCCCGTGCCACAGCGCCCTCTGCTGGCCGCACTGTGACACCCTTCTTAAAAAATAATACATTTATTCATTCAGCAGATGCATATCTAAATTATTTAAACTAGCAGTTATCTAACTCTGGTTCACAACTGTACCATTTGACCATGTAGTATTGGCACATTTATATAAGGGATTTACTTATTTATAATCACACTATCCGGTGTTACCCAGATGAGGATGGGTTCCATTTAGAGTCTGGTTTCCTCAAGGTTTTTTCCTCATATCATCTCAGGGAGTTTTTCCCTCACCACTGTTACCTCTGTCTTGCTCATTAGGGATACATTCATACATTTAAAATCTACATCCTGATTTATATATTTCTGTAAAGCTGCTTTGGGCCAATGTCCATTCTTAAAAACACTATACAAATAAAACTGAATTGAATTGAAGTAACTGAATTCAATTCAATTCAATTCAATTTTATTTGTATAGCGCTTTTTACAATAGTCATTGTCTCAAAGCAGCTTTACAGAAATAAAAAACAGGTATAAACAGTCAGAAACAGATAAACAGAGACAAACAGGAACAGATAAACAGAAACAAACAGGTATAAAACAAATGGAATTTATCCCAACTGAGCAAGCCACTGAGTGGCGACGGTGGCAAGGAAAAACTCCCTAAGATGTTTTTTGAGAAAGAAACCTTGAGAGGAACCCGACTCAGAAGGGAAACCCATCCTCATCTGGGTAACACAGAATGTGAAGGTAACACAGATAATGCGAAAATTAGAATTATGTATGGCCTTAGGAGCAGCCGTAGTCCCAGCAGAAGATTTGGGCTCATCCAGAGGCAGAAGGGATCTGGATCTCCAATATCTACATAAATTCGTGTGGGGCTCAGCAAAGAGAGAGAGAGGGAGAAAAACGATTATTAGGACTGTGAAGTAGGGAGATATAATCTAGTCAGGGTAAGCTTGAGTAAACAAATATGTTTTAAGCCTAGACTTAAACACTGAGACTGTGTCTGAGTCCCGAACACTAATAGGAAGACTGTTCCATAACTGTGGGGCTCTATAAGCGAAGGCTCTTCCCCCTGCTGAAGACTTTATTATTCTAGGTAATGTCAAATAGCCTGCACCTTTTGATCTGAGTAGGCGTGGCGGATCATATAAAACCAGAAGGTCGCTTAGATATTGTGGTGCAAGACCGTGTAGTGCTTTATAGGTTAATAAAAGTATTTTAAACTTAATGCGAGATTTTACAGGGAGCCAATGCAGTGTGGTTAAGATCGGGGTGATATGGTCGTATCTTCTAGTTCTAGTGAGGACTCTAGCAGCTGCATTCTGGACTAACTGGAGTTTATTTATATTCCTACTGGAACATCCAGACAGTAAGGCATTACAGTAATCTAATCTAGAGGTGACGAACGCATGAAACAGTATTTCTGCATCATGTAGTGACAATATGTTTCTTATCTTAGAAATATTTCTGAGATGAAAGAAAGCTATCCTAGTAATATTATCTACATGAGCATCAAATGACAGGCTGGAGTCAATAATCACTCCGAGGTCTTTAACTGCTGTACATGATGAAACAGAAAGACCATCCAGAGTTACTGTGTAGTCAGAAAGATTACTTCTAGCTACACGTGAGCCTAATAAAAGTATTTCTTTTGTATCAGAATTAAGTAGTAGGAAGTTAGTTAACATCCAACGTCTAATGTCCTTTACACAATCCTCAACTTTACTAAGCTTCTGTCTGTCCTCTGGCTTCGCTGACACATACAGCGAATGCCCTCTGTCCTACAGTGAATACACTTGCCAGGGAGTGTGTGTGAGTGTGTGTGTGTGTGTGTGTGTGTGTGAGAGAGAGATAGCATAATGGTCCAGTGATGGAATTTTATGTTCTGAGCACAAATTAAATATGTGATTTATGTTTGTGCCACATGCAATAACAACAATCCCAGAATCATGTAGGAAGTGTGAACAGTGTATAATTCATGTATAATACAAGTACAATGAATTCTTCAAATGTAAAGATTTTCCTCTCATCGCACTAGAGGGCAGCAGTAAGTGGCTCACATACATGTGCACCAGACTGTAGTACCGTTGAATCATGGACATTCAGACATTATTTTTCCAACTATGAATCAGACAGTGGGAAAGTATTGTGGCATGCCAGTTCCTGCCAGCTGTAAAAGCGATGCCATGGGGGAATCCAAAACAAACGTGTCTTTTTAAAATCTATTTTAATAGCTACTTCAGGTAACTAATTAAGTTATTGAAAATTTAGGACAGCAGAGCAGAGAGACAAATTAAAATTTATTATTATGTATCAGGTCAGGGTGAATAGTTGAAGTCAGCTTGTGACTATGGAGCTACAGGTATCCTATTCTCCAAAGGGGACCGAGTCTGGAGTAGAGACTGGAGATTATCGTGCACTACTGGAGACTGAAAGATCCTCTTACTTCTCTCAGGCTACTGAAAAAAATCTAAATAATCCCAGACACTTATTCCAAACCATAAACAGATTGATTGAAGTTAATGCTGGTACCAATTTGCCTGTTTCTCAGCAGGTCTGTGATTCCTTTCTACAGTTTTTTAATTCTAAGGTTGTCAATGTTCGCAAAGAAATTTCTGTTAACCCTGACTGTGCTACTTCACTCCTTCGTCCATCTGGGTTCACTGGTGCTTCTTTCACTCATTTCTCACTGCTTGATTCTGAGGCTCTCACAAGGGAGGTATCCAGCATGAAATCTACCACTTGCCTGCTGGATCCAATTCCTACGAATCTGTTTAAATCGTGCTTCACTGCGTGGTGCCCTACTATCCTCAGCATTACAAATGAATCACTGGAGACGGGGGTCGTTCCAGCAGTACTAAAGACTGCTGCTGTTACACCTGTACCAAAGAGAGAAAATGTTTCTGTGGATGATTTTAACAATTTTCGCCCCATCTCAAATCTTCCGTTTTTGGCAAAAATACTTGAGCATGTTGTTGCCTCTCAACTCTGTACTCATCTGACAACCAATAACCTCTTTGAACCCCTTCAATCAGGTTTTCGTAAATTTCACAGCACTGAAACGGTGTTGGTCAAAGTTACCAATGACTTGTTGATGGCCTCTGATTCTGGAGCTACCTCTCTTCTTATTCTTCTTGACCTTAGAGCCACCTTTGATACTGTGGATCATGGTCTTTAACTTACCTGCCTTGAAAGTGTTTTTGGTGTGTCTGGGAAAGTTTTAAATTGGTTTAAATCCTATTTTACTGACCGTTCCCAGTTTATTTCTATGTGTGGCTTTAGGTCTGACACTTGGTCGGTGCTCACTGTTGTTCCTCAGGGTTCAGTTCTAGGCCCTCTACTCTTCAATATTGATCTATCTCCACTTGGGCATCTGCTGCGATCGCTTGGCCTCCATTATCAGTTTTATGCTGACGATTCCCAAATCTACATTCACTCAAGATCTGGTGAAAGCATTGATATTTGTTATCTTTCTGACTGTATTTTTGAGATAAAAACATGGATGAATAATAACTTTCTGTGCCTGAACAGTGAGGTCAGGCTTATAGGTTCCCATCGCCAAATTCACAAAGTGGCTCCACTGTCTGTTTGTTGAGGACTCTGTTCTAGAGACCCAAAGTAAGATGAGGAACCTTGGTGTAATTTTTGACACTAGCCTCACTTTTGATTTTTTGTTCAGCGCACTGTGAAGGCTTCCCTTTTTCACCTCAGAAATATAGCCAGATTACGACCAATGTTAAACTTATCTGTCGTTGAAAAACTGATCAATTCATTTGTTGTCACATGGTTGGATTACTGTAATGCCGTTTTAGCTGGAGTTTCTAAAACTGCAATAAACAAATTGCAGTATGTTCAGAACTCTGCTGCCCGGATCCTGACGGGAAGCAGGAAATATGACCATATTACTCCTGTTTTGAAGTCCTTACACTGGCTCCCGTTCAGGTTCCGTGTCGATTTTAAGATCATGATGTTGACATACAAGGCATTACATGGATTGGCTCCACACTACTTAACTGACTTATTAATCCCTTACACCACACATCGCAGATTGCGCTCCTCACAGGGTAATCTATTAACTGTTCCACTAACCCACCTTAAATATATGGGTGACAGGGCTTTTTCTGTATATGCTCCTTCACTTTGGAACTCTCTTCCCCCTGAACTCAGGGAAGCTCAGACTTTTGGCATTTTTAAAGATCTTCTAATGACACAATTTCACTGAATAAGTTAGTGACAGCTAGCAAGCTTGACCTATAAATAAGCAAAAAATTTATGTAAATAATCAAGCTTAACTTTATACTTACAATGTATTTACAAGTAAAGTTTGCATTAAATGAATGAACAGCATGATGTTGCAGTGAAATATCTGATTGAATCTGAATGCTAAAATATTTTTGTAAATATTTGATTATATCTGAAGAAATTAGACCTTGCTACAATGTAAAGTAGTGAGTGTACAGCTTGTGTAACAGTGTAAATTTGCTGTCCCCTCAAAATAACTCAACACGCAGCCATTAATGTCTAAACTGCTGGCAACAAAAAAGTGAGTACTCCCCTAAGTGAAAATATCCAAATTGGGCCCAATTAGCCATTTTCCCTCGCCGGTGTAATGTGATTTGTTAGTGTTACAAGGTCTCAGGTGTAAATAGGAAGCAGGTGTGTTAAATTTGGTGTCATCACTCTCACACTCCCTCATACTGGTCACTGGAAGTTCAACATGGCACCTCATGGCAAAGAATTCTCTGAGGATTTGGAAAAAAAGAATTGTTGCTCTACATAAAGATGGCCTAGGATATAAGAAGATTGCCAAGACACTGACATTGAGCTGCAGCATGGTGGTCAAGACCATACAGGGGTTTAACAGGACAGGTTCCACTCAGAACCGGCCTCGCCATGGTCGACCAAAGAAGTTAAGTGCACGTGCTCAGCGTCATATCCAGAGGTTGTCTTTGGGAAATAGACGTACGAGTGCTGCCAGCACTGCTGCAGAGGTTGAAGGGGTGGGGTTCAGCCTGTCAGTGCTCAGACCATACGCCGCACACTGCATCAAATTGGTGTGCATGGCTATCGTCCCAGAAGGAAGCCTCTTCCGAAGATGATGCACAAGAAAGCCTGCAAACAGTTTGCTGAAGACAAGCAGACTAAGGACATGAATTACTGGAACCATGTCCTGTGGTCTGATGAGACCAAGATATACTTATTTGGTTCAGATGGTGCCAAGCGTGTGTGGCGGCAACCAGGTGAGGAGTAGAAAGACAAATGTGTCTCGTGTACAGTCAAGCATGGTGGTGGGGGTGCCATGGTCTGGGGCTGCATGAGTGCTACCGGCACTGGGGGGCTACAGTTCATTGAGGGAACCATGACTGCCAACATGTACTGTGACATGCTGAAGCAGAGCATGATCCCCTCCCTTCGGAGACTGGGCCGCAGGGCAATATTCCAGCAGGGTAATGACCCCAAACACACCTCCAAGACGACCACTGCCTTGCTAAAGAAGCTGAGGGTGAAGGTGATGGACTGGCCAAGCATTTGTCCAGACCTAAACCCTATGGAGCATCTGTGGGGCATCCTCAAATGGAAGGTGGAGGACCACAAGGTCTCTAACATCCACCAGCTCCATGATGTCGTCATGGAGGAGTGGAAGAGGATTCCAGTGGCAACCTTAGAAGCTCTGGTGAACTCCATGCCCAACAGGGTTAAGGCAGTGCTGGAAAATAAATGTGGCCACACAAAATATTGACACTTTGGGCCCAATTTGGCACTTTCCCTTAGGGGTGTACTCACTTTTGTTGCCAGCGGTTTAGACATTAATAGCTGTGTGTTGTACACAACGTCAAAGTACAGTAAAGCTATAGATATATTGAGAACTATAGATTCCCTAACTATCTTTAAGAGACATTAATTCATGCCAAAATCCATGTAATATCAAATTCCCCAAAATATGTTCCCCTGAGCTCTACAGATAAACTCATGCTGGAGATGTATAGCTATTATGAATGTGAAGAGTGTTCAGGTTGGAATATGCATCATGCTGCTATTTGTTTCCAGTTCTGTATTTTGTAAGGGGTGAAAGGGTTGGATGCTTTTTTTAAATAAAAAAATAAAAAACCTTTTCCTCCTCAAATATTTTCTTGGAAACAGACACTGAGTAAAGGACTGTCAGTCCTTGGGGAAGTGGAAATTGTATCATGTGAAAGGGGAAGAAAATCATGATGTGGGGGGGTAATCATACTTATGCCTGATAATGAGTCTTGTGTTGAGGACAAAAAATGTTCTAGTGTTTGATGCTGAGATTTAGATAAGCTGTTTTGAACTGGTTTAATTACTTGTATAGATATGATCCACAAGTTGTTCTTTTTTTCACAGTATTGCCATGATGTTTATTGTTGTTTAGCTATCATTATCTGCACTTGATCAACTGCCCTTCATAAGCTAATTAAAGCAAATACAAATGAGTTGTTCCTGTGGTGTAGGTTTTATGTCAACCAGGACGTTGGGGAGGTTTGGGGCTCACACTTCACATGGCACCTAACCCATTGTATGTTTTAAATTGTATATTAACCCTCTAGTGCACACATTTTGATACTGTAAGAACGGGTTCTCAGGTAGATTATAGGGTGCCAATTGCAAGAGGTTTATCAAGTCAGTAATCAGGGTCAGAATGTTCTGAGTCAAAAAACAAATGATCACAAACAGAGAACATTCCAAAACATTATCCAAAATTGTGGTCAAATGACTGGGCAGGGTGAATAGTCTAGAAGTCAAATATAGTATAAAATCTAAAAGGGTCAAGCAAAGGCAGAGACAGGATGAGACAAAAGAGGGTGTTAAACTTTCCAGAATCAACAGCTCAGAACATGAATGAAAGACAGGGTAAACTGTACGGCTTCATGAGGAAGTTATGTTCACTATGAGCAAAGAGGAACAATATTGCAAGCAATGTTAAGACTGGGCCAACAAGATTTGAAAGTACACAGATACACATCTTGTGTCTTACAAGCTGCTACCGAACAGATGTACTGATATACTGAACAGATGTAGTCAGATAGCAGAAGCCCTGTCTCACCGCAGTCTTCTGCTAGGGGATGGACCACTTTGCAGTCACACAGAACACTTACAGAAGTGTGGACGTTGATTTGTTTTGCATTCTGAATTCTCAATTGCATGTATTCAAGCATGTCACACTGTGGCTAAATTTGAGCATTTCTGTAAAAATATTGAAGCTGCAGTATATTAATAAATCTATCAACCTTTCTGAAGATGACAATGTGCAAAGGTCAGCCCTGTGTACATTGAACAGTCTCAAATGCTATATGGAAGAGACAGCTACCTGGTGGATTACTGTGCTGTTTGTTTGCCTTGGGTAACACTATAATGGGGCTCCAAGTACATGTTAGCCCATTGGGTAAAGGAGGTGATGAAGGTCAAGAATCACCTTTGTCCATTAAATGGGGCAAAGTTGTGTAATAAGATGGATGCCCTGTGTTTTTCTATTGCTTGTAAAACATTTATAATCAATAAAATATCTCTTATTGTCTTATTGTCTTATTGCCGTGACAGGAAGGAAGCAGGCAGGATGCAATCGCAGATGAACAGTGACATTTATTTACAGTGGTGGAAGGAAAACCAAAACGGAAACAAGAAACATAACTCTCTCAATAAACTAAGCTAAGTTAACTAACTATGACTATGGCTAACGCTAATGCTAAGGCTAAGGCGTAAACATGACATGAAACGAACAATCGTTATAGTCGCACTCGAGTTATACATAGAATACATATGTACATACATAGATGCATTCATACATTCATATATTCAACCGCGCCGGGTGAAGCACGGCTCACGGTATATATACACATATGCTTCATTAGCCCGCAACTGCTAACAGCTGCGGGCATTACCCTAACCAACGTGACACATGACGAGACGGGATGAAGACAGAGTGCCAAGAGTCCTCCTCCTTCATTGGCGGCCCGGGCCCCTGGGCCGAATGTCCCATGCAGCGCCAGGAAACCGTACGCTGTTCCTGGTCGAGTAGGGAAATGGAGCAAGGTCCTCAGCTGGACGTGGAGGCTGAGCGACGTCCTCAGCTGGACGTAGAGGCTGAGTGATGTCCTCAGCTAGGCTGGACAGCAGGACAGTTCCTCGGCTGTGCAGGGCAGCAGGATAGCCTCCTCGGATGGGCTGGACAGCCGGACCTTTTCCTCGGCTGTGCAGGGCAGCAGGACAGCCTCCTCAGCTGGGCTGGACAGCCAGACCTTTTCCTCGGCTGTGCAGGGCAGCAGCACAGCCTCCTCAGCTGGCAGGAGCTCCACCGCCGAGGTCTCCCCTTAGGCCTCGGGCTGGAGCCCTGCTGTCGTCGTTGCCCCCTGAAAAACATTTCTGGGTTAGCCTTAGCGGACTCTGGCATGAACTGAACCGGATTTTCCGGAACAGCTGGCTTGGATGAGACGCCAGGAACTCGGGACAGGATTTGGGCTTGGACGGCTTGAAACATGGCTTGGACTAGAGACATGGCTTGGATGTCAGTCACCTGAGCCTTGGCTTGGACTTGGGCGTCGTGAGACTGGGTTTGGACTTGGACGTCGTGGACTTGAGACTGGGTTTGGCCTAGGACGTCGTGGACTTGAGACTGGGTTTGGACTTGGACGTCGTGGACTTGAGACTGGGTTTGGACTTGGACGTCGTGGACTTGAGACTGGGTTTGGACTTGGACGTCGTGGTCTTGAGACTGGGCTTGGACTTTGTGGACCTGAGACTGGGCTTGGACTTGGACACTGTGGACTTGGATTGAAGGCATGGCCTGGACCTTGAGGCTTGGCTTGGGTAGGAACTTGAGACTGAGCTTGGACGGCAGGAACTTGAGACTGAACGTCGACGACAGGAGCTTGAGACTGAGCTTGGACGTGAAGCATGGCTGTGACTTGGGGCTTGGCTGTGGCTGGGACTTAAGACTTGGCTGTGGCTGGGACATGTGACTTGGCTGTGGTTTGAGACTTGGCTGTGAGTGGAACTCTGATTATTGGGTCCGCAGATTTGGAAATGAGGGGATTCTGCTTCACGGGATGACCGTGAATAATAGAGGTCGAAGAGCGGGTCAGGCTGGGGCTGTGCCTGAGGCTTGGCTGTAACTTGGTCTTGAGACATGGCAGGGACATGGACTTGAGACATGGCAGGGACATGGACTTGAGACATGGCAGGGACTTGAGATTTGGACGTGGCTGGGACTGGAGACTTGACTTGGACTGGAGACTTAGAGATGAGCGGAACTCGCTTCACTGGATGAGCGGTGACAGTCCTGTTCATCTCCTCTCGATGTCTCACCCGCTCATAGTGCACAAGGAACTGGGGCTCAGCACTAGTCGCCCAATTTACTTCCCTCAGCACTTTATCCAGGTCGTAGTTCTGCCCTGGTTCTCAGAACTCCTCCAAAAATAAGTCCAGAAACTGCCTAATATCCTCCAGAACCCAGGGTCTCGTGGCGGCCACTCACTGTGCCCATGTGCGAGCTGGGCCAAAAAACCGAGACATGATAAACCGAATAAACTGTCTTTCGTTTGACTTCGGGTCGCACAGGCTGGCGAAGTAACACTGACAGACCACCACAAAATAATCCAGATACCCGAAAAAACCATCGTACCGGTCAGGCATGTCCTCGTAAGTCCGTTGTGCAAAACTCATAGAATCCAAGGCGGGGATACTGGGCATGGATTCCCGGGTTCGGCGTCCTCTCCGTTCTCGTGCTGCATCCATGGAAGGCGGTTGAATCTGTCACGAGCCGTGAAGGGAAGGACGCAGGCAGGAGGCAATCGCAGCCGAACGGTGAGTTTTATTTACAAAGTGAGGAAAGCAAAACCAAAGCGGAAACAAGAAACATAACTTTCTCAATAAACTAAGCCAAGCTAACTATGACTATGGCTAACGCTAATGCTAAGGCTATGACATAAACATGACATGAAACAAAGACTTGCTATAGTCGCACTCGAGCTATACATGGAATACATACGTAGATACATTCATATATCCAACCACGCCAAGTGAAGCACGGCTCACAGTATAAACTGCTTCATTAGCCCGCAACTGCTAACAGCTGCTGTTATGGCAATACCATAACCCACGTGACACATGACGAGACGGGACGAAGACATGACGTCAACCCGGAAGCAGCATGCGCACCAGCGCCCCAGGCGCACTGCTGCACGGGGGAATCATGACACTCATATAATATAAAATTTGTAAGCCATTAAAAAAATAGGTTAATCATTCTTATGCTACAATCATTGACATATATTTGAGAATATGCTAACTCGGTGCACATAGGGCATAGGCAAGATTTTGTCCACTTCTACTGTAGGACACAATTTGAATCTCAGTTATTTAATTCATAAAAACATGCAGAATTCTGTGCTAATATGAATAGATTTTCACAAGATCTGAATTAATCTACATACTGAAATGAAAATTATTTAGTCATTCACTTATTCATACATCTTCGGTTACCACTTTATCCTACACATGGTCTCTGTGGATCCAATAATAATAATAATAATAATAATAATAATAATTAAAGTGCAAGCAGCATTTTTGGGGGTCAAGCACCCAGGCTCAGTGAGCCACACATTCAGAGAGTAGCACTGCCGCTCAGCTGCCACTACTGCTGTGACCTGTGGTGTTGTCTGCTGCTACTTTGACCTGTGGTCATGATTGCTACTGCACTGACCTGATTTTTTTTTTATTCTTGCAATTTAAAAACATCTAAGAAATGATTTTATTCTCATCAGACTGGGAATTTTCCCCCCACTTTCTGAATGTTTATACAGGACTCAAGATGAAGACATGGTGAAGATTAGACAAAATTTGTAGGAGGAGTAGAAAAAATGGCAGTTCACCATAAGCATTTTGAGCATGTTATTGTAACTTTTGACCTGTAGGTGGCACTGTCACAAAATTTATTGCATAGCCTCAGATCATGGTCCTGAAGAGGCCTACCAAGCTTTATGTCAGTGCACAAGGATACAGCCTCACTTCTTGTTTGTCAGCTTGACGTTCAAATAAGGTGGCCCATTACGGGCAAACTGTTTGGAATACTCCAAATTATTTTGATAACCTTTGTGAGGCTTACTTTGAAGATTACTCTGAAGTTTGCGAAATTTGGTTATGATTAAACAAAATTTGTTGGAGGAATAGCAAAAAAAAAAAAATAGAAAACTTCAAGGGACCTTCTAACAGCAAAAATTTAATTCAGTACATTCTTGACCAAAGAGAAAAACTCCACACATTAAGTCACATAACACAGGAGAATTTGCATAACGTGCAAGAACAACAATCCTGACTGTATAACATTACTCAGCTATGGGACTTTTCACAGGGAGATAAGGTGCTTGTATAATTGCCCGCATTGAGCCTACCAAGTGGCAAGGGCCCTTCGAAGTCACACAGCAAATCAGGGATGTCGATTCTGAAGTAAGGCAAACAGACAGAGGTGGAGAACTGAAATTTTAATCACCTCAATCTCCTTAAACCAAGGAGAGAGGTGGTCATTCCGGACATGGAGGAGCTAGGACCGGAGGTGATTCTAAAAACGGTCCCTCAATCCACTCCTGTCATTTGTGGATCCCAACACTCACCATCCCAAATCACAGAAATTGCAAAGTTACAAGTGGAATTTTATGACATTCTCACCCCTACCCAGGCGCAATGATCTCACAGAACATGGGTGAAATTGAGGCGTCCCACATTGACTGGTCCAGTCTGGTGGTCTTGGTTTCCAAGGCCGACAGGTCAGTCCAGTTCAGTGTGGAATGTGTGTCAATGCAGTGTCTAAGTTTGACACTAACCCAATACATTGACAAACTTTTGATCAGTTAGGTGCGGGGCACTTTTATGCAACACTGGATTTGACAAAGGAAAATTGGCAGATCCTCTTAACTCCAGTATCCTGTGAGAAAACAGTCTTTTCCAATTCCTTTGGGTTACACCAATTTGTGACCCTTCCTTTTATGTTGTTTGGAGTCCCAGCAACATCCCAGCGACTCATGGACATAATCCACTGTAATCCATCTAATGCACACTGCGTACTCCCCTGCCGAATTAGATGACTATTATTTATAGTACCGATCGGTACCAGCACATGCAGCACCTGAGGGCTGTCCTGAGATCACTGTTGGGCCGCACAAGCTGGGCTTCCCCGCACAAGAGCAGTAGTAACTGGTTCAGACCCATACTTCTATAGTACACTCAAAACAACTTGAGGAATGCTTTTGGGTCGTCTTGCAGTCCCATCTTTGTAAGGATGATGTAGGCTGGGTCCGCGCCGGCCACTGGGGCTGCTGCTGGAGTTATCGCCTGCCGGTCTTCCACTTGAGCTTCGAGCAGGGCCTGGATGCACTGTTCCTGGTCTTGTCGATGCTGGGTCTGGTGGAGGCTGATGAGGGACCTGATGATCTCAGTCATTGGTGAGGAATCCATGATGGTGCTCTTTCTTCAATCCCAGGTTTTGACACTAGTGTAACACTTCCTAGGTTCAGGTAGGGAATGAGGAAGCTGGAGTCAGGCTTGGAAAAACTCAAAAGGAGTTTTATTCTTTATCTTTTACTTTCACATTTCAGCTGTTTTATTAAAAATAAAAAAGACACACCTTTATCTTCACCAAGTTTGGCTCAGAAATCATGAGACCTGTCTAAACAAAAGTTATCAAAGGAACTCTGATATTCAAAACAGTTCTCCCATAATGTACTGGCAAATGTGTGAAACTACAAATAATTCTTGAATCTCTTTGCCTATAGTTATGGCTCTGTTTTCCTGTGATTCCAGACAACAATTGTAGCATGTCTGTGAAGTAGCATGTATATCAGTAGTAGTAGTAGTAGTATAGTAGTAACAGCAGTACATTTATATTCATGAGAGAAAATACAGATGAAAATGAGCATGATCCTTGACTGCATAACAGTTTCACAAAAGTTAGCTTCTAAGAAAGTAATGAGGTGTTGAATACTGAATACATACTAGTATGTAATTGGATACTGTGTAGGAGGGAGGAGCTAAAAAGCACATCACTACCTATTTTCCTGTCTTATTTCAGTGAATAGACTGATCAAGGAAAGACAGAAAAGAGGATGTAAGAAAAAGTGTAAGCAAGGATTCAACAATTGTATATATTTTTGAGTCTTGGCAAAAAAGGCATGGGTTTTTAGTTGTTGGTTTTTTTTAACAGCTATAACATTCATCATTAAACTTTGTAATGTTAGTTTATGTTTAGATTCAGAAGGAACGCTGACTTAAAACACACCTACAAAACTTCCAGGTAAGAACCTTATGTCAGTATCTGCTTGGATATAATATTCGAATCAGTATTAGTTAATGCATCTATAAATCATAGCTTGTACCCTTACTTTTGGCATGTGTACATATAAAACAGACCTGGGTGCATACGTATATGTTTAATTTAAAATAATATTATGCTTATTATTGTGAGAAACATTTCTGACAACATTGGAAATAGCTAGAATTTTAAGCACCCTGTTGTGGTTGCTGTTGTGGATATTTGTCACGATGCATGTTTTAGATAATTGCCTGATATTTTGTATCAGCCCATTGCTGATACAAAATATCAGCCAGTGACCGTAGACTTCCTATCCTTTACATTACAGTTGGGACATGGAGTTAAAGTAAAATTAACTGCATTCTCCAAAACCATTTGTGTCAACTAGCAAGAACATTGAACCCATAAGGCTGTGAAACATACAGGTTAAATTCAGCAAACCTGAAATGAACAGCAAGTGCAACCATAGATCACAATATAGGTCTTATATGTTAAGATTACAGGTCAAGCTGTTTTATTAGAGGTTTAATTTTTGAACTTTATTGTTTATTGTTCTATATTTTGTTTATGTTTTTACCTTTATTATGGCTTAGATGGTTTCAGCAGAGCATTATAGTAGATATTAACTTTTATGCAGAAATCCATATAATTCCAAATATATTGCTACAGATAAACTCTTAGTGGAGTTTATTAACTATCATCCACATGAGGAAATTTATCGGGTTGGAATACAGTTTTTAGCTGAGGTACAACATAGCTACTTGCATCATGATGCCAAAAGGCCTATTTTTCAAGTTCTTTATTTTGTAATGGGTGAAAGGTTTAGATGCTAAAAAAAAGCAAACTCAAACATTTTCTATAACAGACACTGCGTAATGGACTGACAGTCTTTGGGGAAGTGGAAATTGTGTCATGTGAAAGGGGAAAACCACGAAAAGTATATGCATGGAGGAGCTTATAATCATTCGTATGCTGGATGGGAATGCTTATTATATGGAACTTTAATTACATTAATTTATGTTAAAATTACATACAGTACCTGACTAGCAATACATGAGTATTTGATGTCAGGATTTAAATGGAGATGATTTTTAAGGAAATAGGCACAATGAATTTAAGGAACAAAATTTTTTAATGCAGATAATTATAACAGTGATATAGCACACAATGTTCTTTTTTGCAGCAGCAGAATGGCCTTTAACAACACTATTATCCGCCTTACTGATGTTGAAGTGTCCATCAGAAATGGAAAAACCACAGTGGACATTGATGCTATTATGGAAAACATCACTATTGTCTTTTACACAATCACTATCCTTTTGGGCACCACTGGAAATGCTGTGGTCATCTGGATGTCTGGATTCCGTCTAAAAGCCAACGTCACCAATGTGTGGCTGGTCAACTTGGCTGTGGCAGACCTGATTTTTTGCCTCACTCGTGTTACTTCATTGATTAAGAAACTCTTCTATGATTACTGGCCCTTTGGCATCTTCCTCTGCAAGTTCAATGGATTCTTCAAGTACACCAACATGTTCTGCAGTGTATTCATTCTGGCTGTCATTAGTCTGGATCGGGCACTTTGTGTTTGGCGACCAGTGTTCACCAGGCAGCGGCGAACTCTTGGTGCAGCTAGACTCATCAGCGTTGGGGTTTGGACTGTGGCAGTGATCTTCAGTGTACCATATTATGTGTACCGGCAGGTATATATAGGAAAGGACAACTTGACCAAGTGCTCCTTGGAGGTAAAAAATTAAAATAAAAAATTTAAAGACAAGCAGACAGTATAATCATAGGGAAATGCTTGTTTTCAACTATAATTTTTTTTTCACACTTGTTCTGTTGTATATAACAGCTCAATAATAGTCATTAAATTGTCCTCCCATCTGTTGGTTTAAATAAAGATGATCTGTTCCTCCTGACCTACCCATTTTACTTAATTCCACAGGTGCCACAATCAACTGAAGGTGATAACAGAGCTAAACTGGCCTTGTACAGCATTCGCTTCTTATGTGGATTTTTGTTGCCATTCCTCATCATCCTAACCTGCTATGTACTAGCTGGTTTAGGGATACGGCGAACACGTATCCTGGGCAAATCACGACCCCTTCGTATTCTTGTTTGTTTGATTTGTGCCTTCTTTCTGTGCTGGGGGCCTTACCACTGCCTACTTTTGGCCAAGATGGTGGACCGCAAGAGCCAGGCAGTAAAAGTGGGCCTGCCCATTGCAAAGGGCATAGCCTACTTCAACAGCTGTGTTAACCCACTTTTGTACTTCTGTATGGGGCTGGACACGAGGCTGCGCTTTAACCAAAGCCTATCTCTGGTTTACGCTAAAGCTTTAGCCGAAGACTGGGAGGGGCAGACCTCGCAGTCTAAGGAATGCACAGGTTCAGGAACAGTGGATGACAGTGGAGTTGTATATCAAGTGTCAATGTGACGGGGAAAAACATGTCTGAGGAAATGGCTAATGTTTGAAAAAAGCTGAAAAACAGTTGCAAAATAATCACATGAGCTCCACTTAAGACCGTAGTGAGCCACTGTTGAGATTAGTCTGTCTTCAGTAATTTAACAGGTTCATTTAAAATACATTTGTAAAGGTTAGGTTGTTAGGAACTAACATTACTGCATTAATTAATATTAACAAATGTTAAACTAATAAACCGTAAGTACTGTTGACAAAGTACACACATTTTGTAAACACATTTGTGTCTTCTAGCAAGAACATTGAACCCATTAGTCTGTGAAACATACAGGTTATGTTCAGCACGCCTGAAATGGAGAACAAGTGCAACTGTAGTCCACTAACTGTCACACTATAGCTCTTAGTCATATACACGCAACATCTGTTTTAATAGGAACACTGTATACCTGCACATTTATGCAGTTATCCAAACAGCCAATCATGTGGCAGAAGCACAATGCATACAATCATGCAGATACAAGAGCTTCAGTTAATGTTCACATCAAGCATCAGAATTAATAACAAGTTTGATTTCTGTGACTATAACCATGGCATGGTTGTTGGTAACAGAAGGGTTGGTTTGACCTAGTCTGAGTAAACTGCTGATCTCCTGAGAATTTCACACACAACAGTCTCTAGAGTTTTCACAGAATGGTGCGAAAAGAAAAAAAAAAACGTTGTGTGAGTGACAGTTCTGTGGGTATAAACGCCTTGTTTATGAGAGCGTCTACATAGTGTTTTTATGAACTCTGTAAATGATAAATTATGGAGGCTAAAAAAAAATTCTATTGATTAATATTGAGGTTTAAATAAGCTGTTTTGAAACTGTTTTGAAATGGTTTAATTGCTTATATAGATATGATCCAAAGATGTGTTGTTGTATAACTATGATATTCATTGATAAGTTTGTTTTCATATCTAACATGATCCATGTCTTCACTAGCACAATACAGCATATACAAATGAGTGGTTCCTGTGGTTTCATCCTGGACGTAATGGAGATTTGGGGGTCACAATTTACATGGCATTTTAGAAGTTGTATAATTAAAGTTTTACACTGTATATTAACCCTCTAATGTACACATTTGATACATTGGTGTTATTTTTGCTTTTATCACTTCAAATTACTTTTTCAATTGCTGTTGTTATTTTCTTTTCTTTTTTTAGAGGGGAATTTGGGGTATACTGCTGAAAGGAAATTCTCTTTTATCATCTTATATTTTATATTATGTACCCTTTTATAGTATGAACTGCTCTAAAATATATGATGAATGTAATCATTTAGTTACCTCTTTGAATAAGCTGATCAACTGCTATCCTTGATTATATTATGTACTTCCGTGTCAACATGACATGGGACTTATTTTGTATCATGACTATGTACTGTGTGTTTTGTCTAAATCTGTCTGACACTTGGACCAGTAGAAACCGTCCACGCAGTGCTGTTATCAATGTGTACAATGTGTATAAATTCTTCTGTTTTGAATTAATAAAACGGAAGTCTCTTTTGAACACGCTCATATCTGTCAATGTGTGTGTGTTCATTTCAGACTCTCCAGGCTGGCCTGACTCTGCAGCAAACCACACTTTCTAGCTCATAGCAACACAGAACTAAAAGTAACTAAAAGGTACTAGACGTTAATGGTAAAACAGGCTGAAAGTCATGACGGAGATCGAAAAGGCGTACACGGTAGATTCCTGTGGGGTGAAATCTAACAATTGCCAAATGGCAATACAGTACAATAGGAGCAGAGATATACAATGCATTCGGTTTATTTAACTCCTTGCAACCAGGGTTTTTGTGTTTGTTTGTTTGCACTGATATGTGCCTACTTTCTTTTAGAATAAATCCTTCCCTTTTAATGAGATATGCAGTGCTGTAAGTATTCTGATTTCTTCTGTTTTTGTGTATGTCATATTAAATAGTTTTAGATCTTCAAATAACATAAAACTTTTTTATTGAAGCCAATTCTTTGCAGAACTGCTTTAGTTCAGCCACACTGGAGGGTTTTCAAGCATGAACTGCCACAGCATCTCAATTGGTTCAAGTCAGGACTTTGACTAGGCCACTCCAAAACTTTAATTTAGCTTTTATTGATCCATTCAGAGGTGGACTTACTATTATGCTTAGGATCATTGTCTTGCTGCATAATCCAGTTGCGCTTGAGTTTCAACTTACAGACTGAAGACCGGAGATTCTCCTTCAGGATTTTCTGGTAGAGAGCTGAATTCATGTTTCCATCAATTATTGCAAGTTGCCCAGGGCCTGAAGCAGCAAAACATCCCCACACCATCACACTTCCACCATCATGCATGACCGTAGGTATTATGTTCTTTTTGTGGAATTCTGTGTTTGGTTTCCTCCAGATGTAACGGGACACCTGTCTTCCAAACAGTTCCACTTTCAACTCGTAAGTCCACAGAACATTCTTCCAAAAGGTTTGAGGATCATCAAAGTGTGTTTTGGCAAAATTCAGACGAGTCTTAATGTTCTTCTGGGTTAGCGGTGGTTTTCACCTCGCCAATCTTCCATGGATGCCATTTTTTGCCCAGTCTCTTTCTGATAGCGGAGTCATGAACAGTGAACTTTATTTATGTAAAAGAGGCCTGTAGTTCCTTTGATGTTGTCCGTGGGGCTTTTGTGATTTCCTGGAGGAGTCGTTGTTCTTGGAGGAATTTTGGAAGGTCTTCACTTCTGGCAAGGTTCACTACTGTGCCAAGTTTTTCCATTTGGAGATAATGGCTCTCACTGAGGTCTTTGGAGTCCCATAACCTTTTAAATAGCTTTGTAAGTAAGCCTTCCCAGACTGATGTATTTCAATCACCTTCTTCCTCATCATTTCTGGAATTTCTTTCAACTTTGGCATTGTGTGTTACTGGGTAAGACCTTTTAACCAACTTCATACTGTTGAAAAAGTTCTATTTAAGTGTTGATTTGATTGAACAGGGTTTGCAGTAATCAGGCGTAGTTGCATCTAATCCAGCTGAACCCCATTATGAAGCTTCATAGTTGTTGTTTTTTTAGTAGTAACTACAGGGCAAATACATTTTCACACAGCCTAGCTGGTATTGGATAACTTTTTTGCTTCAATCATATAAATAAATAAATAAATAAAAACTGTATTGTGTTTTTACTCAGGTTACCTTTGTTTTATGTTGTATTTCACTTAAAGATCTAAAACTATTCAGTATGACATACACAAAAACAGAAGAAATCAGGAAGGGACAAATATATTTTCACAGCACTGCATTTGAATTAGAGGTAGGACTTTACATGTCAGAAACAAGTTCTCTCTCCCATTAGTATGTAATTTATTGTTTGTTATTATTATATTTATTGTGTATCTTCTTATAGCCCTGCAGGTCCTGTACCATTTCATTTCTTAGCATATCCAGATAATTACACCAGTTGAATGGGGAGTTTGTATGGATCCATACCTTAAAGATATTTTTTCATTGTTTGGCATCCCTCAGGAGTTTGTAATAACGTAACACCTTCACCTTTGAGTCGCTTTTTTAATGACGTTCTTAAAACCACAAGAAATACAATGCACACACAATACAGCAATCTCTTTCAGTTATGGCACTGTTTGTAGCATGTTGGGGGGCAAACACTAATCCCACCTAAATTGTGGGATTTTAAGTCTTTGGGGAGGGAATAAGAGATGTATCCACTTATGATTGATACTATAAGTGTCAACCAACCAAGATGGAGGAGACTTAACTGGGTAAATTAATAGGTGTGTTTGGCATCAAACAGCATTGGGCATCATGATTGTCACCTGCCTGGTTAAATTTTTATGTCTGACTTATGCCTGCATCACCAGCACTCCATAATGAAATGCAATGTGATAATCTCCCATGAGTAAAGTGCTGGGTGATTCAGTTGCTCTCCATCAACTGCACAGACTTGACCTCCATTTGATGATGACAGAGCTTTGTCTTGATTAGCTAATGAAGGGGCAAAACCTCAAGGCTTCTTCAAGTTGACAGCTTCCTCTAGCTGATAAGATTCTCATGCAATCTCATGCACATGCATCAATGCTGAGGTCATCAGTAGAATTGCCAAAGACCATATCAACCATTTCCATATGAGCTCCCTTCACACACAATTCTGCAGATTCAATCGCAAGACCCCTGACAAGTCTGTAAGTGTGCTGGAATCCACACTCTCCTGCAGAAAACCTAGGCAAGCTGGGCCTAAGCAAGGGCATGTAGTGTAGATGCCTGACAGCCGACTGCCAAAACAGCTGCTGTACAGTAAACTACACCAGAGTAAGCCTGCAGAAGAAGTGGTTCAAAGACTGCCTGAAGGGCACTCTGAAAGACTTCGGCACTGGCACTATCAGTTGGGAGGCACTTGCAAAGCAAGGCACAGCAATTTCTCTTTTAGTAACTGGAATATTTGATTGATGTAATAATTTGAATAAAATGAAAACATTTGATTATGGAAATTAGCTAGCTTAAAGGGTAGTTTTGATGTGGTAACTACATAATAAAAAGATGGGAGACAACACACACTTTGAATTAAAACTTTGCAAACATTCCATATTAAGTAAGGGCTAGCCAAAAATTCTCTTAATCAATTCATCACTTGCTGAGGATCCCTTGCTGCTGCTAAGGATGACCCCAGATGGACAGCTTAAAGATCATTGTGAGATTACTGTGGATGGTACCACATAGAAACCATAAAGATGGCTATGGATGTTCTTCCTTGGATAGCCATTGGACAGCAATTGCAAAGAGCAATTTACACTCAAGTCTACATCACTGATCAATCAATAAGTTCAGTTTGATACAATAGACTTCAAGTTAAAACTATTATGAACTCAGAAATGACTCTGATGCTCATACTCATAAGTTGCTCACAAGCTCATAAGTGAAATAAAATAAGTAAAAATGTTAAACAACAAAAGTCAGCATTTATTCCAATACAGAAGAGAAGTTCACAGCAAACCTTGTACAGCACATTTCTTCAGAGAGGTTATAGAGAAATTGGAAAAGAGAAGGGAAATATTGGAGATGAAGAGAGGGGGAGCTTTTACAGTGAAAGTAGAGTAGAGTAGTTGCTTAATGATTACATGTTATCATATAGGACTAAACTGAGTGAAATAATTGGTTAAGATACATTAATATTATTAATCTATAAATCATTTTTCATCACACCATTATGAATATTCATAAAATCATCGGTCAATTACGTGAGCAAGATGATGCCCAGGATGATGAAGAGCAAATCCATTGGTATCTTTAATTTAAGACAGTAATACTTTACAATACTGTTAAACAATGCATGAGTAAGTTTCATATCTCACCTGTATGCTGGCAAAACCTGACTATATGCATTTCTTCTTCAAACTGTTCCCACAAAGTTTGAAGCAATTGTATAGAATGTGTTTGCATGCAGTGGCTTTACAATTTCCTTTCACTAAGAACTAAGAGGCCCCAAATCTGTTCCAGCATAACACAAAAGCGCACAAAGTGAGCTCCATGAAGACATGATGTGTTAAGTTTGGAAGAAGATTGAAGAACTCGAGTGTCCTGCACAGAGTCCTGACCTCAACCACTTTGGGATGAACGGGAGCCTCCTCGAAATCCCAACATCAGCGCCTGACCTAAACCTCTGTAATGCTCTTGTATCTTAATGATCACAAATCCCCACAGCCACGCCCCCAAATCTAGTGGAAAGTCTTCCCAGAAGACTGGTGCTTATTATAACAGCAAAGGTGGAACAAACCTGGAATGAGATGTTTAAAAACTACGTGGGTTGTGATGGTCATGGGTGCACAAACTTCTGGTTTTCAGTGGGTTTCGAGATGAAACACACCTAAATCATGCACATATTTAGCTCTCGCTGTGTAGTTCAAACAGACAGCACCGTTTCGTCTCATTTTCACTTGAGTGTTTGGTGTTCGAGATTTACCACACGTGACAGAAAGCACGTAATTTAAAGAGAATTGGCCGACTTAGTAATGACCGAAATGCGAACATGGAGCGTGTAATCATGCAACCGCATCTTTAAACGACCCGAGCGTTTGCTCAAAACATTACTATGTTACGGTTTAACTTAGATACGTAAGAAAAAAAGTAAAAGCGTTCAGCCGTTGTTACACAGGAACAGATCCTTTGCGAACAGCTCAGCCATTCTGCATTTGCAACGCACATGCTCGCCTCGCCTGCCTGTGCACACTGCGCATGCGTGGATTCACTTTACTACCAGAAAGTTTCTCGTCATCATGGGATGTTAGGTCACTATTACCGGAAAGTTTCTCATGATTCCGACTTATAGGATCATTACTTATTTATTTATTTAATACACATATATATATATATATATATATATATATATATATATATATATATATATATATATATAATATAATTTTATATATATATAAAAAACTCAGCTATGGCGGAAGCGGGCTTACACTTCAACCCGTTCAAACAGGTTGACAGCGTGGATTTGTTTTGAACTCCTGAGACGCATGAAGCACGTGACTGCGTCGCGGCGAGATCAAGGCGTGTCGTAACTCTCTTTGTCCGCGGCGCTGAATGTCATGTGGTTTGCTTGAAAACCCGGATTGGATCATTGTGGTCACCTGAGAAGAAAAAAAAAATGGCTCATCAGTGGGGGAAAAAAAAACATTTATTCACTCTGGAAGAGGTACACCCGCGGATTAGTTCTAATTTACAGTTCACAACAGTACATTTGTGGAGTGTCCCGTATTGACCTCTGTCAGATTTCAATACAACTCTATAAGCGTAAAAAGCATTTATCTTCCATCCGTTTCAGAATACAACAGCAAAACGATCAGGACATCGGGGAGAGGGGAAAAATAATAATTGTCACTCACACATCATTCTCCAGGACATTTTATTATTCATTGTCTCCGAAGTGTAACATTTTGGTCATAGAACAGGATATAAAAATTTAAAAAAAACGACACCAAAGCACTCCTCTCCATATCTTATTAACCGCATCGACTCAATATACTTGTTTTACGCTTGCGGATGGATACGTCAACGATACACGCCACGGAGCTGAGCAAGGCGACGTAAAGAACCGTAGAAAGAAACAAAGGCAGGAAAAGCCGAGCTTGCTTCGACTGATTAGAACGTTTTAGAGTACAAATCAACCCGAGAGAGGAAATTTAAACGATATTTTAAAAAAATAAAAAACAAGACGGCAGATTTAATAGTCCGCGGTCCTAACTGAGAGGTGTAATACGGCCGCGGACGAAGAAGACGGTGGAGAGAGGGAAAAAAACCAAGCGCGCGCGAGAGAGAGAGAGAGAGCTTCGTATCTTGTTCAAGCGGCCTCCATTTTGTCTCCTCGCCCAGGCTGCGCCTCACGTGTCCCGGACTTGTCTGTCTCACATGACCCTCGTGTTTGTCCCCGTGATCAGCGCCGCCGTCTCCGCGTTTCAAGTGTTGCCGAATATCGCGTTTTAAAAAAAAAGAGAGAGAGAGAATCGCTCACCTTCATGGATATGCTCGAACAGAGCCTGGAAGCCCAGACGAGGTGAGCGCGCGTCATTGCTCCGCGCGCACCGTCCCTGCTCTTAAATGGCTCCCGGGCCCAAGGCGACCATTTTCTAATGTTAGCGTTGTCATTCAACATACAAACTTCATTTAGTTCTGTATTCTTTCCCCCCAACTTTGACTGCATGCTTCGGTTACATTAAAGATGAAATACTTTTAAATCTTTATCCTAGTGAGATTATGCCTCGTTATTATTATTTTTTATTATTATATTTTCTGATATGATTGAAGTGAGAGTATTTATTGACATTTTCAGCTAGCTGGCTAATTTGATCTTTTAGCGTTGGCTAAGCATGGAGTGTCTCGGCTTGTTTGCGTTGGTATTGTAGTAAAGTAATATTTTCGTCAGTGATTAAAGGGCCGTCCTTGCTACTCTGTAGCTCATTGATGTTTAAACGGATATGCGAGTATACTTTTCATTTTTGCACCGGTTGTATGGTTGCGCTTAATGTTGAGTAGTTTTGGGGAAATTAATGCGTTCCTTTACATCTCGTAGTTTTATGTGTAGCTACATAACCTTTGGATGAGTATACATTATTATTATTATTATTATTATTATTATTATTATTATTATGTTTTCCCGCGACGGGATGCCAGTTTGTGTTTAAGGGAGGGGGCGTTCACTGTTGATAACATAAAGTCGGTACTAAGAAATAAGTTCAGTGATCATTATAAACAATACAATGGTGTTGAAATGTTCAAATTAAATGTACTTTGTACCTCGGAAGCTGAAGGTGCAAGAACCAGCACATGGCACCAAAATTAGAAGGTGAAATTCAGTAAAAATAAAATAAAATAAATAAGTATAATGCTGAGCACATCATTTCCCTCACATCATGGAGGTTTCATTCTCTGTGGTATTGCAGGGGGTCTGATCTGCTGGGAATTTTTATATATACATATATGCATGTGTGTGTGTGTGTGTGTTCAAATAATGTGTTCATAATGGTGCGAATAATTAAGTTCAAAGGGTTCAACTGATTAACAAGTCAGTATGCCCCTACCTTGCCTTACTTTATTTATTTATTTATATATATATATATATATATATATATATATATATATATATATATATATATATATACATATATATATATTCCATTTTCATTTCTAAGTCTTGCCATACCAACAAAAATACTATCAGGGTGAAAAAGGCTTGCGTTATGGTTTATTAAGTTGATATGGCAATATACTACCCACTATAGATATTTCTGCATCTAGCCAGACGTAAATCCTAAATATGTCATTATTATGTTTTTAAATATACCGGATTATTGTTTCGCCATAGCTCTTGGAAGATGTTGAGTTCTACTTTATAACTACTTTAACTTTTAATATTTCTTGTATATTCAGCATACTTTATATTGTAAGAGAAATTGTGCGTGTTATGGTGTGTAGTAATCCTCCTTACATTCAGCCTTTTTCTAATATTGTTTTATGTGTCTTGCTTGTTTGCTTTCAGTCACGAGAAACAGGAAACTGAGGAGGTTGTTCAGTTGCAGGAAGGTAAGCCTTCTTTTGTCCTGAAGCTGGCATGTTGCTCATCGTTGCTGTCTGTGCTCATAAAACAGTTTGTACACACTGCACATATGAACAGTGTTCAGGCATGATTAGAGCATAAACCTGTAAGCTAAGCTGTAGAATGCAGTGGTCAAATAAACTATTCAATTCCAATGAAAAAGTCAGTGTGATGAATAATAATTTATATTTAATTGTCTCTGTTTGCGGTCTCTAATTGTGTCTTATTTGTTTGTATAGTCATTTAGAGTGTCAGAAATCTCATGCACTCTTGGAAAGATGGAATAACGTGTGTGTGTTTGTGTGTGTGTCAGGAGAGGGAGTGGGGGCGGAGGAACCAGCGGCGGTTACCATAGCGAGCGCCCAGCAGGCCGCAGTATTTGCTGACAATGTCCAGTACCAGTTCCGCACAGAAAACAGCAGTGGGCAGGTCAGCATGATGTTTCACTAATTTGGTAGGAGGGGTGTGTTTTACAGGGATCCGGAAGGGATCGGGGCAAACCATGGACTCTAAATGGATCTATTTTATGTCCCCTGGGTAGATCTTTAATCTTTTGTCAACATTTTCTATACTGTCCCCCCCATTGTAGATCAGACATAGTGTATCTTTTGATCTGTTTGCTTCAAATTGGCTTTAATTGTCCATGTAGGCTGAAATCTTTACAGATTATCAGTTAGCATTTAACTTCCTTGACAGAGCTCTTATCTTCCATGTTTTTAAGCCTTCCTCATAATACAACTGAACTACTGACTTTCAAACATCTTAGTGATTTTTAGAAAATTATATGGTGCCTAAGTAATAATTTTATGTGCTAACGACCTTGTTTGATTTGTTATTACAGAGAACAACACGTGACTAAAGCCATTCAATAGAAAAACATAAAAGATTATGTTATGAAGCCTATATTAAAGACACTTTCTTTATCTTTTTCTTACTGCATGTTTACACCACAAGAGTCCATCATTTAATTTTGTGGGAGTTATTAAATACAGGAGAAAAAAAATACAACAACTTTGATTTGCAGGTTATTTAATCCATTTTTTTTAGCTTGCCTGTTTGTTTGAGAATCATAGATCACGTAAGCCTTAGTGTGCATGCGATAAGAGTCATTAGCAGGTTGTTAATGAACTTTGAACGGTTTATGGTGTGTATTATTGACTTGGCTATTTTTTTTTCTATTTGTATGTGGTCTGCAGGTGACATATCGCGTCGTTCAGGTAACAGAAGACCAGTTGGAAACAGCTGGAGATGGAGGAGCTGCGGTCAGTGTCGTGTCCACTGCCGCCTTTGCTGGAGCCCAGCAGGCAGTTGCACAGGTAGCACAAGAGTGTGTGTGGGGGTGGTTGAGGAGTAGAGGTCGACCAATAGTGGATTTAACTGATAGTTGATTATCGCCAGGTCCTTCCTAACTCAGTTGAGTTTTTAAAATGAATACTGAATGAGTATTCAAAGTAAAATACATAGCACTCAAAGTAAAATATTGAACTTTATTACAAAAATGAACAGTACTGACTGTACCATAAAAATGTACTGTACTTTTTTAAAAATTAAATAAATATGTAATATAATAATATATTGATATATTAACTTAATAAATATTAGAGTAAATAAAAGATGTACATCCAAAGTGAACCAAGAAATAACACTAATAACAAATAAAAAGTAGAGACCAGTTCATTCCAAAACAAATTTAAAAAACACTTCAAACAACACAACAAAATTTGTCAGTGATAGTTTTTATTTCACCTGTAGAGGCTGCTCTCGTACTGTATACAGACAGCGGGCCCTTCTCAGGCGCTCCCGCAACGGATGCAACCAGGAAACACTTTCAGTGTGGATTTTTGCAATCAGTTATCAGTACCAAGTAACCGGCAAAACTAATCAATTGGTTGATCTCTAGTGGGGTGATGGAGTAATCCGATTCTTTTATTCTAATTATTCTTTCATAAAGCACTACCAACATTTTTTTTTGTTTGTGTGTATGTATGTGCACTTTACAGCTTTACACTCCCAGTAACGTTGTCTCTCTCTCTCTTTTTTTTTTCCTCTTCTGCTTTATGTTTTCAATAAGGCTGTCATCCAGAACCCTTTCAGTAATGGAGGCAGTCCAGCAGGTGAGACGGTTGGGGGTGAGACACGTTTCGCTTACTTCCCGGCTGTCAGCGATGGTACGGCAACCGCGGTTTCAGTGCAGGCAGCCGCAGATGCGACTCTTGCACCAGCAGCAGGTTTGTTCATCAAAATCCTTTGCTGAGGTTCTCAGGTATGCCAGGACTGAATTCAACTCCCTAATGATAGAATGAAACAGGATTGTAATTACTGGCCAAGCAAAGCTGTCTCCAGTCATTTTGGAAGGTCTCGTTTGTTTTATTAAACAGCAGTGAGTATTGTTTCTTGACCAAAAAGTGTTGAAAAGACCTCTCTAGTATAATTATTTCTGGCTTTTTAATTAATAAATACAGTTTTATTTTAACTTTGTATATTCTCATACCTTTATATATTTTTATATTTTATATATAGATCGTACTATGTGGTATAATGCAATCTCTGATAATTCAATATCTATATATCTAAATATATTGGATAATGTGATCGTTATCCCATGATGTTGTGATAGCTAGTATTCTGAACATTCTTCATTTCAAGCATGTTATGTTGATGAACAATATAACAAGCAGCATAAGTGATCCTATTGTGGCATGTTTTTCCTTAGAAACACTTTTTTTTTCTTCATATAATAATTAAATGCAGTCCGTTTGCTGAAGTTACTTGTTATAGTATTGTATGCAGAATGAGCAGAAAATATATTCCTATAAATTATTTACTCGCTCATGTCAGTATTGTACATTTTAAATGACTCTTTACTGTAACATATAAGAATGGCTTCAAACTTTTCCCTTTTTGTCTGCACCCAGGTCAGTTTTACGTGATGATGAGTCCTCCAGATGTATTACAGGCAGGCACGCAACGGACCATTGCCCCTCGCACACACACTTATTCCACGTGAGTATGAGCCATGGCTTAATATCAGCACCCTTTGTCTCACAGGCTGGACAGTTTAGTCTGTTCTTTTTTATCTTTGAAAGCATAAATACTGTAGTTTACACCATTTTGTCCACTAAGATGATTTGCTTCAAGCATACATATACTAAGAAAAGTAAAAAAAGAAAAATGAAAATAAATTGTAAAACAAACACTGCATTTACAGTATCTCAGAAAAGTGAGTACACCCCTCACATTTTTGTAAATATTTGATTATATCTTTCCATGTGACAACACTGAAGAAGTGAGACTACAATGTAAAGTAGTGAGTGTACAGCTTGTGTAACAGTGTAAATTTGCTGGCGCCTCAAAATAACTCAACACACAGCCATTAATGTCTAAACCGCTGGCAACAAAAGTGAGTACACGCCTAAGTGAAAATGTCCAAATTGGGCAGCTATGCACACCAATTTGATGCAGTGTGCGGTGTATGGTCTGAGCACTGACAGGCTGACCCCCACCCCTTCACCCTCTGCAGCAGCCAAAGACAACCTCTGGATATGATGCTAAGCACGTGCACTCAACATCTTTGGTCGACCATGGCGAGGCCTGTTCTGAGTGGAACCTGTCCTGTTAAACCACTGTATGGTCTTGACCACTGTGCTGCAGCTCACTGTCAGGGTCTTGGCAATCTTCTTATAGCCTAGGCCATCTTTATGTAGAGCAACAATTCTTTTTTTCAGATCCTCAGAGAGTTATTTGCCATGAGGTGCCATGTTGAACTTCCAGTGACCAGTATGAGGGAGTGTGAGAGCGATGACACCAAATTTAACACACCTGCTCCCCATTCACACCTGAGACCTTGTAACACTAACAAGTCACATGACACAGGGGAGGGAAAATGACTAATTGGGCACAATTTGGACATTTTAACTTATTGGTGTACTCACTTTTGTTGCCAGCGAATTTACACTGTTACACAAGCTGTACACTCACTACATTACATTGTAGCAAAGTGTCATTTCTTCAGTGTTGTGACATGAAAAGATATAATCAAATATTTACAGAAATATGAGGGGGTTTTAGATTTGAGATACTGTGTGTGTATGTGTGTATATATATATATATATATATATATATATATAATATATATATTACACACATACTCACACACAGAGAGACATAGATGGATTGATAATATCTGTCTTGCCCTGCGATGGACTGGCACCCTGTCCAGAGTGTACCCTGCCTTGTGCCCAATGCTCCCTGGGATAGGCTCCAGGTTCCCCGCGGCCCTGAAAAGGATAAGCGGTATAGAAGATGGATGGATGGGTGGATAATATCTGTTTATACTACAGCAATTTGCCAAAAATGTTAATTTATTAATGAACAACAAATTGTGCCCTTTAACTGTTTAATCTTATCATCCATAAGTCCATAAGACTCGTGTCTTCAGGACCGAGGGGTTTTTACTTTTCTGGTTTGTCTGTAACAAGAAAAACTGTGTTTGTTTTGTCTTCTTCAAAAGAAAGGCAGGAAAAAGAGCCTGGCTAGATCCTTAGGACTATAACCTAACAAACATAACGAACTAACCCTCATAAAGGTTAAATAAATGTCTAAGCAACATGTCTTTTAATCCGTTTATTATTAGGCTTGGATTATGTGGCGTGTCGTCCATACTCTCTGTAAATGAGCTGTTACTATAGGAAAAGTAGCTTTCAGAACAAGTGCCCTAATCTATCATATATTCATATATTAATCTTTAATATCATTAATGTTGCAGCTGTAAATACTGTTCATATCCATGGTGCTGCAGAAAATTAATCTATACAGACTGATTCGAGAATTCAACCTCACTGTGATATATATAATATATATATTTGTTGTAATGAACATACATTTTTTCTTAAAACAATAATTTCTAGCCTACTGCAAGGGTGGGATAAGAGCTGCAGGTATTGAAGAGGTAATGGAAGGTCTCGAGATTTATTTTTTTTAAATATAAGTATTCTTATTCATAATATAAATATTGACACTTCTGAATATAGTGCAGAATGACATATCTAGTGTTTCTTTTGTATGTAAACATTAGCAACTGAGTTTTTGAATTTTGCATGTGGAGATTTAGTGTTACATCCAACTGCTTCACCTGCTTGAAATGTTCTTCTCTCTCAAAAACAGGAAGATGGATGGCCCGAGAGCACCAAGAGACGAGCGGAGGAGAGCGCAACACAACGAAGGTAAAAAAAGTTGGGGAAAAAAAGTTAAACATCGAATCCATGCTTTAATTAATTTTTTGGCTCTTATAATATATACTTAAATTAGGACAGCATAAATATATTTCACCAAAATTAACTAGAAATGTTTTTAGTTTTTAGTATTTCTAATCTTGGCCTAAGCACTGTTACTGCGAATATTTTGATGAAACAAATGTAGTGTTGAAATATGGTTTTCACTGGTTTGATCAGTGATTATGTCCCCATGATTTAAGAGTAAACAGTGATCTTTGCCATGAAGAGATGGTGACGAGGCTACCGTTTCAATTTCACAACTGACATTTACTTAAGGTGATAAGACTACAGGCTGATGGATAAACTGATTATACATTTACCATCATAAACTAATGTCAATTTTCCATAAGTAGATTAGGTGGTGAATGCAGATGAGGCCAGGGCTTTTGCTTTCTGTAGCCTGTCGGCTAAGTTCAAATTGAATCAGGTTGAAATAATTCTTAATGAGATGATATAGAGAAATTATTGTGTTTGTGTGTGTGTGTATTAGAGATTCACCAATGTATCAGCCGATAATCAGCATTGGCCGATAAAGGCTATATTTCCCGCTATCAGTCGATAGTTTAAAAACATCTGATGATCAGGTCCGATTATATCCTGTCAATCAAAAGAGGGCGGGAAAGTGCTTCGATTTTGTAAAGAAGATGTCTTGTGTGGAATGATGACATAACTGCACTTTGTAAACTCTGTAATATCTGAACTGCTAAAAATGTTTACACCGGCAGTGAAGCGGGAGTTTCAACGTCGACTCTTCGAAGAGTTTGTGATGTAAATATAAGTATTTCTAATAACCTGTAAATGATGTTTGCCCTTTTTTTTATAAAATAAATTATATTATTAAACATAGATTGGCTACCGTATGGGCTGGACTTCTGAATAACCAGTCAGTCTCTAGGCTCTGAAGAAAGCCTGGTATAAAGATGGCCATTATTATAAATTGTATGTACAGTGCCTTGCGAAAGTATTCGGCCCCCTTGAACATTTCAACCTTTTGCCACATTTCAGGCTTCAAACATAAAGATATAAAAATTTTATCTTTTGTGAAGAATCACCAACAAGTGGGACACAATTGTGAAGTGGAACGAAATCTATTGGATTTTTGAAAAGTGGGGCGTGCAAAATTATTCAGCCCCCTTGTGTTAATACTTTGTAGAGCCACCTTTTGCTGCGATTACAGCTGCAAGTCGCTTGGGGTATGTCTCTATCAGTTTTGCACATCGAGAGACTGAAATTCTTGCCCATTCTTCCTTGCAAAACAGCTCAAGCTCAGTGAGGTTGGATGGAGAGCGTTTGTGAACAGCAGTTTTCAGCTCTTTCCACAGATTCTCGATTGGATTCAGGTCTGGACTTTGACTTGGCCATTCTAACACCTGGATACGTTTATTTGTGAACCATTCCTTTGTAGATTTTGCTGTATTTTTGGGATCATTGTCTTGTTGGAAGATAAATCTCCGTCCCAGTTTCAGGTCTTTTGCAGACTCCAACAGGTTTTCATCCAGAATGGTCCTGTATTTGGCTGCATCCATCTTCCCCTCAATTTTAACTATCTTCCCTGTCCCTGCTGAAGAAAAGCAGGCCCAAACCATGATGCTGCCACCACCATGTTTGACAGTGGGGATGGTGTGTTAAGGGTGATGAGCTGTGTTGCTTTTATGCCAAACATATCGTTTTGCATTGTGGGCAAAAAGTTCGCACCTTCTTCCACATGTTTGGTGTGTCTCCCAGGTGGATTGTGGCAAACTTTAGACGAGATTTTCACTCAGAGATCCTCGCTGAACTTCTGGAGTGAGTTTGCTGCACTGAAAGTAAAGGGGGCAGAATAATTTTGCACGCACCACTTTTCAGTTTTTTATTTGCTAAAAAAGTTTAAAATATCCAATAGATTTCGTTCCACTTCACAATTGTGTCCCACTTGTTGGTGATTCTTCACAAAAAAATTTTATTTTATATCTTTATGTTTGAAGCCTGAAATGTGGCAAAAGGTTGAAAAGTTCAAGGGGGCCGAATACTTTCGCAAGGCACTGTATTCATTATTCCATATTAAATTAAATGCTATCAGTAAATGTAGTATTGGTGTGGTTCAGAATGGACTCTTTACACTTTTCATGTTTAACGTCTGTTGAATTGTGTTTTAAACGGGAAACATATGCTGTTTTCAGAACTTTACCATGCGAAGGGTTTTCCCAGGCCTTCACATAAATGAGCTCCAAACCCTGGATCTCCATTTATTTACATATACAGTAATTGCAATGTACGTTCAATTGCATATGTCCGTATTGTCGGTGCATGAAGGCAGGGTTTTTTTTATATATATAATATAATATCATCCACATGGCCATGTGTGAAATGGCATGTATGACAGAGAAAATTAGGCCTTTATACATTGCAGTGTGTGGATATATAATGTAAGCCAGTGGATGCTATTATATTCCACATTTAAGTATGAGACAGTAAGTTAACTTATTGCAATGTTTGACTAGCTAAGTTACCTGACTCCATACCATAGTGCAACACAGTTCTTCTATGGAAATATAGTGCTTTCCCACTTAAGCTTTCACACATTGAAGTAGCTGTAATTAAAGTTTAAATTTGATCCAACCACAGAGACAAACAGCTGTATTAGATACGGTAAGATGTGCTCAGTGAGTACATCTTGATGATGCAGCATCAACCATACAGGCAGCTACACACCTCCTGATAGACAACTAACTCTTGTGATTACTGTTTAAATAATACTCAAACACGTAATTTACTATTCCAAAACTACTCTTGTGAAAACGAATCATTTGGAAAATATGGACTCATCCCTAGTATGTATTTGATTTGAATAGTTTAACTTTGATTTTAACCAATAGTTACCTATTTGCAGTGGAAAGAAGAAGAAGAGACAAAATCAACAACTGGATAGTCACACTGTCAAAAATCATCCCAGACTGCAACATGGACAACACCAAAACTGGCGCAGTATGTACACGCATGCTAAGAAGTGTCCTTCTTACAGTCTGTGTATGTCTGTGGTCTAAAATTCTCTGTCTCTCTCTCTCTCTCAGAGCAAAGGAGGGATCCTGTCAAAAGCATGTGATTACATTAGAGAGCTCAGGCAGAGCAACCAGAGGCTGCAAGAGAGTTTCAAAGAGGTGGAGAGAATACAGGTGGATAATGAGCTCTTAAGACAACAGGTAAACTAATCCCTCTTTCAAAAAAGTTAGCACAGAAAAAAAACCCTGCATACGCTTATAATTAGAACTAATATGTGGTACTAAAATATTATTTCCATTTCACTTTGCTATAGATCGAAGATCTGAAGAATGACAATGCACTGCTCAGAGCCCAACTCCAACAGCATGGCCTTGAAATCAGTGGAGAAACTATTTCGCAATGACGGACAGTCACACACACAGTGGAATACACACACCTCCACAAAACCACCTCACAGACTTGAGATGTTTGTTAACCTGATAGTATAATAATGGCTATCTGATATTAACATAAGTGATCAGAGAAACTATTGAACAATAGTTAAAAAGCACATCTACTGTTCCACCTGTGAGAGCATGACCTACACGGACGCGGCAACAAACTGAAACGCATCCCAATATGTGACGTAAACGGGCTTGCATTGGACTAACTGGTTTTTGGGTTGGTTTTTTTTTTTTTTTTTGAGTTTTTGAATTGTGGTGAATTTAAATTCTCACCAATTCCTCATGATCATATTGTTTAAAGCTGTGGTGATTTTCCTGTTTTGTTTAGTTTTTCCCTCCCCAATGGAATATTTTCTGTAATTATTACTATTGTCTCCATTATGTTATGTTTTGCATTATTTATTAGCTCACAGAGAAGAACACAACAGGGATGTGAAAACTTTGTTTTGAAGCTTGAATACCATCAAGTCAGTTGTCTTTCACATTTAAAATGCTTTGCCATTAATTTAGAGCAAATTTCCTTTGGTCCTGGGTCCAGGTAAGGCCTAGTTCTTTAAGCAATTTATAAGATTATGTTCATCAGATATATCAAAGTTGTGGCTGAGGTATAGATGTATTTGGCAAATATGATTGTAGTATAGGGTTAGAATTTAATTAAACAAATGATGTATAAACAGCTCAGGGTTGACAAAGGAATTAATATGGCACAGGATCGATATACATCAACTGGTTGTGCCATACGCTGAATCCATTTGGCCTATATGTCCACACTAAAATATAATCAAACATCACAGCCAATGTGGCTTGAGCAGATTTGAGAATTCAGACCCCCAGGATAAATTTACTGAACAGAACATAACTGATGGTCGCAAGTAGGAGGAAATGCTAACCTACTTAGAAATGCTTCCCAATAACCACCTGTACCTGCCTTAAAAATGTCCAAATTGCTTTGCTGTGGTAACATAGAAATGAATCAATTTAGTGGAAAGTGTAGATTATATTGCGATGTAACTAATTCATCGTTTTTATTTTGTGGAAATTTTCAAAACTCCAAGCAGTCTGGATGGTTTTTGTGTTTGTTTGTTTGTTTGTTTGTTTTGGTTTGGTTTTTTATGGAGTGTTCATCACTCTGTTCTGTATTTGTCGCAAGTATCTGTTGACTTACATGCCCCATTACGTCACATAAGGTAATGCACTGCTAGGACTTAACCTTTACTCTTTTCAAGTGTAAAATATGAAGACGTTCTGCTGATGCACTTCCTGTTTTTTGTTTTTTTTTATCTGTTTGCCCAGAGATTGTTGCTGCTTCTATGTGCTTTTTTCTTTTTCTTTTTCTTTTTTTCTTATTTTCTTTTTTTACCTGCCCCCACAATTTTTCAAAGAGCATTTTTTTGTTTACAGACAGCAAATAAAGAGAATATTCTCATCGTATCTGCCCAAAATCCCCCATTTGGAAATTGCTATAAGACATTTATCTATCCTTCTTAGCCATTAGTAATAGTATAGACAAGTAGCCATTCAGACTGGAGAAGATTATAGTATTTTGCATGTCTAATAAGTTTGTCGCATTTATTGAGGCACTTACTGAGAAGCCTCTTGAGATAGCTCTGGATATAGGAGGCTCCAATCTACATGTTTTAAAAAATTGCTAGGCCTTAAGTAGCTGTATACTGAGAGCCACAGTGTTGGATGTTGCAGGTAATCTTAGGGTATTAGGTGAGTGCATGAAGATGCTAATAATGTAAGGCTTTTGTCAGAGGTAAATGTGGAAGTGTGTAAATTAGTGAATGTGCTCTAGTGCCATTCAAATGTGGCATGGCGATGTAACTTGCAGCAGATTATGGTTGTTGGTATGCTGGATGTCCAATGTGGAAAACAATATGAGCTTTATAGATAATTGTACTACTTTTGAGGGCATGTCTGGACTTTAAGATACATCCTACTCAGGAAGTTGCTGCACACAAAACTAGTTAATCTGTGACAATACAGAGCCAGGGCCGCCACCTAGCTGCCTTCCATATTAAGATGGTGTCTGTTTCCTGAGCTAAACGTAAACAAAAATGTATTAAATATCCAAGTTTCTCCTAGTAATGTAGCACAAGATTAGATGATGTGAAATGCACAGTGATCTGAAGTAAGGACTGCTAAATATTTGATGCCTCACATCTAGCCAGATGAGTCAAAACATTGTGATCACTCACAGATGAAGCGTATAATGTTGATTATCTCATAACAATGTTGCATATCAAGATGGTATGCAAGCAGACGGTTCTTGTAGTCGATGTGTTCGATAAGGGAGAAATAAGAGAAGACCTGAGTGACTTTGACAAGGCAGGTATCACTGTGCAGAGATGACTGGATTGGAGTTGGACTGGATTGATCTCAGAAGCTTTATGGGGTGCTCCTAGTCAGTGCTCCTTTGTTGGCAACAGGGCACTGGTAACGAAGGCTGTCCTTGCTGGTCCGAACCGACAATACGGGTACTGTGTTACAAGTCACCGAAAATCATAATGATTGTTACGTACTTGGGGAGTAATGGAATACATGTAACTGTGTTATGTAATCAGGATACAAAAACTGGTAAGTGTAATCTATTACTGTTATGTCAAAAAAACAAAGTAATCAGATTATAGGTACATTTTGTAAAAATAATAATAACAAATAAAAATAAAGGTGGGGGGGGGTTTACTATCAGGATTACAATTATTTTCATTTAAAACCAAAGACATTACTCTTTTGACATAACAATATAGACAGCTGCTTGATTATAGTTGTGGTTCTCTTTTGCCTGTCGTGACTCACACAACCTCCTTGTGCATGCATAAATCAATTTTGCACAAAGTTAATTTGGTACAAATTAGCACAAATTGTTCCCTGAAATACTTGGTTAGGGTGACCATGCATCCTCTTTTTCCATGACATGTCCTCTTTTTCAAACCTTTAAAAAAGCGTCCGGTCGGGATTTCTAAGTTTGAGAAAATGTCTGGAATTTGGCTTTAGTTTCATTATGATTTGCTTATGGTCTAAGACTATGGTCTGGACTTCAGAGCACTGGGAGAAGGATGTGTGTTCTGATGAGTCCTGCTTTCTGTCATGTGGGTGGCCAGTTACGTGTGCTCCATTTACCTGGGGAAGTGATTGCAATGTGGGAAGAAGACAAGCCGGTAGATGGGGTATGATACTCTGGGCAATGTTCTTTTAGGAAACTACCGAAACACTGATGAGGACTAGGTACACCCCTCCATGACAGTGGTATTCCTCAATGGCAGTGGAATATTTCAGCAGGATAGTAGGACCTGCCACACTGCACACACTGGGAATGGTTTGATTAATATGATAAAAATTACTGATTCATTCATCTACTATTTTATCATTCTGTAAAGTGAGTAATGCAAATGAATTAAAATGGTAAGCTATAGCATATATGTAATGCATGAACAACTTCATATACAGTGATGTGAAAAAATTCCTTTGGTTTTTGTGTACATCTCATACCAAATTGTTTCAGAGATTAAAACAAAATCTAAGATAAAAGAAAGGCAACCTGAGTAAAGACAAAATATAGTTTTTAAATTATGTTATTTATTGAAGCAAAACTTCCAATACCAACTGGGCCTGTGTGAAAATGTATTTGCCCCCATAGTTACTAATTCCCCAAATCTATGAAACTGCATTCATAATGGGGTTCGACTGGACTAGACACAACAGGCCCGATTACTGTAAACCCTGTTCAATCAAATCAACACTTAAATAGAACTTTTTCAACAACATGAAGTTGGTTAAAAGGTCTTACGCAGAAACACACTGCTTCCAAAGCTATTTCAAAAGCTCTGGGTCTCCAAAGGACCACAGCAAGAGACATTATCTCCAAATAGAAAAACTCAGCACAGTATTGAACCTTCCCAGAAGCGGCCTACCTTCCAAAATTCCTCCAAGAGCAGAGCAACTACTCATCCAGGAAGTCACAAAAGAGCCAAGAACAACATCAAAGGACCTACAGGCCTCTCTTACATCAATGAAGGTCACTGTTCATGACTCCACTATCAGAAAGACACTGGGCAAAAATGGCCTCCATGGGAGAGTGGTGAGGTGGAAACAACTGTGAACCAAGAAGAACATTGAGTCTCATCTGAATTTTGCCAAAACACACCTTGATGATCCTTTGAAACCTTTTGGGGAGAATGTTCTGTGGACTGATGAGTCGAAAGTGGAACTGTTTGGAAGACAGGAGTCCTGCCTGGCATAAATCAAACACAAACTTCCACAACAAGACCATCATACCTATTGTCAAGCATGGTGGTGGAAGTGTGATGGTGTGGGGATGCTTTGCTCCTTCAGGGTCTGGGCAACTTGCAGTAATTGATGGAAACATTAATTCATTAATTTTGCATTGTGGGCAAAAAGTTCGATTTTGGTTTCATCTGACCAGAGCACCTTCTTCCACATGTTTGTGGCAAATTTTAGACAAGACTTTTTATGGATATCTTTGAGAAATGGCTTTCTTCTTGCCACTCTTCCATAAAGGCCAGATTTGTGCAGTGTACGACTGATTGTTGTCCTATGGACAGACTCTCCCACCTCAGCTGTAGTTCTCTGAAGTTCATCCAGAGTGATCATGGGCCTCTTGGCTGCATCTCTGATCAGTCTTCTCCTTGTCTGAGCTGAAAGTTTAGAGGGACGGCCAGGTCTTGGTAGATTTGCAGTGGTCTGATTCTCCTTCCATTTCAAAATGATCGCTTGCACAGTGCTCCTTGGGATGTTTAAAGCTTGGGAAATCTTTTTGTATCCAAATCCGGCTTTAAACTTCTCCACAACAGTATTACGGACCTGCCTGGTGTGTTCCTTGGTCTTCATGATGCTCTCTGCGCTTTCAACAGAACCCTGAGACTATCACAGAGCAGGTGCATTTATACAGAGACTTGATTACACACAGGTGGATTCTGTTTATCACCATCAGTCATTTAGGACAACATTGGATCATTCAGAGATCCTCACTGAACTTCTGGAGTGAGTTTGCTGCACTGAAAGTAAAGAGGCCGAATAATTTTGCACGCACCACTTTTCAGTTTTTTAATTGCTAAAAAAGTTTAAAATATCCAATAGATTTCGTTCCACTTCACAATTGTGTCCCACTTGTTGGTGATTCTTCACAAAAAAATAAAATTTTATATCTTTATGTTTGAAGCCTTAAATGTGGCAAAAGGTTGAAAAGTTCAAGGGGGCCGAATACTTTCGCAAGGCACTGTATGTGTATATACAGTATGTGATGCTGTCCAGGCCGCTGTATGTATGCATTGATAAAACTGATAAAGTATGCATTTGTATCAGGGTTACTAGATCATGTTTCAAATTTAAATCTAAGCTAATTTTTATCTAATTGATCCAAAAAATAAAAAATAACTAAATAAAAAAAAATAATAAAACTGGGCTATGATTTATTTTAATTTAGGCTGTAGTTTGATGCTGAGCTTGGGTTACTGTCTGTGTGCAAATTCTCCCCATATCTGCTTGGGGTTAGTACGGTTTCTGTGGTTTCAAAACATGCCAGTAGGTGGATTGGCTATGCTAAATTACCCCAGGTGTGAATGGGTGTGAGAATGTATGTATGCCCTGTGATAAACTGGCATCTGATTCTGGGTGTATCACCACCTTGTGAACAGTGCTCCCAGGGCCCAGGGCTCTGGATTCGTCATGACCTTCACTAGGATAAAGCAGTTAGATAAAGCTGAAGATGAATGAATGAATGTAGCTGGATTGAACAGTCAATTCAATATGGCAACATTGATTTCTACATCTCCGGCCTCCTAAATAGTTCGACATGAAGAATGGTTTAAATTAGATTTACTTGTCCTTTTTCACCAGGGAGATTGAATAGCCTCTCACCACCCACATCTCGCATCCTGTTTAAACGTAAAATTAAACAAAGTTTTTTTTCTCTATTGACAAATGAAAATGAAAGGACGTGCTCATTTATGAAGTTGTTTTGCATGATTGATTGAAATTATGTTATGAGTAGGGCTTGTTTCCCAAAATTCTTACTGAACTTATGGGTTATAAATTATATTTGGCCACTAGGGTGGCCAGTTATGCACTATATGGCCAAAAGTATGTGGATACCTGACCTTCACACCCATATGTGGTTCTTCCCCAAACTATTGCCACAAAGTTGCAAAGCACACACTTGTACAGAATGTCTTTGTACGCTGCAGCATTACAGTTTTTTTCACTGGAACTAAGAGGTCCCAACCTGTTCCAGCATGACACAAAGTGCACAAAGCAAGCCCCATGAACACATGGTGTGTTAAGGTTGGAAGAAGGTGGAAGAACTCGAGTGTCCTGAACAGAGTCCTGACCTCAACCCCACTGAACACCTTTGGGATGAACAGGAACCGGAGCCTCCTCACCCAACATCAGTGTTGGAGCTAAACCTCACTAATGCTCTTGTCTCCACAGCCACGTCCCAAAATCTAGTTGAAAACCTTCCCAGAAGAGAGGAGCTTATTATAACCTCCAAGGGGTACTAAATCTGGAATGGGATGTTCAACAAGCACAAATGACTGTTATTTGCTCAGGTGTCCACAAACATTTGGTGATACACCAAACTTAACTTCTTCTCTGCATCCACCAACAAAAAGTGTGAAAACGGTTTACCTCTTTCAAGCAGAAAATTGTTTCATATTTGAAAAGCTAGAAGCATTATGAGTCAAGATATATGAGTCTCTCTGGACCAGAGGATATCACATTTACTTAAAATATAAAACATCAGTAGAGTTTAAAAGGAGACATGGCAATCACATTCTCAGGAAGAAGGTTGCATTTTCTTGGCTCCAATTTAGAGTTACTTCTTCCAGTTCTCGTTGAATAAACAATGCATGGCAAGTTGATTCAACAGCTCCTGCTATCAAATGCAGCTCATAATCTTTGTGTGGGGAAAATACATTGGAACAAATGTTAAACAACAATGTTAAAGAACAAACCATGACTGAAAACTAGCCAGTTTTTCAGTTAGCAGTCATTTGTAAACAAATGAATGATTGTGAAGGCAGTGAAGAGTCAGGAAGCCCCAGAATAGCTGCATATTTTGGAACTTCTTCTTACATTAATCCTTACTAACATCATTCATTAAATAGTACAATAGTAAGGGGTCATGCAGTTAAAAAAGCAATGACGGCTTTTGTAGCTATAGAGCACCTTCTAATTCCACTTGTCCTAAGGAATGTTTTTGGTTGTCAGGTGGAGGTGTGTCTCTATAATTCTCGGTCTCAGAGACCAGCATGGGGCAACACTGAGTCTTCCCACAGTTCAGTACATGACCATTCTCCTTAATTCCTTTCACAAAGTCACTGATTGCACTTCTTACTGCTGCAGATGAGAAGTAGAAGATAATGGGGTCTAGGCAGGCATTTAAAGTACTGAAGATCAAAGCCAGTTCTCGCCAATCCTCACTCTCTTCCCGGACAAACCCAACCACGTGTGAGGCATTATATGGTCCGAAACAAACGCCAAACACCAACAGAGTCCCAAGGGCCAGTCCGATAGCCCTCAGTCTGCGGCGCCGACTGATGTGTGGCAACTGGGAGAGAATTCGAATGAAATTGATGTAACAGAAGCCACAGACAAGGAAGGGAATACAAAAGAGCACTACAAAGAGCTCCAGACGCACCGGTAGCAGAATACTGAGTTGCTCTGGGGTAAAGTTGTTGTAGCATTTCATTTCTGAGGGTTGCGTGATACTGCAGTTTGGACTGCGACAATCACTGCTGTTATTTGAATGCAAAAATGGTACAATGTAGACAATGCTGAGGTTCAGAGTGCCAACAAGCCAGAAGAACAGGCTGGCAATCACGGCATAGCGTGGCCGACGGTAAACTGAGTATTGGATTGGAAAAGCAACGCCCAGGTAGCGTTCAATGCTGACTCCTGTCAGAAAAAATGTACTGGTGTAAATAGTAGAGAAGAACATAAAGCTGCTGAGGGGACACAGGTAGTCTGGCAGCTTCCAAATCATGTCATCAATGGCCTCTTTCATCTTGAAGGGCAAGAAGGTGAGGAAGATGAGGTCAGAGATTGTGAGGTTCAGTAGGAGGATGTCAATGGGGGTAGGTTTGCGGTGGACCTTGCGGCAGAAGGTACAGAATGCAAGGATGTTGGCAGGAAGCCCGATCAGGAAGGTAAGGATGTACACAGGCAAGAGCAGCTGGCTAACCAACATGGTGTTGAGTACAGTTTTCACAAAGCATCTGTGAATGGCTGCAAAAAAAACCCAAGAAAAAACAGAACTAATTAGACACTTGGACACTTGGAGAAGAATACAATAAATGTGATTATCGTAGATATTTTACATAGCAAAGAGTAACATATAGGTAATGATAAGTGTATCCACAATATAATTAAAAATAATATTTCTTGGCTTAAAGACTTCTGCATCATTATCTGATGTACTGTAAATATTTGAAAAAGAAAAAAAATGCAAATCAGTTATAGGACTCACCATGGAAAATCAGCTTTATCGTTTTGCAGCCGTACTCCTGGTCCTGAGTATGCAAGCAAAGTGTGCTCTGCCTTGTCTCAGTTATGCTGATTACCTTAACAAATCATAGGGTGGATGCAGTGTCTCAACTCATGGAAATTTAATAAGCCCCTGTTACACGCTTCATGGCTTAAACTCATCAAACAATGTTGCTCAGCAACCCCTCAGGAACACAGGAAGATGTCCTAACCACTGTTAGTGTAACCTGTTATACCACAAGTTGCCCCTGATGGCAAGCTAGCGCCTTGCATGGCAGCTCTGCAACCATTAGTGTGTGAGTGTGTGAATATGTGAATGAGAAACAGTGTAAAGCACTTTGAAGAACTGCTAAGGTTAAAAAAAGCGCTGTATAAGTGCAGACAACGAATAAAAGTTACCACCAGTGTGCATAAAATAAGGACAATATGGCTAGGGTTCTAGGAAGGACTGCTGCATTTTTGGACTAACTGGAACTTGTTTATTCATCTACTGAAATATCCAGACAGCAAGACCCACCAAGAAGGAATAACTAATTTCTGCATCATGTAACGATATTATGCAGTATTTCCTATCTTAGCAATGGTTCTGAAATGAAAAAGGCTATCCTAGTAATGGGATTTACATGAGCTTCAAATTAGAGACTGGAGTCAGTAATCACACGAACAGTCTTTCAGTCTTACACATGATGCAGCTGAAAGGCCTGATAGATTTATTACATAATCAGAAAGGTTGCTTCTAGCAGTGCCTTGCTCAAGCTCTGTCCAATTAGATAGAGACTGTTGGTCTTGCCACAGACTCTCAATCAAACTGAGGTCTGGGCTTTGACTGGATCCTTCTATCATATCCTTGGAATGACTCCATTATAGCTTTGACACTATGCTTAGGGTTGTTGTCCTGTTGGAATCTAAAACTCTGTCCCAGTCTCAAATGGTTTTTTTTTTTCATAATAATGGATATAATGGGGTGCATGGTGGCTTAGTGGTTACCACGTTTGCCTCACAACTCCAGGGTCCGAGGTTCGAGTCCCGCCTGGGCCATGTGTGTGCGGAGTTGGCATGTTCTCCCTGTGCTGCGGGGGTTTCCTCTGGGTATTCTGGTTTCCTCCCCCAGTCCAAAGACATGCATGGTAGGCTGATTGGCGTGTCTAAAGTGTCGGTAGTGTATAATGGGTGTGTGAGTGTGTATGTGATTGTGCCCTGCTATGGACTGGCACCCTTTCCAGGGTGTACCCTGCCTTGTGCCCAATAGGCTCTGGGATAGGCTCCAGGTTCCCCCGTGACCCTGAAAAGGATTAAGCGGTAGAAGATGGATGGATGGATATAATGGTGGAAGGTTCAATGTTTGGGGTACATTTTTTACAACCAAACCCTGATTTTCCCCCCTTTCCAGAACTTGTTTTGATAGCTCCTTGGTTTTTCATGATGCCAGGTGTAATGCTAGGTATATTCTCCAACAAACTCTGGGGGCATTCAGAAACAGGTGTATTTATATTGAGATCGCATGACACTAATTGCACACAGATTCAAGATTCAAGAGTTTAGTGTCGTTTGTACAGGAAACACATTATTACACAGTACAATGAAATTCTTACTCTTTGAATCGAATTCTCCCAGCAACCTCTGGCATACAGGACATGGAGAACACTATAAGACAAATTACAATTAGTGCATATAAAATGACTTCTGATCTGATTTTAGCGGTTTCACAGTAACGAGGTTGAATACTTAATCACACTTAATTTTATTCTTTGTAAAAAATTTTGTAGAACATTGATTGAATATTTCCATCCATCCATCCATCCATCTTCTACCGTTTATTCCTTCTTCAGGGTCGCGGGGAACCTGGAGCCTATCCCAAGAAGCATTGGGCACAAGGTGGGGTACACCCTGGACAGGGTGCCAGTCCATCGCAGGGCACAATCACATACACACTCACACACCCATTTATACTGATTGAATATTTATGCATGGGAATTACAATACAGAATTTAAACCTTATCACTTTTCACCAGTGGCTCAGTGGCATGCAAAAATCCTACACTGAAAAGTACAACCTTTATTGTGTTTCCTTTATTCCTTTATTCTTGATGTCTTTAATAAAATACTGTTGAATTAACTTTAATATCATATCAGAAGTAATTAAATTCCCCTTATATACAATTACATCTGTGCATTGTATTCGTGCCACATTGAAATGCAATCACAGTCCTAATCCATATTAAACACTTACAGCTCACACCAGAACCTAAGAGTTACTTTCAGTGACATTATATCTTCATCAATATGGTAAATGGTCTGCACTTATATAGCACTTTTATCTAAAGCGCTTTACACTGCCTCGTTCACCCATTCACACACACACCAATGGTAGCAGAGCGGCAATGCAAGGCGCCATTGGGAGCAATTTGGGGCATTTGCTTACATGTACTGCTTAACTACACATGATTTTTTTTCCTCACTGTTCAGTGTCTTGCCCAGGGACACTCCGGTATATGGAGTCACGTGGGCCAGGAATCGAACCGCTAACCCTACGATTAGGGTAGACAACCCACTCTACCCCACCTGAGCCACAGCAGCCCAGTATGAGGCATTTGCTTACATGTACTGCTTAACTACACATGATTTTTTCCCTCACTGTTCCTTATTATACCGCCATAGGTAAGTAACACAGAGTAGTATCTCCATCTCCTAGACTTTTCAGGCAATTATGTAATTCATGTTCAAGACACTACAAGCAAAGAGGTGAATCATCACTTCTCTATGACATTTCAGTTGTGTTTTAGGACAGCCTTATTCCTTCATAGTACATGCACTTGCTTTTGCAGCAAAATGTGATCAGCTGTAAATGTAAACTGTGGCAGAATATATTATCAGAATAACCAAAGGCATAGTGCTCACAGTGTTAGTGCAATAGTCTCCGGCTATGAATGAATATATGTGTCTGTCATACTGCTGATGTTTGTGCTCGGGTGGCTGTCTTATTTCTAATTAACTTTGCTATAAATAAGAATCTATAACTAAGAATGCTCTCCTTCTATGAAGTTTGGAAGACTATAAGCTTAGTTTAACATGATTTATGTTCTACCTTCCAAGCGGTCCATGTGAATACGATCATTATACCACGGTGCTATACCTTTTACCCTCAACCATGTTTAGGGAGATTTTCCATAAAACAAGGTATAGCATGCAAAGTGTTTCTATGCAAAATCATCAGTGACAGTCGTCAGGTGATTACACAAAGTGAAACGTCCCCTAGATTTGATGTGCATTCTGCTGATCATTTTAACCTCATGTTGCTGACCCACCTGTAACATGTCCACAGCAGTGATTAGTAAGATGAATGGGAAATACTCGGGTTTAATAAAAATGATATAAGGTGGAGTATTTAGTCCATTGTCCTTTTGCTCTAAAATGGTTTTGGAGGAGAAACTAAAAGTAAACAGTCTAAGCACACATTGTCCAATCAAAGTACAAAGTTTCTTAACTTGTTCTGTTTATGTTTGACATTTGGAGGAAACAGAATACCGAAGGAGGAAACCTGTGCTAGAGTATCATTGTAAATTGTATGTGATGATGATATGTGTATAAATGTAACCTCATTTAAAGCTATGTTTTCAGTTGGTCTAATACAAAAAAAAACAACCAATGATTAAATCTCTGATCAGTTATAATTTTATTCCCAATAAGCATAGTAAATGTGTTACTTTCTAATAACCAGTGTTGGTTTATCAGAATAACCAAAGGTTTGCCTTTCACAGCCAGTTTGAAAAGGGCATCTGGAAGCTATTAGTTATAATGTGATACAATAATCCCTTTTACAACGTTAATATGTTTTTGATGTTTTCTTGTTTTCAGAAGAGAATTCAAATTAGTGTACCATTCATAACAAAGGGTTTTGCCTTTTTATATATATCTTTTTTGTCTCTTATTCAAAATAACTAAAATAATGTAATTTGGCAACAACAACAAAAGAAATAGCAATGATGTGGCAAATTGCTGATAGCAAATGTTCAGTATTAAATATCATAATATTCTGTAGCCTGTTTATCTTACATTTGATTTTTATACAATAAAAATATACATAACCGACTTTTAAATAAATAAATAAAATAATGCAAGAGAGAGAGAAAGAGAGAGAGAGAGAGAGAAAGGTATTCACTTCATTAACATTCACAAGTCTGCATTTACAAAAATAGATTTTAATGGAATATTACTAATACTTTACATCAATAATAAAACTTTAAAACAACAGAAACATTTAATATATGACACAGCTAAGGAAGAAATAACAAAGGAAAGTTTGATATGCATTATGTTTCATTGTCCAAACAATGAAAATGTTCATTAATGTGCTTTTACAATTGAAATGAATCATTAAATTCACAGAGACTGTAGATTTGCACATTGTCATAAACATCCTAAATGTTCTGATATAACAATATTCTTCTTCTTCTTATTATTATTATTATCTTATGTTGAATGTCTCTTGCTTATGTTTAGGATCTAAACAGCATAATTACCACCTCAGTGGAGACAATAAACATAATGAGATAATGTATAATCATTATCTATATACAAAAAATTATTTTTATATACAAGAAAAGATTTTAAATTCTCCCATTGTGCATTCAAGGAGAATTGTGCAATATGTTGCTCACGTTTAATGCTGGGAGTTTTGCTGATTCATTTAGGAGATTTCAGTCATAGGATTTCTTGTTCCTTCAATTTCTTGAATGGTAGTAATTCTGCTCACCCAGCTCTTTTTTCTCAATTCAATTCAAATCAATTCCATTCAGTTTTAGGTATATAGCGCTTTTAACAGTGGACATGTTCACAAAGCAGCCTTACAGAAATGTACATTTAAACTGATCTCTAATGAGAAAGCCAGAGATAACAGTGGCAAGGAAAAAAGTAATTAAGATGACATAAGGAAGAAACCTTGAAAGGAACCAGACTTAAAAGCGAGCCCATCCTCATCAGGGTGACACCAGATGTGATTATGGTGCCATACCAGTGCGATTATAAATAATTTATTTTCTATAACTGTATACTATCACTAAGTCAAGCAATGCTAAGTGTGTTAAAGGGAACTTGGGTTCTCCTTGCACTGCTGTCATTCCTTTCAGGATCTCTTACATACCAACTGCTCAGGATATTATCTCTTTTCATTGATAATTTCCACTGAATATAATGTGCGTTAAAAAATGAAGCATAAAAACTCAATTTATGATTCATGGCAGCAAATTAAGTAATACAGATCCCAGTATACACTTCTTGTGTACATTATATCAAGTACAGGCTATCAAATAGGCCTAACAAAATCTTTGCTGATATTAAGAGCACCTTTCATAAATACTTGGACTCTTTCTAAAAAAAAATTTATAACCTAATAATGTTTTGTGCATCTGTAATAAATTTTATGTAAGCAATGTCACATGTACAAGCATTAATTTTAAATTAATTTTTTACTTAATTTTTACATTGCTTCTACACCTCAAAGACATCCATAGACATAAATGTTTTTGCTGCATGTCTACCGAGTACACCATCTATCCATCTGAAATCTTTGTTGTAGTTAGGAGGACTAACTCGGTTACCTTTTAAAAGCTCGACTGTAATACGTCTTCCTGTTAAAAAAAAAAAAGTTCCTTTATTATTAAGTCGCTTTCACAGATTCAGAAGCTAACTGTCGTTTGATTGACATCGTCGCTCTTTGCATTGTTGCCAGAGGGTCCTTCGCCTGCACAGTGCCTTCATGATGTTGCTTGGAGGTCCGCTTCATGCACAGTCTGCAGAGCAGGTCCTTTGGCCTTGAGGGCGATAGCATCAGCATCACCACAGGTTCGAGGAAGACATTGCAGCAACTGGAGACAATGGCCTCACGTCTCCAGGGAGTGTTGTTGTCCTTAATGAAACCAACAACGTGAGATACGTTGTACGGTGTGTAACATACCACAAATACTACGAGCGCTGAGAGTTCCATGGCCAGGATGCGACGCTTGCTGCCAGCCGAAAGGCATGATTGTTTCACCAACGCTAGACAGCGTAGTGTGCAGAACACAGAGAGCAGGAGTGGCACAGCAAACAGCATTATCGCCATCTCTAGGCGCAGCGGCACCAAGATATCCAGCTGCTCACGAGTAAAGTTCTCATAGCACGTTGATGTGTTGGGTTTAAAGGGAGACACAAAGTAGGCCCCTTTCTCTGCCACTAAAGCTAAGCTGAGATGCATAAACACTACAGCCCACAACAGAGCACTAATCATGCAGGATGTGCGAGCACGGCGATAAATTTTATAGCTGATTGGGAAGGCAATACTCAAATAACGTCCAACAGCCACAGCTGTCAGCAGGAGCCCACTGCCATAAAGCGAGGCGACAACAAAGAAGTTGTAAATCGGACAGAGCAACTCTGGTAGAATCCATATATCAAGAACCGTGTAGGCAGACTTTACAGGCATCCAGGCAACCAAGATGAGGTTGGAGAAGCACAAGTTGATAGTATAAACCACATTAGGAGTAGCGCCATGTTTTTGAGCTTTACGCACATAGACAAAGAAGACCAGAAGGTTGGCAGGGAGGCCAAGCATGAAGGTGAAGGAATACACGGTCAAGGAGATGCAGTCAAACACTGAAATGGGTGTCATCCTTGCTTGCACTAGAAATATTCCCGGTTGTTGATGATCCATTCAAGACCCATATGTAGAGGTGCTTCTTTTAGGAGATGATGGATGCCCAGTTTAATCCAAGGTGATTTAATTCAAAGTTTAATGTGGGAGAGAGAGACAAATATGTGAAGGCAAAAACAACAATGATGTCAAGCCAGTGGAAATATGGGTGTGTACAGTAAGTCTGCGTTTAAAGGAGGCTGGTAGGTGTGTCGAGGGGCTTGGCTTGATTTGACGTTGAAGCAGACGGAGTGGCCGCTCAGGCAGCAGTAATGGAACAGGATGGCATTTGTGCATCTCAGTCCTGCCTTAATTGCCTACAGTGCAAATGACAACGGGAAGACCGCATCAGCCCCCTTTAGTGAAATGATTCAGAATAATTGAGCTTTTCAGGATGCTATGTCCATTCAGATATAGCTTGGTCTCTCTAAATAAAATGAAGGTTAAATCATAAAGCCATAAAAACCAACTGGTAGATGGTAGTACCAGAGAGGTGGGAGCAAGATTCAAAATGCAGATGATGGGATGATGTTGGTTATTGCACAATAAGAAAACTTTATGTCTTTATAGGAGAAGGAAAAAAGCACATCAACTGGTAGGTTTAAGTTTTTTTTTAGAAGTGCATGTGTGTAAATATGTGTGTGTGTGTGTGTGTGTGTGTACATGTCTGAGTGTTGTGCGTAGTATTGTGTAAACACAGGAAAAATCTTCATCACTGATGTTTATACTGATTTGTAGCCAGATCTGAATTTGTAGGCTGAATAGATGTGAGGTGTTATTCGTTACTGTAAATTAACATGAAAATCATATGCTGATTATGTCAGAAAGACTTCTGACTTTCACTATGAAACGTAGATTGTATGATTTTACCCCATGCTTCAGTCATGGCTTTTTGTCTATATTCTAGCATTATTGTATCAGTTCCAGGGTTTGTGTTTTAACACACATACAAATGCGCATCACAATCTGGCTCTTGTCCACACTTTTACTCCTAGCTTGGCCCCATCTTCGGGTAAGGGTTCTAGTTAGTAATATCTACCTTTCTGAAATGTTTTCTAGCTCCTATTAACCCTCCCTCCAAATTTTTATTGTTCCCTAAGTCCTCTTTTAACCCTTTAATAACACTAACACTTAACACTTTAATATGCATGGGTTACAAATTTCTGAGGACCTTAGAAAAAAGAGCACTGCTGCCCATCTGCAGTTTGCTAAAGATCACAATGACAAGCCAGAAGGCTATTGGAAAAATGTTTTGTGTACAGATGAGATCAAAATAAAATATTTGGTGTAAATGAGACTGTTATGTTTTTTTAGAAAGGAAAACACTGCATTCCAGCATAAGAACCTTATTCCATCTGTGAAACCTGGTGGTGGTAGTATCATGGTTTGGGCCTGTTTCACTGCATCTGGGCCAGGACGACTTGCCATCATTGATCGAACAATGAATTCTGAATTATACCAGTGAATTGTAAAGGAAAGTGTCGGGACATCTGTCTGTGATCTGAATCTGAAGAGAAAGCGGGTCGTGCAGCAAGTCAACAGCCCTAAGCAGACAAGTCGTTCTACCAAAGAATGGTTAAAGAAGAATAAAGTTAATGTTTTGGAATGGTCAAGTCAAAGTCCTGACCTTAATAGGAGTGTTGAGGAAGGACCTGAAGCAAGCAGTTCATGTGAGAAACCCACAAACATCCTAGAGTTGATCCCAGAATTGATCTGAATCCCAGAGTTGATTCCAGAGTTGATCTGAAACTGTTCAGTACTGAGGAATGGGCTCAAATTCCTCCAAGCCGATGTGCAGGGCTGATCAACAGTTACCTGAAACGTTTAGTTGCAGTTATTGCTGCACAACGGGGTCACACCAGATACTGAAAGCAAACACTCACATACTTTTGCCACTCACAGATATGTAATATTGGATCATTTTCCTCAACAAATAAATGACCAAGTATAATATTTTTGTCTCATTTGTTTAATTGCGTTTGTTTACTCTACTTTTAGGATTTGTGTTCGAATCTGATGATGTTTTAGGTCATATTTATGCAGAAATGTTTAAAATTCTAAAGGGTTTGCAAACTTTCAAGCATCACTGTAAATTGAATCATGTAAATATGTGGCTAAAACCCTAGTGTATATTTTACTTACTTTACTGACCTAAATTTAATATGATTTTGCAAGAGCTCACGAAACTAGAAAACATACTTGAACCGATTACACACTACAGTGGGGCCATGGTTTTTAAACCGATTTAATTCTGAGCATTGTGGATGGTTTGTTTTCAATATTCCTTGTTTTGTGTTATTTTATTCTGAAATATTTGAATAAAGTTTGGATAAAATTTTCTTGGTTCATCCTATTTGTGTTTCTCACCAAATTTATCTTCAGCAAATGTTCTTTTCTTTTCTTTTTTCAATATTGGCTAATATAACCACAGAAATGCCACAGTTCAGACTGAACACCAAGTACAGGCTGGAAAAAGAGACTCATTTATTTCATTCAAACAAGCTGAGAAGTGTTTTCTGCTAATGACTCAACATCAGTCTGGAATAGGGAGGTATACGTCCCGAATAATTTACATTATTCAGAAGGAACAGATAATGTGTTCTAAACCGATACAAATGCAATACGAATAGGAGGCATACTATTGCATCTGGTTGAGTCTAAAGATTTGCAACAACGGACTAGGGATGGAACAAAAAGCAGGTTTTACTTTAGATAAGAAGTTGACGGAATAAAGAAAGACTTACAAATGTTGTTTAATGTGAATGTGAGTTTATGTGCACAGCATTTGGTTAATTCATTTAGCCTTAGTATCTGCCTGGTCATGGTTAAATTAGGATGTTTGTATTTGGCGAAATATAACCAAATGAATTCATACAAACAACAGGTACAAACAAAAATAATAATTTCAAGAGCCGGATTAAAAAAATAGTCCGGTGCACATCTCTACCAAGACCAAGTATGAACTTTCCAGTATAAACACTGCTTAGAAATTTGGATGGACTTGACTAGATTGGACAGGATTGGAAAACACTACTGTGAAAACTATACTGTGGAATAACAGAAAACATCCTATTTGTAAATTGTCCAGTGTTGTCTGTTTGATATTACATGTGCACTTGCCAAATCAAATTCCTCATATGTGCAACATAAAACTTATTCTGATTCTCATAGCATACTTGATGTCTTAATTCTTCTGCATAACCTTTTCAACAAAGCAGTGGGGAAAAAATCATGACAGCTATCCCACAAACTGCAATCAAAGAAAAAAAGAACAAATAAATTCACTCTACACAAGGCACAGTCAGGTAACGATCCTATTAAGTTGACTGAGCAAATATCTGATGAGCCATGGGACGGGGCTCTCAGGCTGAGTCTGGGTATTTCAGCTGGAGCTTGTGCATGCCACTGGAGTTAGTGAGAGGTGACACGGTTGAGGGTTCCGATTCCTTTTGAGCCAAGTTCAGGCGCTGGCGCGTTTGCATGCTCCGTTGCTCAAGAGATAGAGCTTCTTGTTTACGCACAAGATCCTCAAGCATCCGAGCTTCATGTAGCTGCAGAGCCTGCAATGAGTCCCTGGTAAACAGAGGAGAGAGAGAGAGAGAGCAAGAGAGAAAAAAGATGTCTAATAATTGAAATGCTTTTCAGTTAGATGTAGATTTAGGTAGATTTAGGGTGTTCAAAAAGTCAGGAACCAATAGGAGTTAAAGTGGATAATTATGTATACAGTGCCATCCACTAATATTGGCACCCTTGGTAAATATGAGCAAAGAAAGCTGTGAAAATTGTCTTTATTGTTTAACCTTTTATCTTTCTTAAAATAAAATCACAAAAATACTCTGCTCTCATGAATATCATACAATTGTAAACCCAGCACAAAATATTCAAAATTAAATGTTAAATATAGGTGTGCAACAATTATTGGCTCCCTTTCAGTCAATACTTTATGCTACCTCCCTTAGAGAACATAAATGTTGGCACCCATGAAAGAAAGAGTTCCCTCACCTTCTAAATCCAAATTTAGCTGATAAGTAGTACAATGGTTTATTTTTTTCCCACATCATGTTTGACATTCAACAACTACCCATAAATGAAATCAGACTTGTGAAAAAACAGAACACATAGTAGATTTAGACAGGAGAGACTCACTGAGCCTGTGCCAGCTTCTGTTTCAGAGCCAAAATAGAAGAAGCAAGCTGTCTGGTCTCCTCTACCAGCCCGTACTGCACCTGGGAAGAGTGCAATAGAGTGAATCAGATCACTGCAAAGATTAGACAAAATGGATGGAAAAAGAGACCACCAGAGTACTGACGTGTATGTTTACCTCGTCTCTGCATAGGTCCGTGCCAGGCCTCCTGGTTCTGTACTCCAAGCGAGTGTGCACCAGTTTTTGAGGAGCCATCTTAGATTGCATGTCCCTCTCCAGTCTAAGGATGTCTTCTTTCAGCTCATTAATCTCATCCTGAGTCTGCCGGACAGGACAAATAGAACCATACATACTTGAATTAAAGCTATCAGTAAGACAAGGGTGAGATGGACACTGATAAAGACAGTTTACAGTTTTTATCTGCCACTGGAGTTCTTGGTGAGCCTGCTCCAGCTGATGAGTGCGCTTCCGGAAGGCGAATCGCGTGGCTATGCGCTGAGACTCTAATTCATTTTGCACCTGTGGGAAAGCAGATTTGGGGTTTAAACTTTTAGCTCGCTTTTTCTGTTTCATTCTGTTAAGAAATTAGAAAAAGTCTCATAGATTTTGGACCTAACAAGAAGTAAGGTTATCAGTCACAAAGGTATATGGGACTATATATAGCACATCAAACGGTACATGTCAGCTACATACCTCTGCTATAGTGATATTGATGTTCTCTCTCAGATGCAGAGAAGCCTGCATTTCTTCCTTGGCTTGGGTTATATTGTTCTGGCTAAATTGGACCCACTGCTGAGGGGTTGTGGAACTGCAACCGTAAATTTAGAGGAAACAAGCTTGTTACCAGATGAAACAAGGGTTCCTTCAAATGTTCCATCCCAAATAAATAAATGAATAAACAAACAAATCATAACAACTATTACATGAGAACTATTTCTTTTTTTATAGAAAGTAAATTCTAATTATCACCCTTGAAAATTATTATTATTATTATTATTATTATTATTATTATTATTATTATTATTATTATTACTTCAAATGGTTCAGCCGCTACTTGGTTGTTTTCTTTGATCATTTCGACTTTCTTTGGGGTACAGATATAATATTTAGATAATATTTATAATATCCACTTGTCAACCGAAGAGCTCTGCAAATACAGTTCAAATTGTGTTGCAGTCAAATGAAGAAAAAATCAAACTTTCTGGCCATGAACATTATTTGTGCATTGTAAACAAAGAAGAGGTAAAAAAAAAAAAAAAAAGAGTAAAGAGGTACTCACCCAGGAGGTACCCTGGTGGGATTGGGCTTCAGGGAGATCTCAGACGACGTCACAGAGAGCGACAAACACGATATGTCTACATCCAAAGCCTCCATCTTGTGCTGGAGGTCAAGAGTCAGTTGATGTCGGGCTTCCTGCAGCAAACTGCACACACCATTAGGGACTTTTAGGGACTGAACCTTTATCTGTGTATGTGTGTGTGTGTGTGTGTGTGTGTGTGTGTGTGTGTGTGCATTTTTAAAATATATTTCTTATTTTGTTCTGTTTATCTTCTCCATTTCTCACCAAAGGTGTCTAAAGGCTTGGTCGATACATTGCTGCAGGACTTCTTGTGCCTTATCGATCACCTCCACCTCCTTCTTTAGTTCTGCTTCCACTGGGTCACTAAGCAGCTCATTTCCCCGACGACCCTCCCTCAAGATCAAACACTCATTAGTGACCTCTAGGGGCAACACTGTGGCTGCAAGAGCACGCTCTGCTGCTTCCTTTGTCTATAAACACAGACATAGGCCAACTTTCATGGAAAACATTTAAGCAGGTAAAAAAAATCATTTTGAGTAATTCAAGGTGGCCAAACGTATGATATTATCTTGAAGCTAATTCACTTATACGAGTGGAAATATGAATGACACTTCTCATTAAAGTGCCAATATAAGTCAATATACAGACTATGAGACTTTCTCGTCAATACTATGTATGGTGTTTCTCATATATTTTTCTTTAAATGTAAAAGCATCAAACCAGGCATGAATGTTGATGAGTGAATCTTTACTGTTTCAATTTTACCCAGTAATTAATGCTGTTATGGACTTTGATGTCATACAAATATATTTACTTATTTTACAGTATAATTAAGGTAAGATAAGATAAGATGAGATAAGATAAGAAAAGATAAGACAAGACTGTCCTGGAATATTATTGCCCTCAGACAACAGATTATTTATTTGGCCCTGTGACCCCCACCCTTTGTTTTAGCTCATCACATGTCAATGAACTATTCAATAACTTGTGACATATGGTATAATGTAACACTTGGGGAAGGGGCTTCTTTTCAGGAAGTGGAACTGCTGTTAGAATAGGCAAATTATCTATCATGATTTCAACAAATACAACGGGGGAAAAATGTGAAAACAAAAATATGTACATGTGCATGAATATTTCTGTAAATATATGTGACAGGTTTTAATTAAATGTTGTTATGTTTGTAACTGTTGCCCTGGGGCAACGTTATGCAGTTATGGTCTCTCTTTGTGGACAGTTAGATGAGCTGTGGCAGTCTTCATGTGTAATGATTTACCCAGGTTTAATTCTTCTCAGCAACAAGTTATATTCAATAACAATTCACAGGAGATGGACAATGGTACTTTCTATGCTTCATTTTTATGCTTTTTATGCTTTAAGTGTAATAACTCTACTCACTAGTGTGAGAGCATCCATTTCTGTATCCACTTCCTCGGCGCAGGCTTCCAAGCTCTTCTTCCAAAGTTTGACCTCACTAATTCTGTCACTCAGTCGACGATTGTTGTCATATTCACCCCATATTGTCTGAGAGACACAGAAGGAACTCATAAACTTGCACTATTATTTAACAGTCTTTGGATTTACCACCCCCACCCCTTAAAATATAGCACCTTATTAGTGGTGTCATTGCACAGAGCCCTGCCCTCCAGCCGTATCTCGTGTGATAGTTGTCTCCTTTGCTCAGCAGTGACTGAGATCTCATTATTGCTGTTCATCCAGTCAGACACAGTGCAGCGGAGGCCTGGTTTAATGCTCAGGGTGGCCATGTCTACTGACACAGCAGAAATAACAGGACAGCTATCCAAAATCAGGAGTAAATGATCATTTTAAAAAATATGGATTATGAATGATCGAAAGAGTGTCATTTAATCTGTCGTTTAATCTTTATCTAACCAGTTTCATAGGCATGTGTGGAATAATACTGCACTGTTTTTAAGAAAATTATGCATACAGTACTATGCAAAAGCCTTTGGAGTTTTTGGATTATTGATGTCCAAACATTTATTTTTCAACAACAAAGATAAATGTTACAGAAAAATGTTTGCATGTCACTAAAGAAAGTAACATATTACATAACAGACCACTTTTCAGACCAAAAAAACCCTAAAACATAATGAAGGCTGTCAGGTTTCACCTCCAAATACAGAAGCAAGCAGGACAGTCCGAGTCTTCAGAAGAACTGTGGCAGGTTCTCCAAGATGCTCAGAAAAACATATCTTCATTATGAAACCGCACTTCATTAGATCATTTGTAGATGCTTTTTTTCCCCCAACAAACATTGACTTCCTTCAGTGTATTACTGTTCAATGCTCTTTACAGTAGATTATTTTAATGCAGGAATGTTTAATTATTTTTAAAGGCATCTTTGCTTTACACCATTTCTTTAAATGTGCCTTAGACCTTTGCAGAGTACTGTATACAAATAACATTGAATTTCTGTAAGGATAACAGGCAATGACATATTTATTAACATAGGACAGAGTTTCACTCATATCTGCAGTAATAATACACAAAAAAAAATAGTATTTTGAAAGTTATGAAAATAATTTAAGCATTAAGGTACCTTTAATATGTCTCTTCTACCTCGGGATGTGCATATGGTGTAGCTTTAATTAGTTTAATTAGAGTACAGCTACATACATTACATCAGTGGTCCTTAAGGTCCACTTATGTATCTTAACTTGTTTTTAAAGGTGATGACCTGTAAAATATAAGTAGCTTTAATGTTGCCACTCAAGAGACAAAGGAAAAGTATAGTGTGGTATCTTCTGAGTATCTCCAAGAGTGTTAGTTTTATGCTCAAATTTGTCTATATCCAACTTTTCCAAAAAAAGTATTTTTTTATTTCATTCTTACTTACCTGAATGTTCTGGAATTCACATGTGCCTTTCTCTGGGTGTTTTTAATACTAAACACACACACACACACACACACACACACACAAAGAAAACAAGTCTGAAACGCGTCCTGTCTCCAAGTAACTAAGGGACACATGCAACTTAATACTCAAAGCACCATGGCAACGCTGCACAGTCTGATGGTACAGCTCCGAATTACATGGTGTTTATTAAGAATCTATATAATGAGTTCTGTTTACACAAATCACGTGTTGCACTTCCCTGTTGAAAAAAAAAACAATAGAAACCCTCATAGAATTAATGGTTTTAATGGTTATAATAGGAATTTTATTGGCTTTAAATGAAACTGTAATGGTCCCTGTGGGTCTCTACTGGTAATTTGTTGTCTTCTATTGGTGGTATGTTATGTCTAATAGATACCATTATGGACCAGTAATGGTAATGGTTTAAATGATTATCTGATGGGTTGTAATGGTATTTATGATTTAAAACATTTGACTTTCTGTGATGGTTTATATTGGGATTTTTCCAGCAGGAATATCAAACTTCACTGTACACATCATACGTTGATTTTATTATTAGCCTGTATTTCCTCTTCCTCTCCTGAAAAAAAATCCTGTGTAAGCTATACAAAGCCTTAAATGTAGCTTCATTGTACTGTAGTATAGGTAGAATAGAATACTAAATTTCATGCATGACATAACTAACTAACCTCCACTTATAGGCTATAATTATATAATACATGTATTGCAGGTATAAGGTATTAATAATTTGTGTGCATTAAATGTTATCATGCTGTATCAATATCAATTTATCATTTTAGTTCATGCATAACACTACATTACATATACAGTATATGGCCAAAATGTTTTCTGGACACCTGACCATCACACCCATATGTGCTTCAGTTACCACAAAGTGTGAAGCATGCATTTGTATAGAATGTCTTTGTATGCTGTAACATTACAATTTCCCTTCACTGGAACTGAGAGACCCATGAAGGAGAGCTCCATGAAGACATGGTCTGTTAAGGTTAGAAGAAGGTGCTCGAGTGTCCTGCACAGAGCCCTGACCTCAACCCCACTGAACACCTTTGGGATGAACTGGAACTGGAGCCTCCTCGACATCCCAACATCAGCACCTGACCTCAAACCAAAAAGAAAAGAATGACTAAAAGTGATGCTTGTGCATCAGTGTAATACATAAGGAAAAACCCAGATTGACCAGTTGACCTGAATCAGTACGGTATGTGATAGAACTGACAGTAAGAACTGTACTTCAACTACAATAGGGATGTGGTTCTTAACCTACTGATTACAAAGACAAATGCACATATGAGAAGTCATTGGTGAAAAAACAATGAGTAATAAAAGAGCAAAAGCCTAAAATTTGGCATCTACAGTGAAGGGGTCCGTGGCTATGGCCTTTACAGTAAGATCTTTCCAATTCTGCTGTCTAGCAATAGACTAGCATCTACTCTATATCAATACTGTATGTATTTGTAATGTTTCATAGATTTAGACATAACAGGAAGTTTCAAACACTATTTGAATTTCCCAATGTAAAAGTGTGAAGGTGAAGATGAAGGTTGTGCAAAGTCATATAATAATAATAATAATAATAATAATAATAATAATAATAATTAGATAATAAAATGTAATGTAGTAATATACTACTGGAATTGGAAATTAATTCAAGTTTATTTTTAAAGGCAGTTTTATTTATTTAAATTTATTCATGTATTACTATTGTCAAATATGATTTTAGATGCGTGGACTACCTAACTACTTAATTCTGTCTTGGAGTTGCCTCACTTTAATTTAACTTTGGATATCAGCCAAATGAATAAATGTTCATTTCTGCTTTCAGTATCCAATTAATCATATTAATATACAAATGACAGACCTAACACATTTGAATGGGACTTTTTGGCTAATTAATAACTTAATTAAATGTGTAGTGTTTGACTAAACACAGTGTACACATGACACATATGAAATAATTTACCTGTAGAATTTTTTTTCCCATTACAGAAAGAAAATCGAATCTGACTGAAAACAAATTAATAGCACGAGGACCAATAAGGGACCAATTTCCCACAGTGACATTCTCAACTTAGTCATTAACAAAATGTAATTTAGCAAAAGATCATTTGAAAATTAGCTAACAAATACATCTGAAATGATCATTTATTGACATAGCCCTATCATATAAATTTGGTCAACTTGTTATTTGAAGAATTATTGCTCATAAAGAAATATAAGAATGCTAATATTAATGCTTTCCATTTCTGTTTAAACTCTGTTGTGTGAAGAGTTCCACTGCCACAGGAGCAGTGACTATACCCAAAAGTATTCTACAAGTAGTCCATCTCAGCTGTCTCTAGATGTTTTGTGATATAGTCCAGTATGACTTTCTCATTTGCTGTGTCTTTTAGGTAGAAGTGTGATCCAGGCATCATTTGTACATTGAAATCTCCACTGGTCATGGCTCTGAATGCTGTAACGCAAGACATACGAACATGTGTTAAACATTCTGATATGGCTGATAACATACCACATATTCAAGTAAATGGCTGAACTGAAATCTTCATTCATCCTTAGGCTCTTAACTGGAGGCATTTTTAATGCCGAGCTTCATTTGACATTCAGTTTCCTTCACTGGCCTTTAAGATGAAATAAAAGCTGAATTGAAACAGTTCTGTTTCGCTCCTTTTAACCACCAATGGTGGTGAATATCATATGGATATCCTCCTGTGTACATGTGCATGTGCATGTGTGCTGAGACCTTCCAATAAAGTCACAAAGCAACCGCAATAATCAAATTATTCTTACATATTCTGAGACACTACCATGTGCTGGTCCATTCAGATATCATTGTGACCACTCACATTTAGCCTGAGTGAGGGCAGGGCAGTACATCTACTTCCAAAATTAGCTTCCTTTGCACCTAGTGGTCAAAAAATGGGAACCGCATCAAGCAACTAATGGTCAGGTGTCCACAAACTTTTCTTCCTTGAAGCACATACACGGTCATCTCACTTCCCTGCAGTTTGTTAGTCTGTGTACAGTGTGTCCACGTGTGTTCCCTCTGATGAGATATTACGTTCCATTGTTGCTCATGGTTATACAGTGGCAAGAAAAAGTATGTGAACCTTTTGGAATTTCATGGTTTTCTGAATAAATTTGTCATAAAATGTGATCTGATCTTCATCTAAGTCATGGTATTGACAAATTTAATGTGTCTAAAATAATAACACAAAAAAATCTGATCTTTCATGTCTTTATTGAGAACAACCAAAAAAACCTCATAGTGCATGTGGAAAAAGTATGTGAACCCTTGAGTTAATGACCTCAAAAAAACTCATTGGAGTCAGGTTTTAGCACACCTGGAATCTTGTTAAGAAAATGACTTTGGAGGTGTGGACTACAGCTACTTTGACTGATAAAAACCTCTCAAATGTTTGGAGTTTGCTCTGCACAAGAAGTACACACTTATGTGAGCCATGCCTCGCCAAAAAGAGCTTTCACAGGATCTACGATCAATAATTGTTGATTTACATAAAGCTGGCAGGGGTCACAAAATGATTTCAAAGACTTTAGAAATTCACCAGTCTACAGTTAGGCAAACATTCTGCAAGTGGCAACTCTTTGGGACTGTTGCTACTCTACCAAGAATTGGCTGCCTAATCAAAATGACGACAAGAGCCCAATGAAGACTCATCAATGAGGTAAAGAAACAACCCCGAATGACAGCCAAAGATTTGAAGGCATCATTGGAACTGTCTAACATCTCTGTTCATGAGTCTACAATATGTGAAACATTGAACAAGCAGGGTATCTACGGCAGGACACCACGAAGGAAGCCACTGATTACTAAAAAGAACATTGCTGCATGCCTGAAGTTTGCAAAAGAGCACAGTGGCACTCCACAGTTGTACTGGCAAAACGTTTTGTGGACTGATGAAATTAAGATTGAACTATTTGGAAAAACCACACAGCACTACATGTGGCGTAAAAAGGGCACAGCATATCATCATGAAAACATCATCCCAACCGTAAAGCATGGTGGAAGAAACTACATGATTTGGGCCTGCTTTGCTGCATCAGGGCCTGGCCAGCTTGCAATCATTGAGGGGAAGAAGAATTCCCAAGTGTATCAGACATTTCTTCAGGATAATGCGAGAATGTCTGTACATCTGCCGTGTGTGGGTGATACAACAGGACAACGACCTAAAACACCGGAGCAAGTCCATAACTTGAAGAAAGCCATACATGTGAGATGTCCAAAGAATATGACCGAGCTAAAGTAGTTCTGTAAGGAAGAATGGGCTAAAATTCCTCCTGAACGATGTGCAGGTCTGACCCACAGCTACAGGAAGCGCCTGGTTGAGGTTATTGCTGCCAGGGGGGGTCAACCAGTTATTAATTCTAAGGGTTCACTTACTTTTTCCACTGCCATTTTGAATGTTGAATGAATGAGTGTGCTCAATAAAGACATGAAAGATCTGCTTTTTTTGTGTTATTCATTTAGGCACATTATATTTGTCAATACCCCTGACTTAGATGAAGACCAAATCACATTTTATGACAAATTTATGAAGAAAACCATGAAATTCCAAAGGGTTCACATACTTTTTCTTACCACTGTATGTATTACTTGGGGCATTATTGCAGGTTAGTCATCTTCAGCTTGTGAGACTATACTGTATATATATCATAGTTTGACTGACTTCCTGACTTACCGAAAACCTAGTGGTAAATCTCTGTTCTCCCTACAAATGTCTCAAACTGTCATTGTCAGCTCATTTAACAGTTCTATATGTGGAATTAGCGGGGGCATGGTTGGGGGGTTCGAAGCCATCCTCTGCCCTGTGTGCACAGAGTTTGCATGTTCTCATGATCTCATGTTTGCATGTGCTTCGGGGTTTCCTCCAGGTACTCCAGTTTCCTCTCCCAGACCAAAAACATGCATTGTTGGCTGACTGGCATTTCCAAATTGTCCTTAGTGTGTGAATGTATGTGCGATTGTGCCCAGCAATGGGTTGGCACCCCATCCAGGGTGTCCCCTGCCTTGTGCCCCGAGTCCCCTGGGATTCCTGACTTATAGCTGATAGACTTAATTACGGTATATTAAAAGTTCATTTTAGCACATTACTCAGAATAAATTGGCCACATATTTTCTTTGCATTTATAATGCTGACACAATGTATTGGCTCCTCTTCAGGATTCACAGAGTAATAATGCTGGCACATATTCAGAAATCCTGCATGGCTCAACCTCTGACCTTGTAAGTCATGTGGCAAATCCTCCTTGCCATCAAAGCACGACACTGGACATGACAGGAAAGGGGCTGTTGGTCTGCTACACCTGCAAGTCAGTCACACACATACACACATTAACTTTAACATTAATTTAACTTAAGTGTTCCACCCTCATTGTTTGGCAGTTTATAAATAGAACTCAATCCATCACATCCTATTATTACTCACCCAATCGGGCCATTTTCCACTGACTTCTCTTATCAACAAGGTATTTCCACCCACAGAACTGTCACTCACTCAGTGTTTTTTGTTTTTTGCACCACTCTGTGTAAACTCTCAGTTGACTGATTGGATAACTACAAGTATGTGCAAGTGTACAGGTGTACACTTGTAAAATAAATGATGTGTGAATGGTGAGCGTATATTTCTATAGACTTCAAGGGGGTTAGGAGCCATGTCATGCCTTACGATTTTTTTTTATAAATAGGGCCATTGATTTCTTCTAATAAGTAAACTATGGTGTTTTGTACACCAAGCAAACACTGACATTTTCTTCAAACCACCTACCTGTAGTTCTCTACTACATTTAGGTCTGCTCTCAAGGCTGGTAGGAACAACTTTAGCGCCTCAGGATTGGCCAGGATTTCAGGAGGCGTTCCTCCAAGAGAGATCATCCACTGGAGGAATTCTTCATCAGACAGGTGGCTCCTGCGTGGTGCCTGCAGTCTAGTTTCAGACTGCAAAAGAGGATCGTTGACTCTATCAGCTTATGCATTTTCACCACATGAAGGAGAACAATCCAAGCGTCTAGCGTAAGTGAAAATCTACATTACATTGATGACAATAAGACAAGACATCCTTCATTCTTTTCAATTAAATGTAATGATCTAAAATATTAAAACAATTCAACCACACATTAATCATTAAACATTGTATTATTTCTTAATAATAGCTTCTCTTGACTGGTAGGTCACAAATCCTTAAGCTCAGCAAGCTTCTTACCTGAACTCTGTATAGTCTGTATTGTAATCGCTAATTAACCCTTTACACTGCATCCCCCTCTCATAGTTGTGTAAGGTTCTCATATTCATCATTCAGAGGTTTATTAGCTTCCACAAAGAAAACGTCCTACATGAACGTTGTGGGATAAACCCTAGCGTATGAACATTTCACTGAAGTTAACCAACTTCTCTTTTAACTAATAACAGTTGTACAATTGACACAAAACTCTTTTACACTTTTTTCCTATCCATTGTATCTAGGAAGGATCGGGTAGATTAAGTTACCAAGTTCGTAAATCAACACTGTGTTCCACATATTTTACTGAACAAAGCACCATAATGAACATTTCACACTTACATACGGTGCAGAGGCTCCAGAGAGGAACACGTGTACAGGCTCAAGATTGTAAACGTTCTTCACATATTCAGCGAAAGCATAGCTTGTCATGGCACCAAAACTGGTAAAATAATAGGCCACAGGAGAGAAGACAGATCAATATTTGAATATGTTGCATCTTTTTACAATGAATACACACATGCAGAGCATTAAAAATGTGGGTTATAGCAGTAAACAAAATTTAATTAAACACACAATACAGATAATGACTGGGGCTGGACACGATGTTATAGATTTTTGTACAGTATATTAATGATTTGGCCTTCATTACTTTGACCAAACCTACTCACTTTTTTGGTATCATATTTGCTATCACACGAATGTTTAACACCCACAAAAACATTCATCTGGAACATATGATGATGTGAGAATTCTCACAGTGTTAAATAAAATTTTTGTGACTTTTATTTATTTATTAATTATAGTTCAAAACATACTGAGGCCCTCCTCAACTGCAACACACTCTATTAGTATAACCAACCAACAATACAGTATATAATGCATATCATTACCTGTGTCCAAAGACAGCAAATGGTTTCTCTTTGAGCTCTGGTAAAAGCACACCAAGGACCTCATCAAGGATCTGCTGTATGTTCTGGAAGAAGGGTTCTTTTCCTCGGCCTTCCCTTCCAGGCAATCTGACTGAATACACTGCAGAAAATTACAGGTATTTTACACAGGTACATAATAACACAATAAATTCCTCCACAAACTTCCTCCAAAATTATTCAGGTTTGTGGACACCTGATCATCACACCTATATGTGCTTGTTGAACATCCCATTCCAGATTTATTCTTCCTTTGCTTTTATAATAAGCTCCACTCTTTCTTTTGGGAATGCTTTCCACTAGATTTTGGGGCGTGGCTGTTGGGAGTTGTGTTCATTCAGATACAAGAGCATTATTGAGGTTGAGGTCAGGCGTTGATGTTGGGATGTCGAAGAGGCTCCAGATCATCCCAAAGGTGGTCAGCGGAGTTGAGGTCAGGACTCTGTGCAGGACATTCAAGTTCGTCCACCTTCTTCCAACCTTAACCTTGGGAAACACTGCTTGGAAAATGGACTGGACTTCACTAGACTAGATTGGATTGGGAAACGGACTGGACTTTACTAGACTGGATTGGAATAGGAAACACTGCTTGGAAAATGGACTAGACTTTACAAGACTGGATTGGATTGGGAAACATTGCTTGGAATGATATGTGTGTTGCGCACATACTACTACATTAAATGTGCAGTATTGTTCTGCATACATGTATATCTGGTGCACCATCCAACTTAGAAAAGTATACCAGCAAATATAATAGACAAACTTCTCAAATACCTTCGATGGAGTCGTTAAGGAGTCTTCCCCAGCGGGCATAGTGGATGGAGCCACCACCTGCCCAGGGAAAACAGATCAGCCTTGCTACAGCCTCCGGCCTTTTACTGAAACAGTTAATGACCTTATCCATCCCACTAAAGGAAGCAAATAGGACAATTAGTTGTTAGGTAGCTTTAAGAAATTCCATTAAACTAAGCACCTGGACAGTAGATATTAGAGCTGAAAACTCAAGTTTTTCAAGAGCAGCATATTAAAGGAGATAAAAGGTCTCAGGTCTCAACAGACTACATGTTATCTAAATGAAAATAATTTGTAGTTTTGTGCATTATCAGATAGTTGTGATGAATCATAGAACATTAATTTAGTCAATGCATTATAGTGTATTAATTTATATAATTAGATTTGCCCATAAAGCTCACAGCAGTTGTCACTATGATTGGGATAATGTGTTCAGTTTCACACAGTTTCACACAACTAAACCTAACCCTAGGACAGCTGGCAATTATGTCTCCCTGATATTAAAATAACATTAATCTCATATGACCTAATATTGTCTACTTCCTACACAACAACATGCTAAGCTTTTTCTTTTTTGTCTAATCATTTTATACTTTTTTAACTATATGTATGTAATTAATATATGCTTGGCGCTTTTGGTAATAAAAGAAGTACTAGTCAGTGTGTTCTGTACTATCTTTTTTACTTTTAATACACTAGTACAAGATTATTATAAACATATACGTGCACAGAGCCTAATAGGTATAACATAATAATTAATTAATTAATTAATTAAAAATAAAATAAAGTCCAAGTGTAATCAGACCAGACTGAAAAGGTAGACAATATTACTAATTACCAATGTAAATGAATTTGTGGTCAATACCCACATTTCCTCAAACGACCCAGCAATACTAATTAACTCCAGAACACAGAGACTAAATAGCAAACTAATCATATATCTGCCTTTGAAAACTGCTAGTTGTTTCCAGGTTTATTATGGATTCACTGTTGACAAACAACACAGAAACAAACCAACCTTGTGAAATTCATTGGTTTCCTCGTGTGCCTTCAGATCTGATTTTAAGATCATGTCCCATCAGCTAGAATCCTGAAGTATTTGATCTCATAAAACAGTAACTATACTAAGATATTTACTGTTTAGTATGACAAGGTACCTGTTATACTGAAAGGTGAAACACACAAACACATACTTGAGTCTCGGCTGTTTCTCTTCTTCCTCTTCTTCTGTGGGAGCAAACTTGAATCAGCAATGCAACATCGCCATCTCCAGCCCACTGTTCATCATGAAGTAATAGCAAATGAAAGGTTTTCTGGGTTTTATTTTCCTAAATAAATGAATGAAAGGTTTTATTGAAACTTTTTTAATAAGCACAGCCTCATTTAACCCTACACAAACAAACAAACAACCAAACAAACAAATAAAAAGACACTAGCTCACTGAATCAACAATAAAGTAATTAGGGCACAACCTGGAACATTTCATCATATTGCTTCAATAATAAGCTTTTTATTAAACACCATTCTCAAGGAGCAAATAAGAAAATCACAGTATATAGAGTAATTATTTTCGTTTGCTTGTTTGATTTTGTCTTGACATGGGTACATGTGTTATGGGTACATTACATGGGTAATAAAGTACATATGTAAGTAATTAAAAAATGAACCTAAAATTATAAATTAGTGACAGGGGTGCCGTACTCAGAGGTATTTATTAGGACAATTCTAAGGGCCCTGGTCAGACAGGGGGCCCAGCTGGAGAAGACAGCTAGTCAACCAGTTAAAAAAATAAAATAAAATTTTAAATAAGGTGGTTTATGTTTCCTGTTTTGTGCTATGATTCTGAAGATAGCCCGTACGAAGCTGTTATAATTAACATCAAACAGAAAAAGGACGTTCAAAAAGAACGGGAAAGCACCAAGCGACAATAAAACTAGTCCAGTGTTGTATATACTCAAGCTTTCCGAAGCCTTGCAACAGCTTTCTGTGAGGAATCGATCGAAATTTAATGTAATCTTATAAATCTGCTTTAATTGTCCCGAGTGAGTTTATGAGAGAAGTGTTGTGAGGATATCCGATTCATGAGGGAATCTTTTGTTTGAGTCGGTTCATTTCAATGAAGTGGAGAATCCGGTTGATAAAACCACTCTGAGTGATTCATTCACGAATAGAACCGATTTGATTCTCGAGTTCAACTCACTGATTCAACGATCATGTCACTGTTTTAGTTCATTTCCACATTTCTTTCTGGAGCTGCTGGTGAGTGAAATGAATGCTTCATTTCAGTTAATTTAATAAACTGTTCAAATTAAGTTCTTTATAGTCTCTTATTGAATATGCAAAAAATATTATGCTTATTGATAATGATTGTTTTTACACGTAGCAACAAGAAAAGATAATTGTGGGGTGGTAGCTTGGGGCCCGGAGTACAAATTAGCCAGGGGGCCCAGAAACCCTTGTGGTGCCCTTGATCAGTGATGATAAATGATAAACATTAATAAATAAATAAATAGATAAATAAACAAACAAATATAAAGACGAGCTCACTGAATAAACAATAAATAAATTACTGTACATCATATAACAAGTCATCATAATAATGTAATAATGAGCTGCTTTATTATTATTATTATTATTATTATATTATTGTTGTTGTTGTTGTTATTGACTAATTTTAATATAATGTTTATTAACAATTTTTAAAAAATATTTGAAAATACAATAAAAGACATCATGGATGTAATAAACATCATTATTGAATAATTCTCGAGGAGCAACTGATAAATCAGCGTAAAACTGCAGTAGACCTGACAACTGAATGACGCGACTCTCGGAAATGACGCAACTTCCTGAGGTTGGTATTTCCGGTTGGGTCCAACTGTCCGTAGTGAGATGGTAAACCGGTAACAGGACCTAAAGGGACTCGGAGTGAGAACCCGGTCGGTAGAAGAAAAGGAAAAAAAAAGTTATTTTGGTCCAGGAACTTGAAGTTTTTAGACATAGACACATATTTATTATTTTAGCTGTCGAAAGCGGCCGGGTGCATTTCACCGCAGTGGTGGTGCTGGTAGCAGAAAACAGGAAAGAAACCGACACTGGGGAGAGTTTAAGAGGATTCGACTGACTTGTCATCTGGGAGCAATTAGTTCCATCGCCGAGAAAACCCCGAAAGGTTAGTGTGGATCTACTGGCAGGAGGACACAGTGCTGCTGAACCGCATGAACCCGAGGCCAAGCTGACCCTCAACCAGCGAGAGAGAGAGAGAACGAGAACTTAACCTGGCCTAAATCTGGAAGAACAAACCTAACCGCAGTCCCCTAAACCTCCAGAAGCCGTTAGAAACCGGGCACAGACCTCATGAATGGAAATCGGCACTACAGGTACGTGCTTCTTCTCTTCCCCGAAGTTATCCACTTAAAGGTGCAACAGTTCATGGTTTTTTATGTCTTACTTGCACAAATAACCAGGAAAATATAGAAAATGTAGAATTGATATTTATACCCATACATATTTATAACCATCAAAAATAATGGTTTAAGCAATTGCTTCAACATAAACGTATCAAGTGGCAGAGAAAACCGGGTTCCGGTCCGGAAAGCTTGTTTATGTTTGGATCGTCATCCTGTCAGTCATTTTCCATTTACAAGCTCCATTGTAGGCCAAAGTAAGCTCTTCCGGTTCTAGTAACATAGTCGTCTGATGTCACCTAGTCGCGGAGGTCACGCGGAGGTGTTGCGCCTGCAGGTGGTCAGGCGCGGCCACTCCAGAAGGAAGCAGACCCGGGCTGTGTCCCAAATCGCCTACTGTGACAGAAAGTACATACTACATCCACCATGTTTCATTGTCATGTGACCTTCAATGTCATCATAAACACAAAGATTTTAAAGGGACAAGCAGATTAAAGCAACCGCCCTAAGGGCAAAATGCACATCTGGAAAGTTAACTGATTGTTAGTAATTTAATTAGTAATGTAAAGTGGGCGGGGTTAACAATGTGAGGTAAATTCGTTGCTGTTAGCGTGGCCGGCTAAGGCATGATAGAGATCACAAATAGGTTTCAAATGCTGTGAAGACTGTTTTCTTGTTTAAACCTTCAACAAGCTGACAGTTTATTTGGGCATTGTTAAACAAGTTCTGTTTAATACTTAAAAACAGCCGACGCGCTGTCTTCCGCCATTCTTTTTTTTCCTCAGCTCATCCGCACCAGTCCTGTTGCATTATGGGAACTTGAAGTGTTTTGTTCCTCTTATACCACAGCGACTTGTCAAGTATTAGCTGCAAATTTTTTATGTATCACATGTTGTGCTTTTTAACCGTATTTAATGTTTACATCAGCATCTTTGTTTTTTTTTTCTTAATCTCTCTCGTTAATCTTTTTAAACTATTTAAAATGTCTCCTATTTATGTGTTTTTGTTTATGTACTCATTTACTTACTGACCGTTCCAAAGCACTAACACTGGAGACTCCTTCTGTAAATGTTAAATAAACATCTCCTTACAGAAAACTTCATCATATCAATGGTTAAATTTTTTTTTTTTTGCTAAATAACATGTTTATTAGTCTTGGATTACATGGGGCATCCATTGTGCATGTCCCTGTGAACAAGCTGTTGCTATAGAAACAATATTGTGTTCTGTTAGAACGAGCGCATTAATATACACCTGTGATCTGAATCACAGTCTTATTAACTGTATACAATAAACATTACACTCATCAGGAAAGTGCAAAGTGCATTCCAGACGCAGCTTATTTGCATTTAGTGACGCCCACAAAAGTCCATAAAAGGTGGAGTGGACACCAGCTGGGAGCATGAAATGAACAATGATGGTATTAATTGTCCATCAAATTAATAATAATAATAATATACGAGTGTTGAATCTTCTGTTCGTTCAGGCACAAACTCAAAAGAAGAAATACAGAAAGATCATTAGACACGATCAGAACTATGCGTTTCAAAAGTTTTAAATATTGCTCATTATTCATGCAGGGTGGCAATCGTTTTGGGATTAAATGTGTGGTTTGTGTAGGCAGATGATTGAACGCTGGGCTGTGCTGTGTTCTGAAGGTGTACTGTGGGAATGATATGATGTCTTGTCCATGCAGGTGTACTCGTGACTATATATGGAAGCACCTGTTTTGCTGTTATGGCTTGGTATAGACTCCGTTGCCATGGAGAGGAGGGGGTGGGTGGGAGAGGTGCCACATGGGTTCGGTTGGTATGGCAACATCTCCCTGGGAACTGGAGTTCCTTTCAGTTGCCTTCCACCATCAACACATTTTCTGCATATCTCCCGTACACCACCCTCACAGAGAGATTATACTCGCGGTATGTGCTGGATTTATTCTGATCCTTCACCATTCCTCAAGTCAGAAGTTTCAACTCCTGGAAGGATATAGATCATGGCACTGGTGTGATTCAAAAATGTCATTCATTCATATATATATATATATATATCTCAAATTACACACATACATGGAGCATACAATATGGTGTTTTTGTGTTTAGTTTGCTGTCCTTTGTTGTGCAGAACTTCTTGACAACATGTGGGCATGGAATCAAGTAGTTTCTGTAACAGTTGTTGTGGACGTTTCCTCCATGTTTCAACCAACGAAATGTTCAGTTCATCCACTTTAGAGCATCGACAATCAACATTTTCTTCTCCACTGCATCCCACTGATGCTCTGATGTAGGGTTTAGTCCTGGGTTCTGGACATATTCTTTTAAAAGATGGCCTGTATTCTTTAGATAATTATCCTGCTGTAAAATCGCTTGACTAACTTCTTCATAGATAACTTCAAGTTTGCACTGAAAATGCTGTCAATTCACACAAGCTCACCAACACTACTGTAGGAAAAACAGCCCCATTTCCGTGTGTTTTATAGCACCCTTAGTGTAGTTCGGTCTGAATTTTTCTCCTGGCTTTCTCCACCTAAACACTGTACCGTCAGGTCCATCCATGTCCCATTTTGATTCACCAGGAAATAAGATGGTTCTCCAGAAGCTGCTGTCTTTCTACTTGTGTTCTTTTGCAGAATTCACCCGTGCTTTCATATTATTGATGCTGGTGAATGGTTTCCTCATCAATACTCTTTCTATACCCATGCTCTGTTTTGTATACTTTCGCACCAATAGTATCTGGTCATTCATGTCAAACATTTTTGCAGCATTTTTGCTGCATTTTACCAACATTTAACCAAGCTTAGGCAGAGACATATAAGGGATTAACACGTGATTCTCTTACTGTGTTGCGCAAACATCCCGACAAATCCCCTTTCAGTTTTAAACATCTACGTAGGCCTCATGACCTCAGTCTCGCAGCTCACAAGCACTTCATTTGCATGGTCACATGGAATGCAAATGCTGGTGCATGAAGAATTTAAAGAGCAGAGTTGGGCTTGGTTCGGAAAACCTAAACTGTTCGCGCACACAATGAAACCGATATCATAGATGTGGAGTAATGGTCTGGTTAAACATGAATAAATGTATCAGTCTAATTCACACGCTTCTAATCAAAGCAGAAGTGGGGTGGACAAATCACAACAAGCATATTTTGTGTCCAGGCTATTAGTTTTTTACTCCTAGTTACCCAGTGGACAAGTAATTATCAATTTGGTTAATGTTAGAAAAGTTTCTACTAGGCAGTTTAATTAGCATGAACAAGCAGGTATGTGGAAACACTGGGGGGGGGGATAACCCCCTGTAAAATAAAGTCCAGCCTGATGTATACTGTACTAGGTAATTAAAATATTTGACAATTTCATTATTTATTAGTCGTGTCTGTGATGTCACTGTGGATAATCCCTGCCAGTGACGTCACTTCACAGTGGTGAAAAACTCATTTCTGTGAATAAACCCATCTGGAAAACAGCGTGAGGTCACAGAGTGAGCTGCTGTGGGAAAAGTGCATGAGTCAGGTCGTCCAGAACTTGAGTGTTTTCTATTAAGTGTTTAAACAAACTGGTAAGTGTATTAACACGGCTTGTCGTGTCAGATGCTGCGACGAATACTTGTACTGTTTAATGTGTTCCAGACAGGTTTTCTTCGAAATTACATTTATATCCTTTATATCATTATCTGTAAATGTAAGAAATTCACACCAGTATTTCCGTTTTACAAGAAGCCTCATCCTGTCAGCGAGTGAATCTCCATTACACTTCACTGAACGAGCGCAAGTCCACGCATGCGCATCAACCAAACAGCACGCGATAGAAAGGAAGTGCAATAACTGACTAAAATATTCATTTCGATCAAATATGTTGTTTGATGCTAGATTTAGAAACTAATGTAATGGTGGTTGTTTTTTATGAGAGCAGTAACTGTGATGTGGTTATAACATGTAATTGTTTATAAATGTAAGAAGTGTGACAGTTCCAGAATAAAGCGACATGTTACTGTGTTCAGACGAGTGAATGTGTGTTATTGCAGAACATTCAACATCTTACCAGTTAACACTTAGTTTGGGCTTTTTTTTTGTTTGTTTGTTTTTTTTTTTAACATTTTTAATATAGTTTTTAATAATATTTAACTTCTGCTTTAAATCTTGTGCACAATCAGTTAGGTTTTTTTTCTCTCAAAATTTAATGTTAATTTTTTTTTTAATCCTTTGCACAATGTATAGCATAAACCACATCGATACATTTTATACCTTTTTTCATAGCCTTCAATTTGCACAAAGTTTGAAGGACCAAACTGGGCAGTATGAGAGAACTTTTATTTTCTGTATTAAAAAAATAATAATTTTTATTTTGGACCCAACTAATCGAAGAAATAATCAACAGATTATTTGTTTAATAAAATGTTAGTTGCAGCCCTATACTGTACCTCTCCTGATTACTACATGCAATTAAACACATCAGGCCTCAAAGATCAATCTTTTAGTAAAATTGTGTGCAAATGTTTGCGTAGGCCAAACCGAAAAGTTTTGTCAGATTTACAAAAGTTTCAGAAAGGCTGATTTTCCTCATCCACGTGTTCATGTTGAACAGACGTAAAGTGCAGCTGTAAAGCATGTTCCCGACACAGCTCCTTTACATTTGGTGATGCCCACAAAACACCATAAAAGGTAAAGCACACAGACAGCTGCGAGCATGAAATGAGCTATGAGAGGAAAAGCAGAAATGGTGGTAATTCTGACTCGCTTCTATGGCAATACAATTAAGTAATGATACATATTAATAATAAGTGAGTGCTAAATCTTCTGTCTGCTGCGGCAGTAGTTTATGGCTCTGTGCAGACAGACATATATAAAAATATGCAGATAATATGATCTGAGGTCTTCTTATGCTCAGGAGCATGAGTAAGGTGTGAATGTTTTTGTTTTTTTTCCTGACTTTACAGGATATTTCTGAATATCAAATGTTTTGTGTAAAGGCTCCTACAATAAACCCATTCATATACAGTTTGATAAATGAGGCCTGTTAAGAGAAAAAACAGGGCAGCTTCGAATAGTATCTTTTACATCTGACGGGAGTACGAAATACCAAATTCAATTCAAATTCAATTATATTTGTATACAATAGACATTGTCTCAAAGCAGTTTTACAGAAACGTATAAACACAGGATACAGATTTTAAGTGCGTGAACGTATCCCTATTAAGCAAGCTGGTAGCGAGAAAAACTCCCTAAGATGAAATGAGGAAGAAACCTTGAGAGGAACCAGACTCAGAAAGGAACTTATCCTTATCTGGGTAGCAATGGATAATGTGAAAGTAAAAGAAAGTTCACTATGGTTTTATATGAAGTTTGTTTGTTAAACTAGTCCATTGTTCCACTGTAAAGCAGACCCGAGTGCAAAACTGCATGTGGTAATTGCAGTTTCAAGGCCACAGTAGTCTCAGCAACCACAGCGAGAATGTCCATGTGGAATTGAGGTCCAAAACCATTTCGATGGTACATCAAGCGGTATCATCCTCAGCACCATCTCCAGGCTGTAGACCCCAGTTGATGAGAGCTCCATCTAGAGGAAGTGCATCAGGATGGATCAGGCAGGTCCGGAGTGTAGAAAGGGTCAGAATCTCTGGCATCTCCAGAGAGGGAGCGGGAGGTAAAGGGAGGTAGTGATTATTAGGTATGGTTACTATCCCATGATTGATAAGACTGTGTACTTTGTGTAAAATAAAGTCTATTCATGGTAAGCTTGATTTAAACAAATGTTTTCAGCCTGGACATAAACACAGAGACTGTGTTTGACTCCCGAACACTAATTGGAAGGCTATTCCATAACTGGGGCCATGTGTGTGCGGAGTTTGCATGTTCTCCCCGTGTTGCGGGGGTTTCCTCCGGGTACTCCGGTTCCTCCGGGTACTCCAAGACATGCATGGTAGGTTGATTGGCAGCTTGGTAAATTGTCCGTAGTGTATGAATGGGTGTGTGAGTGTGTATGTGATTGTGCCCTGCGATGGACTGGCACCCTGTCCAGGGTGTACCCCGCCTTGTGCCCGATGCTTCCTGGGATGGGCTCCAGGTTCCCCGCGACCCTGAAGCAGGAATAAGCGGTTGAAGATGGATGGATGGATTTATATTTCAGGTTGCAAACATGATGAAACTTTGTTAGACGAGTATAATGATCATAAACTTGTTTGTTTCCGCAAGTCAGAAGCCATTTAGAGAAATGGAGTTTTATCTCAGCCTCGATGTTCACCTATTAATAAGGGAAGTAAAATTGCAGAACAGAACAGTAATGGAAACAATACTCTGTTGGCGCTGAACATCATTGCAAGATGCATGATAATTGAGACCCACAAATGAAACCCACATAGTTAGTACCTTGGGTTTTTATAATGCTGTGGCTGGGACACTTCAGATTCTAGAGAGCATCTGATTTAGACAGAAAATCTGATGAAAAACCAAAGTGCATCAGAATTGTATTGATCTGTATTGGTGGTAGAGAGAGACATTAAATTCTGACTGCATATATCTACGTACTGTATATAAATTTGTCATTGTTTTATAGCACACTAGCTTATAGATAACCTTAAGGCTAATATATTCATGCTAAAAGCCACAAAACCTCCATTTTGATTTCACGGGGACTGATTGAAAACAATAAATTGATTAAAAACAAGAGCAAATTCCTATCCTAGTCATTTCACACTCATGTCTGTCTTTAAGCACCAGATAACAGAATGATACCTAATGACACACTTACTTTAACCCAATATGCTAAGGTTTTTTAGGGATATTTTATAAGGCTCATTATAGTTTCCGGAAACAAACGTTTGGATTGATTAGCTCTTAACTGAAGTGTGTGTGTGTGTGTGTGTGTGTGCGCGCACAGGAGCCGTTGGGGCTGCGCCCCTGTTCTCCGTACCACGCAGACCTGGCTATGGCACCATGGGCAAGCCCATCAAGCTGCTGGCCAACTGCTTTCAGGTGGACATCCCAAAGATGGACGTCTACCTGTATGACGTGGACATCAAGCCAGAGAGATGTCCACGCCGTGTCAACAGGTGAGTGCAAATCATTCTGCCTGTAACGGAACACCACTCTCATCAGTGTAGTGACTTTTTGCCGAAGTGTGCGTACTGACACATGAAAGGTGCTCTAAAGAGTAGATTGATTGATTTAGGGCTGCGTCACAGTTAAAAATTGATTATAAAGACATGCGCTAGATAGTTTTCCAAACAGACTGTTCCCAGCCCTAATGCTTAAAGTGACCATGAGCAATGTTTATATTGTCTCTTTTGATAACCTCTAGGGAGGTTGTGGACTGCATGGTGCAGCATTTTAAAGTGACCATCTTTGGAGACAGAAAGCCGGTCTATGACGGCAAGAAGAGCCTGTACACAGCACAGCCACTACCAGTTGCCACCGGAGGAGTAAGACGCGCACACACACACATGCATGTAAAACCTGACACATTAACATATTAATGCAATGGGGTGTAAAATTCTGAGACTCATTTTACACATGTGGTACTTTCGAAGAGGTGTAAATTCACCTAATACATATGCATAGCACATTTAAATCTGATCGCGGAGGGCTGCTCCGGGAAGTGTAAATGCATCCGTCTTGCCGAGCCACATATGACAACCAAAAAAGCAAAAACAAATTATGTACATGCTGTATTTGTTTCAAATGAGATTAAAAATGACATCACTATTATTTGATGCCGTTACCATCCTAATCGTACAACAACTAAAAACAAAGAACAGCACTGGAATTTCGTGTGTAATGAGCTGATTTTCATAGTCCCACATTACTGCTATCGGATTTCAGCTTGGCCAACCAGAGGTACATTTCCGGTGTAAATGCATGTGGTTAAAATCTTATCAAGATACAAACCAGATGCAAGATGCTCACAATGGACAGTCATGATGATTAAGTAAGAATTCACCCTTCTGGTACAATGTGTACAATAATACGCAGTATTTTTCATTATCGGAATTATTCATTATCGGAATTCAAAATCTAGTCTTATCAGCACTTTAATTTTTCCGGTTTGTGCAGGTAGACCTAGATGTGACCTTGCCTGGAGAAGGAGGTAAGGATCGGCCCTTTAAAGTCTCAATCAAGTTTGTGTCGCTGGTCAGCTGGCACATGCTGCATGAGGTGCTGACTGGGAGGAGTATTCCCGAGCCTCTGGAGTTGGACAAGCCAATCAGCACCAACCCTGTGCACGCTGTAGACGTGGTGCTGCGCCACCTGCCTTCCATGAGGTAAACCTCGTGTCTTGGACAGCTCAAACTACGGAAGATTTACTTCTAAAAACGAAATGCTTATGTACTGCTCTTGTGTTTTAAAGTAAACTGGATTTGTATAAATTCTGGCTTGAATTTGTATTGAGGCTACCAGCAAATGAGTGCCCAAATTTGTGTGTGTGTTTTGTTTCGTTTTTTCCTTTAGATACACACCAGTAGGCCGGTCCTTCTTCTCCTCTCCTGAAGGTTATGATCATCCGCTGGGTGGGGGCAGGGAGGTGTGGTTTGGCTTCCACCAATCAGTGAGGCCAGCTATGTGGAAGATGATGCTGAACATAGACGGTTGGTGCAACATTCCTAAAGAATTTGGGTTCATGTATACCCAAATGCTAAATCCAGCCTAAGTATATCGCATATGTGTGCAATGTGACGAGAATGAAACTGACCGGCATATTTTGATTGTTATGATATTAGAGCGTGTGTCATGTTGAAGTGGAACTCATTCGTTTGTTTATCCTGGCTATAGTGTCTGCTACGGCGTTCTACAAAGCCCAGCCAGTGATCCAGTTCATGTGTGAGGTTCTGGACATCCATAACATTGATGAGCAGCCACGCCCTCTGACAGACTCGCACAGGGTCAAATTCACCAAAGAAATCAAAGGTGTGTGTCTTGGTTTGCTGATTTCATGCACTGTTCTGACTAGGTTGAGGTATTGAATATGAAAATTTGACTGCTAGAAATAAAGAATAGAACATGCGATCAGCTACGCTGGTTAGATATCTCTTCCCATATGAAGTCCTTCAGAATCACGCTCCTGCTTGTTTGTCTGAGAATCTCCATGCTCGGGCCCTTAGGCCCCTGTCCAATACGCTATCTGCAGGCTTTCTGCCTAATTTCTCAGCAATCTGCTCTTCTCTTACATCTTTCACGTCTCTGGTGAAGACATTCCTCTTCAGACATTTAACACATTTGCTTCCTTCTGTCTCACAATGTAGCACTATAAAGGTGAAGAATTTGTGTTGCAGTCCTCCTCTGATTATATGTGCAGTGCCGTTCACTAATATTGGCACCCTTGGTAAATATGAGCAAAGAAGTATGTGATCGATTGTCTTTATTGTTTAACCTTTTGATCTTTTGTTTAGAAAAAAATTCACAAAAATATTCTGCTATCATGGATATCAAATAATTGCAAACAAAACACAGATTTATCCAAAACGAAATATCTTTAAAGATAGTTAATGGCACCGTTTTAGTCAATACTTCCCTTTGCCAAGATAACAGCTCTGAGTCTTCTCCTATAATTCCTGATGATTTCGCAGAATACATGACGAGGGATCTGAGACCATAAGCATCTTTGCTCATATTTAAGAAGGCTGCCAATATTAGTGGAGATCACTGTACCTGGTGTTCTGAGTACATTGTCTTTTTGCACTCTTTAAAAAACATTTGTAAACTCTACTTGGTGGAAACAACACATTGATTTGTATTTTATTTGGTACTTCTGCCATTCGTAAGACATTAGTTACTTTGGCACCTGTCTCTGTGTGATGCCACATAGAAAAGCTTGTATTGAAGTTCAAAAGTGAGTCTTATATTTAATATTTTTATTCTTCCTCCAAATTTTGTCCAATCATCACCAAATTTGACTCACATCATCTCGAGACCTGTTTGAACAAAAGTTATCAAAGGGATATTAATATTCAAGTTCTCCTGTTACTCACTTGCAAAAAACAGGAGGTGAGGGTGTATCTCAGCAATGCATCTCCGCATCATCATGAAACTTGATATGAATCTTCAGGGCCATTCCTTGAGTGTACCCTAGATGTTTCGTGAGTGCTCCACCTTGTGGTCACGATCTGGAACAACTTATTTTTATTTATTTATTTTGTTTCCTTGTCATTTGAAGAATTTGTGCTAAAATCACAGTTCTTTTTTTTCTGTAATTTCCTGGGGCATAATGTGCCATCAAACCTGATGGCGAAGCCACCATACAGGAATTTTACAAATCATTCTTGAATCTTTTGGCCTATAGTTATGGCTCTGCTTTCCTGTGACTGCTTATGCAAAACTTTGTGTGTCTGAATGTGTGGCTCACCGAGTCTGTGTGCTTGGCTCCCGAAAATGCTGCTTGCAGCTTTAATTTTTTTTTAATTGAAATTGCTCTGTTAAATTTAGATACTTTTGTTTATTAAGGACTTTTAGATAAATGAGAGCAAATCATTGCAATTTAAAATAGCCTTTTCCACAACATACCACACCTTATAGACTGTTATAGTTAAGATATGAAAATAAGAAGGCTATGCGGCTACCTCGGTTGGCTACCAAAGTTAATTTAACAGCTACTCATTTTTCAGTTCGTGTTTCCTTATCTGCATACCGTTCCATCAACTACTAGATAAAGCATGTCAAATCTGAAGCTTTGAAGATGCTGTAGTTTTGGATTGTGCAGGATATCAAATCTTAATTTGAATCTGTAATCCTTTTGCTCAGGTCTGAAGGTGGAGGTAACACACTGCGGCACCATGAGGAGAAAGTACAGGGTGTGTAATGTCACCCGCCGGCCTGCCAGCCACCAAACGTGAGTAAATGGAGCCCTGAGGAGTGGCAGCTTTAAATGCACTCAACTACGATTAGCCATTTTATAGCGTTTTTTGTTTTGTTTGTTTATTTGCAGCTTTTTTCAGCATGTTAAAAATCAGAATAAATTCAAATCAAATAGGGTTCCTAAATAAGTTCTTACCAATTCCAGATATGTTAGAAAATGTTAATTATTATTCCAGAAAGTTATTACCCTTATAACGTCTAAGGTATTTGTTTCCGTCAGGTTTCCACTGCAACTGGAGAACGGACAGACTGTGGAGAGAACAGTGGCGCAGTACTTCCGTGAGAAATATAACCTGCAGCTCAAATATCCCCATTTGCCCTGCCTGCAGGTGGGCCAGGAGCAGAAACACACATATCTGCCCCTAGAGGTGAGCACCACTCTCCTTTCACTGTTTAATACTTTATTAGTTAATGTGGATCACTCTGCATTGTAGTTGGAGACTGTTGTACCGAGTCGAACATCCTCATGAGATGGATGTACATTCTTTTTACGTTTCTTTTGCGTGAGCCTTCACATCATGATCATTGTTTTATCGTGCTGAAGGACTGAGTAGGACAAATCAGCCATGTGCTCTTTATAGACTCCATCTTTAAAGTCCTAAAATAAAATAAAAAGTCTGCTTCTGGGTTTTTTTTTTTTTTTGTTTGTTTTGTTTTTTGCAGAAGTGCATGCAAATGCTTTATAGACAGAAGATTGCATGTGTGATTGTGTGTGCAGCTTCATAGTAGAGAGAAGTCTTCCTTAATTGCCTTGGGGCAATATTACCACACTACTGAACACAATTATGTTGGCTTGATTGAGCCAACATACTGTTCTTCCTAATCCTCTTCTTCTTCTTCTACTTATTATTCTATTAAGAAATGTGTAGCTTTTTTTTCTGACATAGCAACAAACAATTCAGCACAAGCATAGATCCTGTGTGGGAATGGGGGTGCTTCTGCTTTTGGAAAAGAAAGGAATTACGGTTGCTGCGAAGCAACAAATGAAAGATTGTCATTACTCCATAGGGAAGCATTTGGGGTGCGTTTATTTTTAGTCAGAAGGTGAAAGAAGGTTTGCAGACCAAACCATAAGAGCTACCGACATCAAACATGATCATTATGTAGTAGATTGAGAATCAAGCAAACCCTAGCAACCACTTGGAATATCATAGCAACCACCTCTCAACACCCAAGCAACTACTTGAAATATCCTAGCAACACCCTAGCAGCCACTTGTAATATTATAGCAGCTACATCGCAACACCCTAGCCAACAACTAGAATAGCATAACAACCACGTAGTAACCAAGTAGGATAGCGCAGCAGCCACCCAGCAACACCTTTTCAACCAACTGGGATAGAATAGCAACCATCTACCTACACCCTACCAACCAATTAGGATAGCATAGCAACATGCTTGCAACCAAGTAGGATAGCATAGCAACCAGCTGGGTTAGCATTAGTAACCACCAGCAATATCATAGCAACATGTACAAACTGTAATATTTAAATAAATATTAGAGTTTATGTCTAGTCGATAAAGTTGGGGAGAATTACCTCATTTATCTGCTGTAACTAATTCACAAGCTCTCTAAACAGCACCATGATATTGTTCTTCTCATCAGATGCCTTTCATCCTGCACATGTTTAACATTCTTGTGTTTTTAGTTTCCTAATGTTCTTCTCATCATATCAGAGTTATGATAAACTTTAACCAGCTGTTTCAATCCAGGTGTGTAATATCGTAGCTGGGCAGCGCTGCATTAAGAAACTGACAGATAACCAAACTTCCACCATGATTAAAGCCACAGCTCGATCAGCACCAGACAGGCAGGAGGAGATCAGCCGACTGGTGAGCAGCACATCACACGCTGGTGATCTAGCACTGTGCTCAAACGCTCTCCCTTCTGTATCTTTTTATTTATTTATTTTAAATACACACATAAAAAAAAAAAAAACGTGAAATTGAACTAGGTCATCCAGAGCATAAAGACTTGTTGCTTATCTCTCTCTCTCTCTCTCTCCATCACAGGTGCGCAGTGCAAACTATGAGGCTGACCCATTTGTTCAGGAGTTCCAGTTCCGCGTGAGGGATGAGATGGCCGAGGTGACCGGCCGCGTATTGCCTGCCCCCATGCTGCAGTACGGCGGCAGGGTGAGCTCTGAACACTTCCTGGTATCTCCTCTCCTTTCAATCACGCAGTTTGTGTGTTGTGTGTGTGTGTGTGTGTGTGTGTGTGTGTGTGTCAGTGTGGGGGTTTTGTATGGGTTGCTCTTTTGGATTACACTGGATTTCGTTTAAGTTTGTCCAGCTTTGTGTAGGGTAGTTGTAGAGTGATAAACTTATGTCTACTTTATTACTGACTTGATTACTGTAGTTTTTTTCCCCTGCAAATGCATAATTTTTCTGTATCTCCTGTAAGCTGCATGATTTTAGTGCGGAATACGATTGACAAAAAATTTATAAATGTTTAAACATGAACAATCAACATCTATAAATCAACAATCCTGGTCATAAAACTTGTTTAATTATAATTTGTGTACTCAGTATATCAATATTTCAGCTGCCGTACCTCATATTTTCTCATTCTGATAGTCAGTACCTGTATATCTGCCTGCATGCAGCTTTATGTTGAACACTAATAAGTATATTATGAAATCTTGCAGTGAATCCTTAATTAAACTCTAGAACAGGGGTGCCCAATACGTCGATCACGATCGACCGGTCGATCGCAAAGGAAGTTCGGGTAGATGGCCATTCAAAAAAAAAAATATGTTAGGGTTGATGTACAGGACAGCCAGTCTATGATCCTTAATAAACGCGTGTGTGATCAAACGCACCAGCGCTAAAGGCTAGCGAGCGAAATCACTGAGTTAACTTCTCAATTTATTCCTACTGTAGAAAGGGTACAAAATGAGTGAGGTAGCGGGATCACGCAATAAACTGAAGACTTATCACTTCTATGCGGAATGGGAGGAAGATTTTTTATATTCGAAGTGCGTTTGTCTGATCTGCCAAGCTACCATTGCTATTCCGAATAAGGGAAATATGGAGCGGCACTTTAGGACTGTTCATAAAAACTACGACACTGACTTCCCTCCGAAAAGCGAGCTCTCAAAGAGGAAGGTGAAGGAACTAAAATCACAGTTGTCTGGACAGCGGTAATTTTTTCACGGCTGACTTCAAATGCTAAGGCAGCCACCGAAGTATCGTTCCGGGTGAGTCACTCCATCATTAAACACAAGACATCATTCCAAGACGGAGAGATGATCAAAGAGGCATTCGTAGACGCAGCTGACTTGTTGTTTCGGGACTTAAAAACAAAACCAAAATATTATCTTCAATCAAAGCGCTCCAGCTATCAAGAAGTAGTTACATGGCTCTGTGACGTCATGGCCGAGGATTTGACACAACAGCTTAGGAAGGACATCACAGATTGCACGTGTTTCTCACTGCAATTGAACAAGTCTACGGACGTAAGTGATACAGCCCAGTTGTGCGTTTTTATTCGGATGGTTTTTACAGATATGACTGCAAAAGAAGAGCTGTTAACAATACTGCCCATGAAAGAACACACGCGGGGAGAGGACACTTTTCAGTCTTTTAAAGACTTCATTGACTAAACCCAGCTCCCAGTGTGCAAATTGGTATCAGTCACCATGGACTATGTTCCGCTATGGTTGGGTTGGGCCCGCAGCGCAAATGGATTCATTGCCAAGTGCAGGGAAGACGATGCTTTCCCTGACTTCCTTAATTACCACTGCATAATACACCAACAAGCCTTATGTGCAAAAATGCTAAACATGAAAGAGATCATGGATGTGGCAACAAAGATCGCCTGTTCTATACGTGCTAGATCACTTCAAAGACCGCCATTCCGTGTGCATCTGGAGAAGGCAGACTGCGATCACTCTGAGCTCCTACTACAGACTGACGTGAGATGGCTTAGTAGGGGTAAATTCCTACAGAGATTTCGAGTTTCTTTTTGCTGTTAAAAATGCAGAATTCACCCAACTCAATGATGATCAGTGTCTGCTGGACTTGGCATTTTTAACCGATCTGCCCAACATGTTAAATGAGCTTAATTTGGAGCTGCAAGGAAAAGACAAAACCGTGGTCAATATGATCAGCTCAGTCAACTCAGAAAATGCAACGTCTGTCCTCAAAGCTGCAACGCCATGATTTTGGGAACTTCCAAAACCTCGCATCAGATCTGGAGACGCAGCGGAAGGCTTGTGCGCAGTTGAATATTGCACGCTACACGGAGCAGATTGACAGCTGTCGGTCAGAGATTCACAGATGCTTTCAAGACTACATTCATGTGCTACCCATTTAGGGACAATGTTGAGGGTGATTCACTCGCATCGAAAATTGCAACTCTGTTTCACCTGAACTCGTCTGATTGTCTGAAGTGGAGGATGAGATTTTGAAACTACAGACTGACCTTTAGCTGAAGTCCAGGACATGGACAGTTTTGGAACTTACTCACAGGGGAAAAGTACCCAAACATGAGGAAATGTACAACCACGACTGCATTATTTGGCTATACTTATTTATGTGAGTCAGCCTTTTCCCACATCCATCTTCAACTGCTTATTCCTGCTTCAGTGTCGCGGGGAAGCATCCTGGAAGCATCGGGCACAAGGCGGGGTACACCCTGGACAGGGTGCCAGTCGCAGGGCACAATCACATCCACACTCACATTCATACACTATGGACAATTTATCAATTTACCAATCAACCTACCATGCATGGTAGGCTGGGGGAGGAAACCGGAGAACATGCAAACTCCGCACATGGCCCCGGCGGGAATCGAACCCCGGACCCTGGAGGTGTGAGGCGAACGTGCTAACCACGTTAACCATGGAGATTATTAAGTCCAAATACCGTTCCACAATGACTGATCATCATTTGGAGGCCTGCTTGAGGCTAGCTAGCAGCAGCTACTCTCCGGACTGTGCAACCCTGGCTGATTCTATTCAGTGCAAGTCATCAGAGTAAGGTATTGACCAAAAATGTACTGAATTGTAGTGTGCTATAAGGGCTCATGCAGTTATACAAGGTACATGAATATATATATTGTGTGTATATATATTTAAAGTATACTCAGTGTGTGTGTGTATATATATATATATATATATATATGTTTTTTATTTAATAAATATATATTCCGCATTTTTAATGAAGGTAGATCTCCTTGACTGGTCATGTTAAAAGTAGCTCGCAAGTCAAAAAAGTGTGGGCACCCCTGCTCTAGAGCATCTGTCGTGATAGTGAGTGTTTGCTCAGTAGGTGATCTGTGTGTGTGTGTGTGTGTGTGTGTGTGTGTGTGTGTGTGTGTTTAGAATCGCACTGTGGCCACTCCAAGCCATGGTGTATGGGATATGAGAGGGAAGCAGTTCCACACTGGTGTAGAAATTAAAATCTGGGCCATCGCCTGCTTTGCCACCCAGAGACAGTGCAGAGAGGAAATCCTCAAGTACGGTTTTCTCTTTGTACTTCCTTTCCTTCATCTCTTTGCTCAATTATAGCTCTGTTTTTATGATCGGTTGATGATTGATTGATGGCTGCCTTTAATTAAGTAATTAATTAATTTTTTGGTCTCCCTGTTTCTGGTTCAGAAGCTTCACCGATCAGCTGCGTAAGATTTCAAAAGATGCCGGGATGCCTATTCAGGGCCAGCCTTGCTTCTGCAAGTACGCTCAGGGAGCAGACAGTGTAGAGCCTATGTTCAGACACTTAAAAAACACTTATGCTGGCCTGCAGCTCATCATCGTTATCCTGCCTGGGAAAACGCCTGTTTATGGTAAAGACCTGCTATAAACTCCTGCTGTCTTTCCCTTTATCACAGATTACACCATTATCCGAAGGATGTAGTAATAAAAGTGGTGCCTGTTTACAGATAAATTAACTTGTAAATAACTGCAAATGTATTTGAGAAATGAGATCTCATAACCAGTTGTGTAAGGAGCAATATATACAGTGCCTTCCACTAATATTGGCACCCTTGCTAAATATGAGCAAAGAAGGCTGTGAAAAATTGTCTTTATTGTTTACCAAAGAATTGCAAACACAACACGGGTTTATCAAAAAAATATATATAGTTAGTATCTTAAATATAGTTGTGCAACAATTATTGGCACACCTATGAATTCATATGAGAAAATATATTTGAAGTATATTCCCATTGATGTTTTACAAAATTTTTAGCACACCAGGGTGACAACAGGAAATTATTCGACCAACTATGAGTTAACACATTCCCTTAGTCATTCATAAAAATGGGTTAGACCAAGGAATATAGCTGTGATGTGCGGCAAAAGGTTGTTGAGCTTCATAAAATGGGCTTCATAAAATGGGAAGCGGCTATAAGAAAATAGCACAAGCATTGAAAATGCCCATTTCCACCACCAGGGCAATAATTAAGGAATTCCAGTCAACTGGAAATGTTATGAATCTACCTGGAAATGGAAGTGTGTCTACATTGTCTCAACATACTGTGAAGAGGATGGTTTGAGTGGCCAAAAAACCTCCAATCACAGCTGGAGAATTGCAGAAGTTAGTTGCATCTTGGGGTCAGAAAGTCTCCAAAATTACAATCTGAAGTCACCTACATCACCACAAGTTGTTTGGAAGGGTTTCAAGAACACCAGACACCACTGGAACTTCAAATGGGATCAGTTTCTATGGTCAGATGAAACCAAAATATAACCAAAAAATTTGGTAATAAACACCAGAGGTGGTTTTGGCACACCGAGAGGTAGCCATATGGAAAAGTACCTCATACCCACGGTTAAATATGGTGGTGTCTCTTTAATGTTTTGTGGCTGTTTTTCTACCAGAGGATCTGGACAGTGTGTTTGGATACATGGCATCATGAACTCTATCAAATATCAACAGATATTAAATGAAAACCTGACTGCCTCTGCCAGAAAGCTTAAAATGGATCTTCCAACAGGACAATTATCAAAAACATACATCAAAATCACACAAAAATGGTTTACTGACCTCAACATCAAGGTCCGGCCAGGGCCATCACATTCCTCTTCAGTTCACCCCACAGGTTTTCTATGGGTTTCAAGTCAGGGGAGAGTCCACCAGTGTGGACCTCGAAATGTGATGGATCTGTAGATATTCTGTATGGAGGAACGGTCTCAGATCACTTGCCATGTATTCTCCAACCTCATCAGGCATTATAGAAGACTCAGAGCTGTTATCTTGGCAAAGGGAGGTAGCACAAAGTATTGACTAAAAGGGTGACGATAATTGGTGCGCACATATAAACCTGTGGTAAAACTTTTTTTTGTTGTTGTTGTTTTGTTTGTTTTTTTTTAAATAAAAGATCAAAAGGTTCATCAATAAAGAAAATTTTTTACAGCCTTCTTTGCTTATATTTAACAAAGGTGCTATAATTAGTGGAGGAGTGTGTGTGTGTGTGTGTGTGTGTGTGTGTGTGTGTGGTGTCCACCTTGCTACCATAATAGACTAAATCCTGGGCAAAACTGCTATTTAATATAAACACTTTAATAATATTAGGTGTCACGAGTGCAGTGTGTCCTCCCATATAAATAAACCATCCAGATTATGATTCTGGTAATCACATTCCATGCAAGTTCTCAGTAAGATGGCATGGGCAGCCATGACTCACTCACCCCATACACTGATTTCATACATTTAGCCGTCATTTGTTTAGTAATTAGGAATTTTATGTTCAGTGCACTCATACAGTTATTAATATCTGTTTACGGTCATTAAGTAAACAAATTGTGTTTATAAAACGCACCACATGACTATCCGCCATGTGTCAGCATGTTTATATCAGTGTGTGTTTTCTGCAGCGGAGGTGAAGCGTGTTGGAGACACTCTTCTCGGAATGGCCACTCAGTGTGTGCAGGTGAAGAACGTGGTGAAGACGTCGCCGCAGACTCTCTCCAACCTCTGCCTCAAGATCAACGTCAAGCTAGGTGGCATCAACAACATCCTGGTTCCTCATCAACGGTCAGTAACACCGTTTACATCATTGTAACATGTACTCATCATGTGGTTTGGATGACTCGACTCCTTTTCTTTTCCTGTTTTAGTCCGTCCGTCTTCCAGCAGCCAGTCATTTTCCTAGGTGCTGATGTCACTCATCCACCTGCAGGAGATGGCAAGAAGCCCTCCATTGCCGCTGTGAGAAAACATCTTCCCTTTCCACTTTCTCTCTCTCTCACACAGATACAGTATACACATACACACTTCTGATTTATCTTCGGATGTAGCTATGGAAACCGTGGAATGTAGATTTGTCAGATCACTATTCCAAAGCGTTTTTAATCAGACTTTTTATATTTAATTTTCTACTTCCTGTTCGTCTTTCTTATTGGACATTTCAAGTTATAAAACAACATGGAAGAGGCAAGCTTGTATGCTCAATGTACATAAATAACTGTGTGTGTAGGTGGTGGGCAGCATGGACGCCCACCCTAGCCGCTACTGTGCCACGGTGCGTGTGCAGAGGCCCAGGCAGGAGGTCATCCAGGACCTGGCCTCCATGGTCCGAGAGCTGCTCATCCAGTTCTACAAATCCACACGCTACAAACCCACACGCCTCATCTTTTACAGAGACGGAGTGTCCGAGGGGCAGTTCCGACAGGTCTGACATCCTATTGTGCACCTGTTGTTTTAAACAGGAATTTTATTGTCTTCAAAAGGTGCCATTTAAAAAAAAAATAACTAATCAGTACGACAATGCTAACGTAGCTCACTTCGATAATAATGCATAATGCTAAATGGACTCTGTAATTTAGGTGCTGTATTATGAGCTGCTGGCCATTCGGGAAGCCTGTATAAGTCTGGAGAGAGAGTATCAACCAGGCATCACATATATCGTCGTGCAAAAGCGCCACCACACACGCCTTTTCTGCGCTGACCGTAATGAAAGGGTGAGAAGCTATGTCCAGAATACGGTTGGGCTTTTATCTCACGTTTCCATGTATATTACTGCCAGTTTTGTAATTCTTTCTTCTTTTGTTTTACTTTATCCTGTACCCTGCTTTCTCAGGTCGGACGGAGTGGGAACATTCCTGCCGGCACCACAGTCGACACAGACATCACCCATCCCTACGAGTTTGATTTTTACCTATGCAGTCATGCTGGAATACAGGTGTACACACACACACACACACACACACAAAACCAAAGTTCTTCGTAAAGTGCCAGGACAACATTAGTCACCAGAATAGTTTTTGAATAGGAAAAGATATTACAGATATTTTGTCATCCTGCGAGAGACTGCTCCCAACAGCATACAAGGGTTTCATTAGACAATAAAGAATTAAGTTTGTACTGATTTTGCAGTAACCCATTTCTCTGTGGACCAAAACCATACCACAAATCAGAAACACGGAGAAGTTTCGGCACTAGTTTGTAAAACAAATCCTATTGTCATAGTGAGTAGCAAGCGGTCTTTGATCACACCCTTAACTCCAAGCTGCCGTTTTGTTCTACGCGTCTCAAGGGTACGAGCCGGCCCTCACACTACCACGTGCTGTGGGATGACAACTGCTTCACAGCCGACGAGTTCCAGCTGCTCACCTACCAGCTGTGTCACACGTATGTACGCTGCACACGCTCCGTCTCCATCCCAGCACCTGCCTACTATGCCCACCTAGTGGCCTTCCGTGCTCGTTACCACCTGGTCGACAAGGAGCATGACAGGTAAGGGGCGTTTATCATGTAGGATGTACACTTTTACTCATGAAGCACTGAGTGTAAGAACGCAGCTAAAGAGGTTTCTCAAAGTATGATCTCAAACTTTCTGCAAATTTGAAAAATACACTGTAGGGAACTGGGGGTTTTTATGTGTTCCGATTCTGCCACTTGATTGGATAATTGCATGAATAGACAGGGGTTCCTAATAAAGTATAATATGCTCACTGCAGTTATTTTTAATGAACATTATTGTTGATGTCTCTCTCTCTATCTGTGTGTCTCTCTCAGTGCGGAGGGCAGTCATGTGTCAGGACAGAGTAATGGTCGTGACCCCCAAGCTCTGGCCAAAGCTGTGCAGATTCACCACGACACTCTGAGGACCATGTACTTTGCCTAGCCCCTCCTCCTCTTCATCAGCACTCACCTGTGACTCATATGACACCATGCACTGAAACCTACTCCCCAGTCCCAGGCCGCTCTGCTGCTAAAACAAACCAAACGCAACTACAACAAATGGGAGGGGTGGGAATTAACACTGTTATGCAATAGAATAGAAACAAAAAAACAGCCAGGCTTTTCTAAGAGCCTACTACTTTAATTTTCTTGTGTAGATCTGTGAGTCCCAACAAAGGTATGGCATACACTTGTATACACTTATTTATTAGCATTGAGTTTATCTCACTCTATCTGTCTGTCTTTTTAACTACATGAAGTTCTTTTTCATTTTTGATTGAAAATCAAAGCTGAAATTAGGGGAATTGATATCACATCTTAAGGTCAAACAATTTCACTCTCATAAACGGAAGTGTGCAACACCTTCGTAGGGCGGTGTGATATTAAAGAACTGATTGGTCCCCGCAACTGATCATGCAATAACGTTACCATGCTATAATTAAGCAATATCGCACCGAATATCATACTGATATTCAGTAAAGCAGCACGATTGCATGCGAGTGTGATATTGCTTTTACAAGAAAACTTTATTATCGATTAACTGACATTTCTGTCACAATATGGCCAAATATTTTGGGGCTGTGGGGGGGTTTTTGTTTTGTTTTGTTCCTCTCCGTCAACAAAAATAGTTCCCAATGAAGCCACGGCTGGATAAACAGTCCATAGCATACGAGTGAAATATCCCAGTGCTGTTATACTAAATATCAGCATGCCGCTTGTCCAATCAAATTAGTGGACCGGAATTAACTGTTAATTTTGGATGAAGATGGGTAAAGTGATGCTAGGTCATTGCCAATGGATGCTGTGTTCTATTCTAACTAACGAAACCAGTAAGAATGTTCTCAAACGCAGCTTAATAATTCTCTTACTCTGAAATACTTGATACGGGATATTTTTGTCTCGGTCTCCATTTCCGCCATTTGTGCACTGTGTGTGTGTGTGTGTGTGTCTTAAGCAAGGTTCAGAAGTAACTTTAATGAGTTACCCCATGTCATCAGTCCTAATACTTGGACATATGCGTCATTGCGCTGCCTGGAAAACATCTCTGCCTTGTATCCGTTCATGATTGTCCCTGTTTTTTTTCTCTCTCCCTTCCTCCCCTGTGTAAGCAGAGTGATATATTAGCTAAGAACAGCAGTTTTTCCTAAAGTACAACCGCTGGACATCTGTTAAACCTGACCCAAGGTCAGTAGAGTAGAAAATTTCCCATGAGAGGTGTGTGTGTGTGTGTGTGTGGTTGTCTTTACCAGGTACTGAATAAGTATGTTGCTTAATACAGCATTTTCCCAATTTACTTCAAATGTTATGTAGAGAAGCTGGTGGTTTTTTTCACATGGTTGTGAGTATCTATATAGCTTATAGTGTTGTTATTTTATACATGTTAGGCAGGGGTTAAACATGTTGTGTGTTGTGGCTAAAGAGTTAATTGTGTAGTCAAAGGGATTTGAGACAAAGTGCCTGGAAACACTTTAATGAGCATCCGAAGGTTTTCATGCTGTTAAACCCGCATACTGCCGTTGTTTAAAAGCAGTCTTTTAGAAATGACTTTATTTTTGAAAACACATGAACAAAGGAACTAAGATTGGGATGAGTAATCTGACGAGACTACCCTGTACTCTGAACATTATGGAGTCTTGAAACAAATGGTGTTTCTTTCGTGCTTTCTCTCCTCCCCAAAGCACATACTGCCACTCTGATCCGTGCACAAAGGTTTTTCCAAACGATTCAGCTACAATCCCTTCTGATCTACTTTTTAAGATTTTTTTGGAGGAGGTCAAAATTCTGACCATGCAAATCAAAGTTGGTAGGCACCAGATCACATTATGCAGCTTATTGCATGCTGTTCCCTGAAAAGTTGGAAGCATGGAATTATCTAGAGCGTCTCTGTATGCTTTAGCATTACAATTTCCCTGTGAACTAAAAGGTCCCAAACCTGTTCCCGCATGACCGTGCACAAAGCGAGCTCCATGAAGACATGGTGTGTTAAGGTTAGAAGAAGCTGGAAGAACTTGAGTGTCCTGCACAGAGTCCTGACCTCAACCCCCCTGAACACCTTTTTGATGAACTGGAACTGGAGCCTCCTCGACATCCCAACATCAGCGCCTGACCTCAACCTCAGTAATGCTCTTGTTCATTTCTGAATGAACACAAATCCCCACAGCCACGCCCCAAAATCTAGTGGAAAGCCTTCCCAGAAGAGAGATGGTCTCACGTCCACAAACTGTAATCCCTATAGTGTATCTGGTGTCTACTGGCTGTTATACGGTTTTTGTTGCACATGCCCTCCAAGTAAAAATCTGCCGAATGTCCTTCTGGATGTAAATAAGCACTTGGGTTCCGTACTATTACACAAGCAACACGTTAATCTTGGCAGTTTTTTATTACATTAATTTTATGTGGAGCTTTGGAAGATGGTAAGCTTTTGCCTTTTTTAATTAGCATTTGACACTTTTGAACAAGGTCTGAATCTGCAGGTCCTACAGATCTAAGCAGTGTGCCTCAGTAGATCATGATCGCCATCTGCATGTTATTTTTTTGTTTGTTTGTTGTTCTCTGGACCCATTACAGGTTGAGGGCTGTTTACTACTTGACCTCTTTTGTCCTTAAGCATTGGCTTTGTCCACTGCATCTTTATCCTCAAAGCCACATACAGATGCAAACCAGTGTAGCTGCTAAACCCTTGTTATACTACACACAGATCTGTGTCGGTACAAAGAGTGTGCGAAGAATGATGACAATATTACTGCACTTAATTGTTTGAAATGACTATATTCTCAATTGGGGCTCTTCGCCCAGGTGCTAAGAAGTGCGGTGCTGTAATTTGGGGAATTGGAAAGCCTTGTCCACCATTCCCTGTTGTTATTACACGGCTTGCCATGTTCTTTTCACTTTAAGCATACATAGTGTTTTGAAAGTCGCACGCTCGGTCTTAGATGTAGGTTCGTCGCTTGGAAGCCTTATAGAGGTTGGTATATTGCATCGAGAACAGTTTTAGCAAGTTACGTTACTTGGTAAATGCTTGCTGAATGGTCAACAAAACGAATGGCATCCAAGAGCCAGATGTTCAAAACCCACATCTGAAGAACAGATTGGATGAGTCCACAATCAATCGAAAAAGTTTACATCACAATTATCCAGCCATGTAAAGAATGGGTTCCCTAAAGCAGTTTGATTATTGGTTGCATTCTGGTACAAGTGTTCGTTTTATTGCTGTTTATTGGGAATATAATTCATAAACATGAAGTATTTTACTGTAAAATTTAATCATCAGTTTACTTTAACAAGAAGTTAATCTTCCATTGTTTTCTTAGTTAAGGACTGAAATAAAAAACAATCTCAGTCAGAGCTCAGAGGAAGTTTTAATATTTAAACATGTTAAAATGTCTCCAAGTTCCAATAACCGATGAGATGGGCTTTGAACAAGTGACTGCTCAGTATAAAATCATTTTAAGTTTGCAAATCCCTCGAAACCTGTTGGTTCATGAGGGAATTGTGACATTTGTGAAACGTGACTAGACTGTAACACCATTAAGAGCTTATTCAGCCAATCTTGCCTTAATGAGGAAGCACATCGTGTATTTGGCTGATTTCGATGACTTCGGTGCATGGCACTGTGAAATCTCCCCTCCGTTTGAACGTACTGGTACTTCTCTAGCACTACCAGCATTTGATTTGATTTTACTTGAAAAATGAGTTTGATGAATATGGCATGTAATGTAATCCTGTGCATGTTGGGGTACATCATTCTGTAGTACACACGTTTTATCTTCTCAAGTTGCCACGGATATAGTTGCTAGGGTAAACGAGGCATTTTATGTGAGGGTGGAGAGGTTGGGTAAAACTGTGATGTAATAAGCCCCACCCCTCCTCTCCTCTCCTCTCCGTGCTGGACTATAGATGCCTTGGCTCAAAAGCATTTTTAATTCAGAGCAGAGGTATATTTGTATATTTAAAGAATGAATCTGTGTAATGCACACCACTTATTTTTGCTAACAAAGGTCTATGAGAGATACAAGAATATAAAAGAACATCACTATTATACAATGAGTGTCTAACAATAATCAGTTAAAATGCAATAGACTGTTGACCTCCAGGTTTATTTACTCCTTTAAAATGCTGTTCTTGTTTTTTTTGTTGTTTGCCATGTCATTCTATGGTATCAGTGTAGTTTTAAGTGGCTATTGACATTCTTTCTTTTATATAACTTCACTTTTTTTCCAACTCAACTATATGAACAGACTTATAAACCTGCCCTTTAAAGGTCCATCTTAACAAAATGGAGATTAAAGCAGATTTGTGTAATGTTTTATCCACTATAATGAATGATTTGAACTAAACTCTTAACATTTATTATTAATATTATTATTTTCCACACAGAGGTGAAGAGTCGCTATAAAATGAGACTTGTCTGTGGAATGTGCCTTTCTTGATGGTGCTGATCTTAAACTAGTAAAAAAGGACAAAAAAAGAGTAGTTTTGAAATGCTCAAAGGGCACAAGCATTTGAAGACATTGAGTATATACTGATTCATGATATACTGTATAATGTGTGTATTTGTTTTTAAAGAAATGTGTGTGTAACTGTCATTTTGTTTGCCAAGAACACATCCATATCCGAGACTTGCAAGTTACATCATGTCAGGACCAAACTTTCCACAAGGGTGTTTCTTGGTGATTGGGGCACATGGCATGGCATAAACAACTGCTTGCACTAGCCAGGCTGCGACTGAAGACCTCCAAGGTCATTTCTTTTCTTTTTTTTTCTTTATAAAATAGCAATTATAGAAGGAGGTTTTGAATGTTTAATTGACTTGAGTCTCTAATCCAAACTATCTTGCTCAGTCTTCATTTGGAGCTGCTGACAATTCCTGCATCAGCGATCTATAAATTTAGCATCGATTCTGTACATTTTTCAGCAGATAAACTAGAGTTGCTAAAAACTTTGGTCAGTGCTCAAGCTCTGTAATGCCATGTCAGTTCCTTCCTCGTGCTGAAGGGATTCCATGGAAAAAAGAAAATGAAAAAAAAAATCATTGATTTGTGCTTTGGATACAGTACATAATGCATTATGCTTTTGCTTGTCTGATAATGGACCTGTCGTCTGGTTTCGAAATACACTTTCGGAGGGTCTTACCGTCTGATTCTGGGCTTTCATTGAGCCTTTTTGTTTAGTTTAGTCGTGTTTTATTGTCATATTTAATTGTTAATATTTTAATTAAATATATATATATGAAGAATTTGTCTCTTTCTTAAATTTGTGTAAGGGGGGGACCCAAAAAAAATCACATTTTATTATTTAAGTAGAGTATGATATTTAGGCATGGTGAACTAAAGGACTTAAGCAATAAATTAACAACTAGCATTGAGAAAGTTCACAGAGGATTCCAGGCTTGTTGTTATATGCACTTAACAAATAACATCGAAGTTCAGAAGCTGAATCGGTACACGAGTAGAACAAGATCGCAGAGTTTTTGTAGGGAAATTCAGAATAATTTATCGTTCACCTATTGGTAAAGGAAAGAAAGATCAAGTATTTAATCATTTTTACTCAAGTACAAGTGCTTTTACACAATATACAGTATGCTGAAGTTAATCCATTCAATATTACTATTAAAGTATTGTATGTTTTCCCCTCCCTATATGCTGTAGGGAGTAAAGCACACATCTGGACCGGATGCTATGAATATTACCCTCAAAATGACATTTCCAACATAAATGATCAACTGCAGGACTGTGCTAGGATAGCTGAGCGTTCCTGTAACTTTCCACTGTCCAAGAAAAAAAACGCACTCAAGTAAAAATTAACCATCACTGGAATGTTTCTCGGGCAAGATATTTGCATGCTATTACGAACGTCTTCATGGAGATGAACAGGAACAAACGATTAAATACGACAAAGACTAACCTCTAAATTGTATGCCAATCTTCTTCATATTCAAACGCGTATCAGGGAAATGCTGATCCAACGATATGGCAAGCTAATGTTAAATACTAATATGAAGCCTAGAGACGTGAGTCATCCCTTTTAGGTGGTTCCTCAAATGGATCTTCGAGTGATTCCTCTGTGGATGGAGCGTCTGCCATCAGAAAGGAGTCTGTTGATTGGTTACTGATCCTCAAAGGTGCCAGGCGGCGCAGGTTGTTGGGACTCCATGGTAGTTGGCGCTGTGCCCTTTGTGAAGGTGCTACATTCGTGTCGTTCTCAGCCTCTGTTAACCACGGAGGAGGAGGAACGTCCACGTCTGGCATGAATGCTGGATTTTCTATACCTGGTATAGAAGGGAGATTATAAAATTTGGAGGATAAATGAAGTGTCTACAGTGAAAAGATGTCTGAATCAGTTCAGAATGAATGCTGCTGTTCACCTCCACTTGCGACTCTTGAGGGGGAATTACGACCTGCAGCCCTTCCATCAGTGCTGGATGTACTGTCTACTTCTGAGAACTCGAAATCTAAACAATATATACGTAATACACCAGGGTATATGGGTGGAAAAAAACATTGTAATGCATACTTGATTCAAATTGTTAGATCCAAATAATCCTAAAGCACTAATAAAACGTGTTACCTTCATCTCCATATGGATGTGCTGCATTGTCCAGAGCCCTCAAATTAGAAATCTGGAAACACGTACAAGATTACTATAGTACATTTACTGTCTGTATGGCCAAAAGTTTGTGGACACCTGACCATCACACCCATATGTGATTGTTGAACATCTCATTCCAGATTTATTCCCACTTTTGCTATTATAATAATCTCCACTCTTCTGGGAAGACTTTCCTGTGGAGCGTGGCTGAGGGGATTTGTGTTCATTCAGCTACAAGAGCATTAGTGAGGCTGCGGTCCGGGATGTTGAGGAGGCTCCAGTTCCAGTTCATCCCAAATGTGTTCAGTGGGGTTGAGGTCAAGGCTCTGTGCAGAACACTTGACTTCTACCACCTTCTTCTAACCTTAACACACCATGTCTTCATGGAGCTCGCTTTGTGCTTAGGGAACAGGTTTCGGGTCTCTTAGATCCCATGAAGGGAAATTGTAATGCTACAGCATACAAACAAATTCTATACAACTGTGTGCTTCCAATTTTGTGGGAACAGTTTGGGAAGAACCGCATATGGGGGTTTGAAGGTAAAGCGTCCACAAACCTCTGGCCATAAAGTGTATAGTGCCTTGCGAAAGTATTCGGCCCCCTTGAACTTTTCAACCTTTTGCCACATTTCAGGCTTCAAACATAAAGATATAAAATTTAAATTTTATATTTAATTTTTATTAAATGCAGCAAACTCACTCCAGAAGTTCAGCGAGGATCTCTGAATGATCCAATGTTGTCCTAAATGACTGATGGTGATAAATAGAATCCACCTGTGTGTAATCAAGTCTCTGTATAAATGCACCTGCTCTGTAATAGTCTCAGGGTTCTGTTGAAAGCGCAGAGAGCATCATGAAGACCAAGGAACACACCAGGCAGGTCCGTAATACTGTTGTGGAGAAGTTTAAAGCCGGATTTGGATAGAAAGAAGAAAGCCATTTCTCAACGTTTGGTGTGACGTTTGGTGTGTCTCCCAGGTGGCTTGTGGCAAACTTTAGACGAGACTTTTTATGGATATCTTTGAGAAATGGCTTTCTTCTTGCCACTCTTCCATAAAGGCCAGATTTGTGCAGTGTACGACTGATTGTTCTCCTATGGACAGACTCTCCCACCTCAGCTGTAGTTCTCTGAAGTTCATCCAGAGTGATCATGGGCCTCTTGGCTGCATCTCTGATCAGTCTTCTCCTTGTCTGAGCTGAAAGTTTAGAGGGACGGCCAGGTCTTGGTAGATTTGCAGTGGTCTGATGCTCCTTCCATTTCAAAATGATCACTTGCACAGTGCTCCTTGGGATGTTTAAAGCTTGGGAAATCTTTTTGTATCCAAATCCGGCTTTAAACTTCTCCACAACAGTATTACGGACCTGCCTGGTGTGTTCCTTGGTCTTCATGATGCTCTCTGCGCTTTCAACAGAACCCTGAGACGATCACAGAGCAGGTGCATTTATACAGAGACTTGATTACACACAGGTGGATTCTATTTATCACCATCAGTCATTTAGGACAACATTGGATCATTCAGAGATCCTCGCTGAACTTCTGGAGTGAGTTTGCTGCACTGAAAGTAAAGGGGGCCGAATAATTTTGCACGCACCACTTTTCAGTTTTTTATTTGCTAAAAAAGTTTAAAATATCCAATAGATTTCGGTTCACTTCACAATTGTGTCCCACTTGTTGGTGATTCTTCACAAAAAATAAAAATTTTATATCTTTGTTTGAAGCTTGAAATGTGGCAAAAGGTTGAAAAGTTCAAGGGGCCGAATACTTTCGCAAGGCACTGTATATTGTATTGCAGACTAAGTTAAATCAGATTTCGGTCTATGGTTTTACAATCAGTTGTTCTGAAAGAGTTCTCACTTTCTGGTTTGTCTCTTTCTTGGGATGCTTTGTGATTTTCTTGGCTGGAGAGACCCCCATCTTGGCAGATTTGAACGATTCAAGGCGATTTCTCATGGTTCTCTGGAAGATCTCCTGTACCTCATCTTCACTCTGGTTGATGGTGAAGTCACTACGGCTGTACCTGTGGCGGTGCTGTGGAAAGAAATGCAGACATACAAGTGTATAGAATTGAGATTTCTGGGTCGGGGAGTGTGTATGGTCCAATTTTGCATGATGGACATACATTTTTCCTGCTTCTGTACAGATGTTGCTGCAGTAAGTGGTGGGCATTGATGTCCTCGTTGACGGCTTTCATATCTTGCTCGTGAATATTCAGAGACACCGAGGGAATGGTGTCCCGTCTGGGTGGAAAAATACACCAAATGTATACATTTTGTGTGTTATTAATAACGACTTCTTCCCCAAGGTTATAAGAGACAGTTTAATCTGTAAGGCAACAATGAACTTATAGTGGTGTGTCTTTCATAAACAGTCCTATGTTTACTTTTATTTTTCACTCTCATTACTGGAGCTGCAGTGCATGCAGGTGACTATTTACACTCACAGATCTGAGGACGTGACCTTCAGAGCAATGGAAGAGAAGCTGTACTTTTGTCATGTCATATTATAGTACATCAATAAAAAGAAATGAACATGCACTCTAAAAATAGCTAGGCTAAAAACAAACCATATTTCGATTTATTTGGGAAACCACAACGAGTTTTAACCCAGAGGTACTGATCCAGCATGTGGGGTTAAATCAATCTATCTATCTATCTATCTATCATGGCTAAAAATGATTACTACATTGATGGGATATAGACACTCAAGTTGTTAGTTACATATCATATTAGCATAAAAGAAGATTCATGAAGGTCTTTTTCTCTACCAAAAAAACAATCAGCTAACCAAAACTATGACAATTCAATATTATATCTTTGTATGAATATCACACAAAGGACTAGAATTAGCTTGACTACAGTGCTATCCGAATATCTGGGAAATGTTCCAGAGGAAACGTGAGGAAAATGATAACTAGCTACAAGTAACATTAATGTATTATAGCAATTGCTAATGCTAAATGTAAATATGATTATGTAATTTAATTAAACCTTTAAAATTTCCTTTTTTGAAAGTATCCCACCATATTTTCCACTGAAATATTTTTAACTAGTGTATTTTTTGCCAATAGGTTAATGCTGGCTCTCAAGACTACATTAATGTCTAGTTGACAGAAATTTCAACAATAATTTCAAATGGTTCAACTAAATTATAATTAAGTTAAATGTGAACAAAAAACATATTTGTTACAGGTTTCTTTAAAGGTTTTTATAGTTGCCTTTCAGATCCCTAACCCAACAACCTGTGTCACCCATTCATCAGCCCAAATTGGGTCACATTTTCCCAACAAGATTAACAGGACTTTTTTAGTGTATTTATTTATACTATATAGTGGAAAAGTGCTTCTCTGAGTTTACATCTGCCACACATAGTTGATAAGATCCAGTACACTTACATGATGGAGGTCATTGGCACGTTGTCACTACCATAGTCTAAGTCAGATGTGATGTCAGGCATTAGTCCAGAAAACTCCAAACCAATTTTTTTCTCGAAATTAACATTAGTGCCTTCACTGTTGCGCAGGAAAGCCAGAGATCCTCGTTTTTCTCCCTGCGATAAGACAATATTCAAGTAAGACTTTTATACTTCCCTGGTGAAACTTAAACAGGCTTATTCAGCCTGTTTACAGAAAATAATATTATATCTGGGATCAAATAAACAGGTCATTTGTAATCCAAGTTCACACCTCAGTAACATAATTAACAGCATCCTCCAGGTTAAGTTTGTGGAAGACGCTGAAAAGATAGTCTTGGTTTTTCCTGGCTTCTGGCTTCATCAAAAACCAGGTGACATACGTCCCCTCAAACCGCTTCCATCTGTAAAAACATTTATGTCAGCATATAAGACATAAACTAATAGGGTTGTTTTTTTTTTATTTGTATGTTGTTGTTGTTTTTTATAAAAATGCTGCAGTGTCAAGATATCAAGATCTTCATGTTCCAGCACCCACCCTCTGGTCCACCAGTTATCTCCTATGCGTCCAGTAATGTCCTCCATTGCTGCCAGAATATGTTCACATGCCTGTGGCACAAATACATGTAATAAAATTCAGTCAAGCTGGTACCTGTGGAGTTTCTGAAATTGATTCTGTGTGTTTTTTGTTCTCTGAGTACAATAGGTTAAGTTACCCTGTTGTTCACTTTCTCAATAAGTTTCAGTTCAGATGGAATCACCCTCTTAACTTTTAGCCACTGGACAAAAGGCTTCATAGTGAGACCCTGAGAAATCAGAAGATTATGGTGTAACAGATGCAGAAATGCCAGAAGAATGTTGGATGCCTGATTATGACCTTCATATGTGGTTCTATATCAAAATGTTTTACATTTACATTTACATTTATTCATTTAGCAGGGTATTTTGTCTACTGATGATTATATGAATGTAGAACTTGTGTAATGAAGTGACAGCTGTACCTGAAGTATGACAGTAAAGTACACCACAATGAGTGTTGTGCTGATCATCAGGTTCTTCTCTTTAATCCTGGTCTCATCCAATGAAGCTGCCAATCCATATGCCACAGCCCCACGCAGACCACCATAACTCATCACTACCTGATCAATGATCTCCATGGGAACCAGTCTAGTCCGGTTTAAACACCAGGTCAAGGAAAAGACGCCTGGAGATTCAACACATAACAGAAACCACATGGATTCAGACATTGGAGTGAAGGGTATTAAATAAAAGGTGACGAGATCATGTGTAATTTGATCTGAGTTTTAGATCAAGATTACTTTTTCTTTCAGATGAACTCAACATTAAATGTAACACAATACACTCACCTATAAATCTATAGATTATAGCAAAGAGCAGTGTAAGGAAAATGAAGCCAGTATTCCACACCCAGATGACATTATCGATGGCGGAGATACCCAAGAAGACGAAGATCATGGTCTCTGAGCCAACTGCAAATACTTTCATGGCATACCGAACTGTAGTTACAGACTTTTCATCCATGTTAGCATTCACATATTTCTGACAACAAACACCGAAGAAAGTGATTCTGTCAAAGGAACATGGGAAGGCTTGTCAAAGACATGAAAAACAAGTCAAATAAGTGATATGCAAGAACATCCACTACTGGCTGAAATGATGCAAAGATTTTATCATCTAATGACTAAGTCCTATTATAATTGTATGAGATACTATAATGTGACATTTGATGAAAAAAAACAGGTTGATTATATCAAAATGGTGAAGCATATCTTCTTACGAAAGGATGGAAGAGAGTGAAAGCATCTCGGCTGTGAGGTAAGACAGATAGCCGAGCACAAAGATGAAACCGGCCTCAATGATCTGAACTTTCCCAGTATACTTGGTCAACAGTGAGATGATGATGGCATATGCAACACCAATCAATGAACCTCCAAATGCCACTATGAAAAATGAGACTGAGGAGAGACCAAAAAAAAGATGAAATGGGTGTAGAAAGCAAATATGGTTAACTGTAGTTACATTTCCATAGCACAAGAATGCCCAGATTTTAATGTTTATGCCCACACCTATGCCTTTGATGATTTCACCAGCATTAATCTTTGGCCCTCCCAGAGACACAAAGGCATCAAAAACATTGTAAAGCACCTGTTGAATGAGAATGAGACTAAATTAAAATCTGCAACAAAGGCATCACGTATTAAGCCATGATAACTTGAATGCATGGACTGACCACTGTGACACCGTCATTGAGCAGCGACTCTCCAAACACCCAGATGAAAAGCACTTCATTCACATGCACTTCCTCGAACACAGCAATCACAGCCACTGGATCAACAGCAGCAAGCAAGCTGCCAAATAGCAGAAACTGTAACAATCCGATCTGGAGGTCACCTGATGAGCAGATATAAATGGTCAAATCATCCTTACACCGTTTACTGTATGTTACTAAATTAGTTATGGCAGATAGTGTGAGGGTTTTAAGAAAACACTCCGATATACCCATAGCTCCTCCTAGATAGCAGCCCCAGAGAGAAACCCCCACTGCAGCTGCGTTCCAGACTGTCCCAATAACGGCATGAACCAGGATGGCACCCAGGTTGCTGAAGAAAAGCTTGTTGGGCATGAAGTAGCCAGTGTCCAAGATGATTTGTGGCAGTAAGAAGTAGAAGAAGTTTCTTGGGGTGAGTGAAAATGTCTGTACCTTGTCTGCACCCCAGATGATACCACCCAGAATAAAACCACAGATGATCAGGAGTCCACTCTCTGGGAAAAAGCTTTTAAGCCAGGTATTCATCTGTATCACTGCAAAGAGATTGCGAAACTGATTAATTTGTAGAAATTAGTGAAGATAATTTGTACAGATTCTATCACCCTTTATAAGTATCTCTTTGTATTTCCAATGTTAATGTAGTGGGGTGTGTGTCATGGTTAAAACGTCACCCTTATTAATTAGGTGGCCAATGGGCTCTCTCCCTACCACAGTATATAAGTGGTTGTTTATGTCTCCCAGAATGCGTCATGGTCAAAAACCCGCCCCTTCCTTTCGTTGCTATGGACTACAGAGTGTGACGTTGGGCTACCGAGATTGTGTGCAGGTGTGATGTGCTGCTTACTCTCAGTGCGGTGTGCTGTCAAGGCTCCCAACTGTGTAGCATGGTAGTTTAACGTAGCTCCAGTCGGAGCGCCAGCTGTTGCCGTCACAACTATTAAAGACGCTATCATGATTTTCGTATGTGCTATTGTGAGTACTACAGTGCCTTGCGAAAGTATTCGGCCCCCTTGAACTTTTCAACCTTTTGCCACATTTCAGGCTTCAAACATAAAGATATAAAATTTTAATTTTTTGTGAAGAATCACCAACAAGTGGGACACAATTGTGAAGTGGAACAAAATCTATTGAATATTTTAAACTTTTTTAGCAAATAAAAAACTGACTGTATGTCATCGGCTGAGTGAGATGTGGCCATTTCGGTATAGCGCCTCCCCCTCACTCACGGAGCTTTGATTTGGTTTTATTTTGCTTTATTTTGTTCTGCTTTGTTCGTTAATTTGTTTTGTGTTGGTTACTGTCACTAAGATCAGTTTTCTTTAATACAACTATGTTGTAGCAGTCTTTATCAATTATGCTGATACTGCTATGTGGTAGTAGTGGATTTGGTCAGCTTTGGTAAACTTCCTGTAATCAGTTTGAGCTTGAAGTTGTCTGTGTTTTTGTGACCGTAAGTTTGTCTTTGTTTTGTTTTATTCTTTTGAGCATATTGTAATTAATTTTTCTTGTGACTTTGTATTCTCCTTGTAGGAGCTGAATGCTTCCTGAGGTTGGGGGGAGTTTTTTTGCTGCACCTTAGGCTTTACTAAATTAAGGGTTATTATTATTGCTGTGTTTATTTGCAGTGAATTTTGTGGGTATGATTCTGATTAGTGGGGTGCTTTTCCCTTTTGTATAGCTGGTGCTGTCGTACTAGCCTACTGTTCACACAGGACGCCTCAGTCCTCCTATAATTATTATTAATTTCCTCTTTTGACTGTTTTATTTAACCAATGCCTGACTGTGTTGGCTGCTCCTTTTTTTTTTTTTTTTTGCCAGTCTTTTTAACTACAAAATAAAGTTTATTTTTTATATGGAAACCTATGCCTCTTGCTTGTTCTAAGTGTAAGTGAAACGTATTTGTGTGTCTTTATTTGGGTTATTTTCCCCATTTTCTCGGGGTGGCGTAGTTGGTACAAAAAGAAACAACTGAGCCATATTGCTACATGTGGCGTAGTTGCTACGAAAACGAGCCACATTGTTATATTAAGATTCCCTTTACAAGAGAACCCCATCACTTGCCAAGTAACGCACACTATATTGTAAATAGTGCTGCTATGATACTGAGCATTATGCAGAAATTTTGCATTTTTGCATGGTTTTCCATAACTACGTTGAAAACGAAATTAGTCCAAAGTGCTGTTTGAGCTGTTTATATAAGCACACTGCTTTACAGAGATGGATGTCAACTAGGCAATGTATTCAGAACTGTAAAATTTATCCCTTATTAAGAATACACACAAGAGTGGATACAAATCTACATGCAAGTTCTGAGGTAAACAATAGCAGACAAGTCAAGAAATAATGTCCGTTCAATCCAAGAGGGTAGAGAAATAGTCAAATACTACAAAATTTACAGTGCTATACAACATAAAACAAAGGCAACCTGAGTAAACACACAATCCAGTTTTTATTTTTAAAAAAAATTATCGAAGCAAAAAAAGTTATCCAACACCTATCACCCATATGAAAAACTAATGGCCCCCATAAACTTAAAATCTGGTTGTACATTTTAGCAGTAATAACTGCAAACGAACACTTCCGATAACCACAGATCAGTCTTTCACTTACTCCTATGCTTTGGATCGTTGTCTTGCTGCATAATTCAGTTGCGCTTGAGTTTCAACTTACAGACTGAAGACCAGACATTCCCCTTTAGGATTTTCTGGTAGAGAACAGAATTCTTGTTTCCCTCAATTGCAAGTCACCCAGGCCCTGATGCAGCAAAGCATCCCCACACCATCACACTTCCACCACCATTCTTGACCATATGTATAATGGTCTTTTAGTGGAATTCAGTGTTTGGTTTACTCCAGACGTAACGGGACCCCTGTCTTCCAAACATTTCCACTTTCAACTCATCAGTCCACAGAACATTCTTCCAAAAGGTTTGAGGATCATCAAGGTGTGTTTTGCAAAGTTCAGACAAGCCTTAATGTTCTTGTGGGTTCACAGTGGTTTTCATCTCACCACTCTTCCATGGATGCTATTATTGCCCAGTGTCTTTCTGATAGTGGAGTCATTAACAGTGACTTTTATTGATGTAAGAGAGGCCTGTAGGTCATTTGATGTTGTTTTTGGCTCTTTTGTAATTTGCTGTATGAGTTGTTTCTGTGCTCTTGGAGGAATTCTGGAAGGTCTTCACTTCTGGTAAGGTTCACTACTGTGATGAGTTTTTCCATTTGGAGATAATGGCTCTCACTGAGGTCCTTTGGAGTCCCACAACCTTTCAAATCGCTTTGTAACCCTTCCCAAACTGATGTATTTCAATCACCTTCTTAGTCATAATTTCTGGAATTTCTTTCAACTTTGGCATAGTGTGTTACTGAGTAAGACCTGATTTGATTGAACAGGGTTTGCAGTAATCAGGCCTAGTTGCCTCTAGTCCAGTTGAACCCCATTATAAATGCAGTTTCATAGATTTGGGGAATTAGTAACTACAGGGGCAAATACATTTTCAAACAGGCCCAGTTGGTAATGGATAACATTTTTGCTTTAATAAATAACATTATCATTTAAAAACTGTATTTTGTGTTTATTCAGGTTGCCTTTAATTTATCTTAGATTTTGTTTTCATTTCTGAAACAATGTATTATGATATTTATTACAAAAAACAGAAGAAATCAGGATATATATATATAGATGCTATATATAAATATATATATAGGCAGAAAAGTAGAAAGGGGAAAATGAGAGGATATATATATATATATATATATATATATATATATATATATATATATATATATATATATATATATATATATATATATATATATATATATATATATATATATATATATATATATATATATATATATATATATATATATATATATATATATATATATATATATATATAAATTTTTCACAAAGTTAAACATAGATTAACCCAAGATCCTTGGTCCCCAAAAAAGGAAGCGTGATTCAGTCTGGGAAGAGGTCTGGAAGAATGGAGACAAAAAGTGGAACTATTGATTCCAGCACATAGGAGAATGAGATGATAATTCACTCTTCATTATCTTCAGAGCTCTGGAATCAAGTAGACCATATTTCAGATTTCGGTTCTGCCTATGTTTTTACCCTTTAAACATTATACAGCAACCTTTCAGTCTTTTAATGTTTTCACACTTAACTGTTCAACTTTTTAATGTTTTAAAATCCTTGAAAGAAAAACACTGTAATATATTTTAACTCTTTTAGCATGTTTAGCAACACCTGTCAAGTCAACATCAATGTTCATCCATGAACTTTAACCTTCTGGTTGATCATTGATACCTTTTATTAACTAACAACAAAAGATATTGTAGGACTTTATTAGAGTTTGCTTCAATTTTCAGTGAGGACACTTAGCTTTCGTTAGCAGCCATGTTGACCTCCTCAGTGCGGAACAGCACGCTGTATGACCTCGCGGGCATGCAAATGTGTATCAGGATACCACAAGTGCGTCATGTAGGACAGGGCGTATATTTTTTTGCTTGTTTGTGGTCTCAAAATTGGATTGTGATGCTAATAATTACATCATATTTGTTCTACACACCCAAAAAAAATAGTGTGACTGTGTAATTTTAGTGGATTTCTATAGAGATCACATTTCACTGAAATGGACTCAAGTGGAAAAAGACATTTTGCATAGAAGATTTATAAATAAACTGGTTCTTAAAACAGAATTGTAGCCGTCTCTGACCAAGTCTCATGAGAAACGAAACAAAAAAAATATTTAAATAAATATCTGGTGTCAAATGGTCTGAATGACCTGCTGTCCCTGCTAAAAAAAATAATAATAAATAAATAAAAATAACAATTAAAAATAATAGAAACTCTCATAGAATTTTTAATGGTTTTAATGGGAATTGTAATGGTCCCTGTGGGTCTCTAGTGGTAATTTGTTGCCTTCTATTGGTGGCATGTTATGTCTAGTAAATACCATTAAGGACCTATGTCTTTAATATGTAATGTAAACCATTTGGTAATGGTTAAAAGCTGATGACTGTAATGGTATTGTAGTGGAAAACTTTAGAATTTTCTTGATGGTTTTCTGCAGGGATAACAGCACATAAACATCTCCTCAGAGATGGGCACTAGTGGTAGGTTCAGTGCAGAGTTTCCGAATGACTTTATTATTTAATAAAAACATACACTTTATGCGATATATACACTTATTTGTATGGTATTTCTACATACCAGAAATTTTTGCCACTCCAGCAACAAGTATCCACAGTACTACCAGGTAAGGAGTCTCCATATGGCCCCATCTTACTGCCACTACAGGAAGATTTGTTAAGTTTGTCTCTCCGTGGTTATGCAGTGCCTCGCCAGACTGTTCTCCAGCCACAGGGGTAGATGCACATATCAGAAATGCAACCCCGAGAAAATATAGACGGGTTGAGCGAAGCATTGTGTTGGGTCACAGGTTCTTTCTGCCTTCTCCACACTTACAGCACGGTTATTCAATAGCTATGTCTAGTCCAGAGGTGCCCATGAAAGTAGCCTTCTCTCTCTCTCTCTCTCTCTCTCTCTCTCACACACACACACACACACACACACACACTCATCTACACTTTTTTTGGCCCTGGTCAGCACTGGTGCAATAGCCTAAGGGTAGAGTTCTTCAGAAATCCACTCACACCCTTTTAAACTGACCTTGATGGACTGTAGAGTGCTAAAAAAAAAAAAAATCCTCATTGGACACAGAGCTATGTGTGACGTTTATGAAACATTTTAAATATTCAAGTACAAAAAAAAAAAAAAGGGGGGTTCTCAAACTTCTCAAACTGTTAAAAAAAAGAAAAAACAAAAAAAATCCATATAGATTTATTTTATGAACATAATCTAACTATTATGCATATTAGCTGAATGTGCACAATAATACAGTATTTATTTTTATTTATTATGGATTTTAAAAAATATTTCTATTAAATATATTAAATTGATATTTTCATGAGATTCAAGTTGACATTATTTAAAGGACTGCTTGTTTCTCAGTTCTTCAGGTTCAGATTAAGACCTGTTCAATTCAAAATGTGACCACTAATATCAGTAATTCATAATTATAAGGACTCATTAATACATATTATACCTTTCATAATGGTGAGTTATGATTGGCAGCATTGGAACATATATCACACACACACACACCCAGGCTATCTTAAATACGATCATTGCCATTTTAATGCTTTTGAAAATTAAAATTTTTATATCATTAACACATTAAGGAGCACATTGTGTGTGAATGTTCTACTGTAGTTATTGAGCCGATGCCATTTTTTGTTGGTAATATAGATATCAGAATGTGTAGCATTTAGTAATCAACCATTTGAAATGTTATAGCAACATAATCAGCTAAATATTCAATATGACAAAAATGTAATTCCTTTATTTAATATTATATGATAACAAATATCTAGTGAAAAATCTCACCGTTCAGCTACTGTTTAAACCAGTGGTGTCAAACTCATTTTAGTTCAGGGGCCACATACAGCCTAATTAGATGTCAAGTGGGGCGGGCCAGTAAGATCATAGTATAATCACCTATAAATAACAAGAAGTCCATGTTTTTACCTTTGTTTTCATGCAAAGACATTTATATTTAATGAAATATCCTTTCTATAAAATATATCACGAGCAACCTCAGATTTCTTAAGACAAACATGTGCAATTTGATTCTGATTATCATTCACATATATGTGCATTACAACTGCTCACAGTGTTTGTACAAATGCAAAAAAAACTTCACAGGTATTTGGAACTGAAAAATATAGTATTTCACTTTAAAATTTATGGGTTAGGGTTAGCCCTAACCTTAGACTACTCCGTGATAACAAACAGCAGATGTCACATTGCCGCCATCTGCAGTTCAGTCCCAGAGATGTGCCGCGTCTTTTACCCCCTAGCAGATTATTTAGGAATAGCATTTTATTTAAAAATTACAAGTTCGTGTCTTTTATGCAATTTTTTTTTTTACTTTCAAAATTCGTCCTGCGGGCCGGATTGAACCCTCCAGCGGACCGGTTTTGGCCCGCGGTCCGTACGTTTGACACCCATGGCTTAAACGATAATATGAGTTACATGGCAGGATGTTAATGATTTATGGCTGATTTAATTTTTCTCCTGAAATGTGTACGCAGTCCTAGCTACGTGTTGGACAGACTGCGCTAAATGATTGTCACACTGAAGATGGTATGTTTGGTATGTCGAATTGGTAAAAAATAAAAACTTCAAACATACCAATTTCGATACAAAATATGTTTGCTTTTTGAACCTCATATTCCAAGTGGATACTTTGTCTTAACAAATGCACAACTGAGAACAGTAAGCATCATTATCCTTTTCTATGCGAGCGGTTGGTGATTTGTTTCATTTTAATTTGTACGGCGTGCATGTCACATATCCCACTTGCAAACCACACAAAAGGAACGACCTTGAAGTCGACGTTTTGTTACTAATGTCAAATGATTCAACAAGCTTTCCTAACACTCGTGTTCTCTGCAGAAACTTCATTGTAATGATTGACACGAGTCTTTCCAAATGTCTGTTAGTGAGTCTTCCGGTGTGAAGAGTGACAGAGTTTAGTATGATGTTATAGTGTTTCCTTTCAGTTAGAAACAGATTAAAGGTTATTCATACACTGAAATGGATTTGCGCTGTATATTAGACTGTATATTTAACGCTGAGACAGCACAGTCTTCCTGTGTGCTATAAAAAACACAGCAATGGAATGGTATTAAATCAAAAGCAGACATTATTATGTATGATTCGTTACATTATTACAAACAAAGTTTATACAACAGAAGTCAAATATTTCTTTCTTGTCGAGTATTGCCAAGTTATATGTTATATTCAGGGATTTGTGTTCGTCTGACATTTTTACTCTCTCTCACACTGAATTAAATACAGCAGGAGCGGGGCTGCTGAAGCCAGTGTCCCATACCGTAGCATCTCACAGCTTCAAGGACACACAATTACACAAGTGAGCCATTAGTTATTTCAAGCATACATTATTAACCCAGACTCTTTCCATACACTGGTAGTGAGAGTGGCACTGAGAAGAAGAAAAAAAAATCACTGCAGACAAGTAATATTTCCCAAAATGCTTTGTGTGCACTGGGTTATTAAATATACAAATGGCCTGCAGGGCATGGTTAAAAGAAATAAACACACACACACACACACACACACATACACACAAAACAGAGTGCTTAACTCTGTTCAATTGGTGTTAAATTTGCAGTGATGTTCCATAGCGAGAGTTGTTAACGAGTACAAACTTATCTAGAGATACCTTATTTAATGATTTAGTCCCCTAGTCCTAACACAACACCCATGACTACGTTAAACCTGCAGAATGCATCCAAACTAAGAATGTTATAAAGTATGAAAAGATCTCCCTCTGTGGAGGCAATGCCATCTCTATGTCTCCATGTCATCATATTTCTCTCAATAAAGTAAACCTCATATCAGTCCTATTATTAGCCGAAGCAGGATGTCAGTGTTGGCCTACCGAGTTTGCAAAGCCAGCAGACAAAGATCCATAGGGCCACCAGGTATGGGGTTTCCACATGGTGCCATTTCCAAGTGACGACCGGCAGTGTCATGATGGTTGTAGCAGAAGCGTTGGCAGTAGTTTCTGACCCTGTGCTACTGCTGGATGAGCTGCTGCTACTGCTGCTCCTTAACAGGTCAGCCCAGCACGAAGAACTGAATATTAATAGTACGACGACGAAAAAGCTCAGCCTGTGTAAAAGTGCCATGTTGGACAGGTTTCTGTGTGTTTTTTTCACCTGCTTGTCCTTTCTGACCTTGGAAGTCTTTTCTCCTGTAAACCTTGAGACTATTCTTACATACTTATTTCGCCTTACTTAGACCTAGACTCAGTCTCTTTCTATATGTCTCTAACACACTTTCGTCAGTCTGCAGCATGTATATACCACCTGCATCTATCCCTTCTTTATTCATTGCTCCTCCTCTGGCTCAATAGTGATTCAGTAATGGTTAGGATCCAGCCACACCCTCTTGACTCACCTGTATTAATAAGAACCAATAGCCAACATGAAACTGGATCCAGTTTTAAAAAATTGCTGTCCAACTCCAGTACTTATCAGTTGAGATAAGTCATTTTTCTTCAGTAATATTACTGTAGCAGACTACTGTTCTCTCTCAAACATCTTCCTGAAAATGTGTACATGAAGAAATGTCCAAACCAACACACAGTCAGGGAACTGTATAGTTTTAAGGTGTCAACAATGTAAATGTATAATCAAAGCATCAATAGTGGGCCTTAAGATCCAATTTAAGCTTATGTATCTTAGTGACGTCTTTCTACATTTGTGCTACTCTCTAGATCGAAACAAAATCTTTGCAGAATGCATAATTATGGGTTCTGTTCAGACAGTTTGTCGTGACAATAAAGGATTGTGTTCTAATTAAATTCTAAGGATTATGCTAAAAGTAGGTTTGGGAAATGATCAACTTACCATAAATGTTACAATCTTACATCAAACATAATTTACTGAAATTTACAAGGGGCTACCTGGTTTAAACACTAACCGGTTGGTGCACAGTTTCGGTTATATGCCCTTAGACTGGTTACACAGAGAAGTACCTTCATGGATAATTAAACAATATTTTATTTGAACCTTCAGACAACTGAATGTGCTCCGGTGCACTCCTTAGAACAATTAAGGAAGTTCTCTGAAACAGTGGCAAAATCAAGCACACTTTGACCGTGCAGTAAAATGGGCAAAGAAGTCATTTATCTTTGGGGTTTTTTCTTTCTTTTTTTTTTAATGTGTCCAAATAAATTTGTTTATTTTTTAAAAATGTGGATATGTTTAAGAACATGAAGAATGTACAATAATAAGATATGTAAATAATATTTTTGCATGGAAGATGGACAAGAAATGTACAGGATGGCTTAAATATCAAAATCAGGTAGCTTTGATTTCAAGATGAGAGCTGATCATCTGGACTAGAGCTCACATTTCTTGTCTTTTATTTCCCCTCTGTAATTAGCACTTGTGTTTGGTTTGTGAACTCTAGTTTGTCTAAATCTTTCCACCTTTGTTTTCTCTTAGTAATTCTGTACATTTTGCTCATTTGTTTCCTGTTGTTGAATCCGTCTCGTGTGTTATGCTCTATTGTAATACAGATAAAGGCCTGGGTTTTAATCAGCCTCTGAAGCCATCCTGTTGTGTGCTATATCCACCTCACGCCCATCTCGTGTTTAACCCAATAATGAAGCCATCTTCATCTTGTTTACAGTGCACCTTATCATATCCTGGCTTGCCTCTTCATTTATTCTTTTATTCCAGTTACCCGATATCTCATGCCATACTGAGACAACTCTGAGGTCTAGTGTTGTCAATAATTAGGTATTATACAGTATGTCCTTTGGAATCAATGAGGATATTCCAAATGCAAACAGAGTAGTGTGATGATGCAGGATATTTCTTTATAAAACACACTATGCTGGAGTATAAGGCTCCTGCAAGTAGTTATAAATGACCCTGTATTTCACAGTAAATTGCATTGGTTACCATCTTGATCCTATTATTATTATCGTTATTTTTATTTCTATTATTTTCATTGTGCCTAATGAGGTACAATTGCATGAGCAAAATCCATCTCATGTACACAGTTTCAGGCAGTGCATCATTAGAGATTTATTACTCGTACTTGCAGACCTTATCTTGACCAAATCTGGCAAATTGGCAAAATATCAATACTTTAATCACACCTGATTTTCTCAAGATGAGTAATTCCAAAATAGTGGCCACATCCCAGGATACAACATTTCATAAATCTGTTGAAACAACAGGTTTGGAAGAACTTGACTGCTCACAACATATAGCTAAAAATCTTCATGTATTTCCATTTTGCAAGAATGAAACTGTCCAAATTACTAGTTTCAAGAGTTTCCAATAGATATGAAACATTATTATTACTGGAAAGCTTTGTCAGGTTTAAAATTTTAAACTAAACACAGTTTCGTTATACTATTGCAATTGTAAATAATTTAGGAACTGTTGCTTCTTAGGTTGTTATAACATTTGTTAAATTGTTCTTTTACTAAATATTAGAGATGGATATCAAGCAAACATTTATACCAGTATAACGGCAAACGTTGGAATCAGATTTGGAAAAGGAATTGATTTTTGGAATTGGAAATGTTTGCACATAAAGAGATTTTGCTTTTAGGATTGGTTTTATTATATTTATACTTTGTTATATTAATTATACAGGGTGTCCCAAAAGTCTCCATACATAGGGGATTATGTTTGCCAGCAGCATCTCGGTTGTGCCTTCATCAGTGGATGTTCGTGTCCTGGACGTCCACTTCTTTACGGTTGGTCTGCAACACTTCCGGCCTTTTTGAATTTGTTAAGTTTGGTGAAAGTGTTGTGTGTGTGTGATGTGCTTGCCATGTTTCCTGTTAAAGTCCTTCACAACCTTGTGACATCTTCCTGATCCAGCCATAAGAATGATTTCAATACGTTCTTCTTGTGTCAAAGGCATTTTTAAAGGCTGTCTACACAAAATATATATAAAATATTTTTTTAAAGTATGAAACATTTTGGAAGACATTTTGCTAATTAATTTCTCTAATTGTAGTAAAAAGGTTTGGTGTTGATATACAATAATTCTACCTGCATTTCATTCAGTATCACTTGGGATACTGAATGAAATGCAGGAAAAAGAATTCTTCATGGTGGTCCAAGAGCTAGCATAAACTATTGGTGGAAAAAGTGATTATTTCCTTTAGTAAGTGGCCTGAGTGAAGACTGAGGCCGACACCAAGAACAACTGTATATGTTAAAGCCCTGATCAAGAGTCTTAGTAATTAATCTATAAACAAGACCACAAGATTTCCAGCTCTCTCAACGAAACAGACCTGTAAGTATGACTCATGATTTCCCAAGTCAGTACGAAACTCTCTTCCCAATACCATGACCTTCTGTCATTTTATCCAAGTTTGGAAGGTGGACCTACTTTGAATTTACTGTTTTGCCTTCACTGCAACCTGGTAAGCCAAGCTAATCACTTGAAGATCAGTTCAGCGAATGGGTATTTACAGTAACGCTAGTGAAAAAAGAACGGCTTTTCATATCTAAGTATAATACTCTGGGTGTGTATGCAACTTTATTAGAAAAATGTATATATATATGTATGTAGGGAATGACGAATCCTAACAGTGAATTAATTAATGTCACACGCACATGCATGCAAATATGACCCACCATCATCTCAAGGCTGTCCATGACATTGTTTATTTTGATGTAGCCACTAATGATACATGTAGTACGCTGCTTAACTGCTTACAAAACAGTGCATGTTGTGTCAATGTTCTTGTTGCAGGTGTGGGTGGAACATAATATTCATCTGTAACATGAGGCATATAATCTCTTTCCTCAATCAATAATTTTTCACTCCCTTGATTTCACTGTTTTGTAGTCAAAGGTGGATAGAGTATTATATGGGGACTGTGGAAAGTTAAGACATTTGCTAATTAATGTCAGCTGAGTATGCTAAGCACTCCTGACATTTTAACTTGTGTTTTTCTGTGGATCTCTAGGTGGATTTGTTGTCTCTATAAGAAAGGATTCACAATGTTTAGTATAACACCAAGGCAAATAGCAACATATCCTCCTACTACAACAATAATACAAGTATAATCCTGGATGACTCAATCAACAATCAGTCTGTCTAAGAATTCTGAGCGTTGCAAGACTGTGATTTGTCAAACTTTTTTTTTTTAATCACTTTATTTGATTGAACATACTACTGTATAAACCAAAAGCCTTCTGCACTCGATTTTGATACACTTTGTCTCATTTTATTTAGGGTTTCTACTTTTCTACTTATTGAACAGTTAATCATTTCCGTTTGACACAATAGACTCTGATGCTCATACTCATGTTCCTGTTAACACTATTAGCACATTTTGACTCTATAGTATGCAGCTATAGGAGAGAAATCACACTATCCAGATGAGGATGGGTTCCCTTTTGAGTTCTCTCCAGGATCCTTTCTTATGTCTTGACACTAAAAGTGGAACTGTGAGCAATCTTGAGCATTACATTTGTACTTATGTTCTAAGTCTGAGAACCACGAATGTTCAAAATGTTTATATATCTACATGTATCTTGTAATGTGCTCTAGATATAAATTTTTCAAGCAGCTAGGACCATCCTGACCCGAGATATTGAGGTTTCTATAAACAGCTGTATAACCAAACTTTTTTGTGTGCCAAAGACAAAAAGATAGCCGTCATAGTTAAATCAAGTAAAATAAAAAAAAAACAAATGGTGGTTTTGCAATGCCAATACATAGTGGTAATCATCCCGAAAAAAATACTGATTCATTTATAAATTTCAAATTTATACCCGGATTTTTGTGATGCTGCTGTCCATTGTTAAAAGCACTATATAATAAAATTGAATTGAATTGAAATTGACGAATGCTTAAATGTTAGTATGAAATAACAGGTTTGAGATTTGTTATGTTCATTTTCCAGAACTGCTTTATTCTGATCAGGTCACCCTGAACAGGATGTCAGTCCAACATTCAGACAGACATTCACACACTCATTCACTAAAGAGCAATTTAGTGTAGTCAGTGTACCCACTGGTATGTTTTTGGGAGGTGGGAGGAAACCTACATGGACACAGGAATAAACGCAGAGAAACTGCACACAGACAGCTGCACGAGCTCAGGACCGAACCATGGAGCTGTGAGGCGGCAATAGTTCCTGCTACACCACCTTACCATTTGTATTTAAGGCAGTCACAGATATATATTGTACTGCATCACAAATTCATAAACATTCAGTATATAGTATGAACTGTAGAATTATATTTCAGGCCTTACTTTGGTTTGTCCTTGGCCGACCCAATGCAATAAGTCAAAACTAGTTTTTAAGCCATTTGGATTACTTAGAGCTACATTCAGCACAATTGTCTGTACTAAACACACCCCACATCAGGTGTGCCCAAATATTTAAGACCAAACTGTAATCTGAGTGTTGAGTCAGGTAATCTCATATTTCCAGACAGTCCTCCCATGTTTAAAATGGGATTACTTTCCACTGGGCTACATGCACCTTTTACATGAATTAACTAATCCGTTTTACTACTCGAAACACATCAGTGATATTTAGAAAGAAAGCTAGTTCTTCAGTTTAATATTTAATTACAGAAACCACGATGTATCACCTTTACCATAACCTTAAGTCCTCTTGAGTTCTTGTTTTGCAATAAGCATTATTGTTTATTATTTTCATTATTATAAGTCTTCTCACTAAAACACATTTGATTCAACTCATATAATGAACAAATCACATATTAGGAAAATGCCTCTGCAATGTCTGTGTGGAATAATACAGCAACTTCTGGTCTTGTTTACTAATGCAAAAGAGGCTAATGCATCTTTAATTGTTCATTGAGTGGCACAAATGTAGCCTGAAGTCTCTCTGGAGGTTCAGTTAACCCCTGTTTGAGTTATCTCCTGAACATAGCATTTGATTACCATTTGGTATGTGACTGGCAGATAACATTAACACTGACAATTGGGTGTCTATTTGGTGCTCCACCAATTGGAATTGGTATGGCCAACATCATTCAGTGAGGCTAGAAATATAGTTTGATGTTTAAAAAGAAACTGCGTCCTCTGCCCATTTCCCATGTCTTTGAAGCTTGCTTTCCATACCAACTGAACAACCAGTTTATCAAAAGTGAAGGATGGCAACCTTGTTTCCTGGTTTATCACTGAAGTGGTTACTGGAGCCAGACAGCTGGCTAGGGTGAAAAAGGCACATCAGATACAGCTGATCCCAGATAATGTGACTCGAACACTTGATGATCACTATCATAGGAAATGGGCAGAGTGTGTGTAGTAGCCAAAGCCCACCATATTGGATTTTACTACATTCATTCCTGAGACAGTTTGTTGGTATATCAGCAATCCAGACAGTGTTCTTGAATAATTGCTCCACCAGTTTTATCTCTGATTCACAATGCTCCAACAAACAATGTCCCAAGAAACCGAAGTAGGAATGAGGATTTGTTTAATTTGTAAGTAAAGTAATGTAATGTTAAAAGAAAACAATCCCACTTGGCCTTTTTCTACTAAGTATTTTAGCTGTTATGCTGAAAATACCAGCTACAGACAAATCATATGGACAAACAAATCAGCAAAAATCATGAAAATAAATAGGCTGTGAATTGATATAGTCTAGAGCCAAACCGATGCACGCAAAGAGGTATCGGAATCTTCTGTGGAGACCGTATTTGGCCCAAAACCTTTGCACGGTATGGAATAAGTGCAGTGTGGATTTACTAGGCAGTAGTGATTTAGGCACAACAGGATGTTATGCTTGCATTGATGTCCATCTTCATACTTGCATGTAATGTGAGTGTATTCTCTAGTGGACACGGTCATATATACCAAGAAAGGCAAAGCAAAAAAGAATCTCAGAGCCAAAAACAACGGAGAGGTCCGTGTTTCACAAACATGAAACACAGGGAAAAGGAAAGGTTTGTAGATATTCAGTTTGGAAAATGCAATAAAGAGAAATTTATTGTTTACACCTGAGATGTATTTAGTGCTATATTACTCTGAACTCCTTTATAAAAACCCATAAGGGACGCAATGTCTAGTGACAGCATTTCACACACACCCCAAACAGTCTCAAACAGTCAGCGTTCACATGAAGGCTGGTTGACGCACATCACCATAGATACGCATGACATGCTTTTAACTTTTAGGAGGACAGCACACGTGTCCGTCTGGGCATCTTTATACACCACTCTTACCCAGAAACCACCTCTCTGCTTTGTTATGTAAATACAGTTCGTTCAGAAGTATAAACATGTTGAGTGTGAATTCAAGGTTTGCAGTAGGCTTACACTGTCACCTCAGCTTCTTTCAGTTTTAATCTTGTTAGTCACAAAAGTCACAGGTCACAGGTTATAAAACTCAAGGCCCATGGGCTAAACATGTTCCGCTGTGTTGTTTTATCCAGTTTATGTGAAATTATGTTCAAACGAACCGTATCACCTATTACTCAACATTTGTTCACCAGTTTCATGTAGTATAGTGACTGCCTGTGCTCACATCTCTTAACACTGGTAAAAATGATGATAATGATGATCTGCTGTGTGTGATGCAAGTCAGGCACGTATCTGAAAAAGATTAAAAAACATGTAATTCAAAAAAGAACAGAACTAGTCATCTTTTCTGTAGTTAAAAGAAAATCTTATAAACTTCATATGAAGCAATATCAAAGTGAATCACTTCAGTGAATCCTGTTCCATTAAAGCAAAAGTAAACAAAAAACGACTTTTCCAAGGGAACTGTAGAATAGTCTATGAAATATTACATTTAGACTGCTTTTAGTCATCCCCACAGTGCCGAGTAGTGAATGTGCACAATGCTGCCAAAAGTATGTGGACACCTGACCATCACACCCATACAGTATGCGGTTCTTCCCAAAACTGTTGCCACAAAGTCGGACACACACACATGTACAGAATGTCTTTGTATGCTGTAGCATTACAATTTCTCTTCACTGGAACTAAGAGGTCCCAACCTGTTTCAGCATGACACAAAGTGCACAAAGCAAGCTCCATGAAGACATGGTGTGTTAAGATTAGAGGAAGGTAGAAGAACTCGTGTGTCCTACACACAAAAAAGCTGATGTTGACACACCTGGATTGGGGGGAGCTGCGTATTCTGCCAGAGTAAAGAGGTAGGCTGTTTCCTACTCTTCTTCTGTAGACTTTATAGAAACTAGCTCCTTATGAATTCAAACCATTTTAGTTTTAAAATAATATTATACTTAATTGTCAATAGTGACAAAACAAAAAAATAAAAAGGCAATGCAAGAAGTTATAGAAATATAGAAAATATATACAACAGGATCAAATGAAATGAAAAAAATAATAATAATAAGTTGAATGAAATAAAACTAGTTTCTGAATCAAATCAAATACTCATAGATTTTTGCACAGATGGTCTAGGTCAGGGGTGTTCAATGTCCAGCCCCAGTTAGCTCAAATTTAAAAGCCTTTTTTTTTGTCTTTGAGTACACTTGCAAATTAATTTATGAATGGTCTTTAGTCATAAAGCTACAGACAAAGAGCATAATGTTCATTCAAAAGGTGATTTCTTTTTTTTTCTTCTTCTTCTTTTTTTTTCAGTTTCATTTTTATTGAACATTTCTAGTGAACATTTCCACTGAACATTTCTGTGAACATTTCTACTGAACATTTCTGATGAACATTTCTGCTGAACACGTCTACCAAACATGTCTGCTGAACATTACACACAGCAGTAAACATTCACAGGCCTTTTTTCTTGTTATACTAACAAAGGAAAACAAAATTAAAAGCACAGAAACCCCGCCAAGGGCTCATCATGGCTACTCAATAACTGTCGCTGGTTACATAGATATTGTAAAACCCAACAACAGGCACAAACATTTAAGTGGGAAGTGTCTGTAACTCCATAAAGTATACAATAAAGGGATGCTTTTTTATAAAAAAAAAAAAAAATTTTAATAAAACATGATCAAAGTTTGGAGCATATACATTTAGCAACAATAGCTTTCTTTCCATTAGAGTACCAGCTACTATAATATATCTACCGTTCGTATCAGCGATAACATTAGTGGACGAAAACTGTAACCTTTTGTCAATTAAAATAGCAACCCCTCCTGCTTTCAAATTAAAGTTCTCATCCAAGAGCAGTGTAACCTTTGATCATCTTTAATACATAGGTGCGTCTCCTGTAAAAAATACTATATTGGAGTTTAAACGTTTCAAATGTATAAAAACCTTACAGTGCCTTGCGAAAGTATTCGGCCCCCTTGAACTTTTCAACCTTTTGCCACATTTCAGGCTTCAAACATAAAGATATTAAATTAAAATTTTTGTGAAGAATCACCAACAAGTGGGACACAGTTGTGAAGTGGAACGAAATCTATTGGATATTTTAAACTTTTTTAGCAAATAAAAAACTGAAAAGTGGTGCGTGCAAAATTATTCGGCCCCCTTTACTTTCAGTGCAGCAAACTCACTCCAGAAGTTCAGCGAGGATCTCTGAATGATCCAGTGTTGTCCTAAATGACTGATGGTGATAAACAGAATCCACCTGTGTGTAATCAAGTCTCTGTATAAATGCACCTGCTCTGTGATAGTCTCAGGGTTCTGTTGAAAGCAGAGAGCATCATGAAGACCAAGGAACACACCAGACAGGTCCGTAATACTGTTGTGGAGAAGTTTAAAGCCGGATTTGGATACAAAAAGATTTCCCAAGCTTTAAACATCCCAAGGAGCACTGTGCAAGCGATCATTTTGAAATGGAAGGAGTATCAGACCACTGCAAATCTACCAAGACCTGGCCGTCCCTCTAAACTTTCAGCTCAGACAAGGAGAAGACTGATCAGAGATGCAGCCAAGAGGCCCATGATCACTCTGGATGAACTGCAGAGAACTACAGCTGAGGTGGTAGAGTCTGTCCATAGGACAACAATCAGTCGTACACTGCACAAATCTGGCCTTTATGGAAGAGTGGCAAGAAGAAAGCCTTTCTTCTTGCCGAAAGTGGCTTTCATCTTGCCACTCTTCCATAAAGGCCAGATTTGAGATTTCAGTTTTTTATTTGCTAAAAAAGTTTAAAATATCCAAGAGATTTTGTTGCACTTCACAATTGTGTCCCACTTGTTGGTGATTCATCACAAAAAATTTAAATTTTATATCTTTATGTTTGAAGCCTGAAATGTGGCAAAAGGTTGAAAAGTTCAAGGGGGCCGAATACTTTCGCAAGGCACTGTATATCTCTTGACAGGATTACCTCTGACGTTCCAACAAATAAATCTTAAAGGCATGCCTGTCCCAGCTGGAGTGGGACCACCCCCAAACACACACCCAAAGTCTCCATAAAACAAGGGAGACAGCAGTGTTTCCCACCAAAAGTTGTCCACAATGTGAAAACAACTCAAAGAGTAAGCTGAACTAACCAACAAAATGACCTAAACAAAATTTTTTTTACCTTTTTAAGGCTTGTAACAAATAATATAACACAGTGTAGCATGTAAAGTTGAGGAAATAACACGAATAAAATTAAATAAACAGAAACTCTAACACAGTCAGAGAATCAAAACAGAGAAACAAATTAATACAGAAGTAGATTTAAAAGGTTTGAGTCCACAAAATCTAGACGAAGTAATGCAACAACAATATCTTCACTAAGAATCCAAACCATACGTAACCATCACTCCTCATGCACCACTGCCGGAGTTGTTTATTGTTGTTTATTGTAACATTAATGACATTTCTGTTTGCATCGCCAGTTGTTATTGTTGTTGTGGGAGCAGTGAAGTGACTAAACATAAGAAGGAGCTTGTGGACTCTCTGGGAACTTTGGAAAACCAGTGGAATAAATTTTGGAAGCCACTGTATACACACCCATCGTTCACTTTATTAGGAACACCTGTACACCTGCTCATTTATGCAGTTATCTAATCAGCCAATCATGTGTGCAAAAAATCATGCAGAAACAGGTCAAGAGTTTCAGTTAAGCATTAAGATCTCGGTGACTTTAATCATGGCCTGGATATTGGTGTTAGATGGGCTGGTTTGAGTATGTCAGAAAATGAAACCGATCTCCTTGGATTTTCAAACACAACAGTCTGTAAAGTTTACACAGAATGGTGCGAAAAACAAAAAACGTCTTGTGAGTATAGCGTCTGCAGGCTGAAACACTCTGGGTGCATCTCAATCATCTCTGTAGATCAGTAGTCAGGGCACTGATCACAGACCAGGGAGTCGGCCATTTTAATGGCTGACTCATTCGCAAAATCCTTCCAGTGCATTGGGACATTCACTGCTCCCTAAAAAAATCCCACAATGCACCGCAAAACCCAGGAGGCATCGATGCTCACTATTATTATTAATAATCACTATTATTACTGGAAATGACATCATGTTTTCTGAAACCTATCAGCTCGAAACAAAATGGCAGACGAACTCTCGGCTAACCTCATCTAGGAATGTAAGCAGCAAGTCATCGTTGTTGTAGCTCTCAAATTATTACTTAGCAATTACTTTTTACTTTATTTGACTACTATAGCCTATGGCTACAGTTTGTTTGATTCTTTAACGACTTTAATGATTTTTAAAAAATCAAAAATCCAGTGGCTACCTATGATCTTGCTTGAAGTACTAAGAAACAGATCAAGCTAACAAATGTCGATCACATATAATGTCAGAAAGATATTGGTCCAGCCTGTTGTTAATAAATGCCAGTGGTGACGTTTCACAATGCGACTCGAGTTGCCGGAAATTGAGTCTTCAGTTTCCGAATGTGTAGTAAGTCAGGGTCCATACCAGTGCCTGACCTGGTGTACATGATATACTTGGGAGCTGATTGAGACGCTCCCCTTGTTGATGAGAGAGATGACAGAATGACCAGACTGGTTCAAACTGACAGGAAGTCTAGAGGAACTCCAATATTTTATTGAATTTGATAAGTTTGGTGCTGTAATAGGTTGCCTATTTTGGTTGTGGTGTTACTGTTAACAGTTTTTTTTGTTGTTGTTGCTGTTGTTTTGTTTTTCGGTGTCTTTAAAAACCCCTGAGAAACTTCAACCCTGTCAAAACGGCAGTAGTCTCACAAGACTCGAACTCCCAGGGTGCTGTGCGGTCAACTTCTGACAGCACCGCCGGGTTGTTTTCCTCTAATTCAGCCTTTTCATGTTTCAGGTCACTGTAGAGTTTATCTCGGTATATCGCGATAATCGTGTGATTCATTCCTTCACAGCGGTCAAAGTTCCAGCCCGGGCTTCATGTCTACAGCTTACACCGCCGCAGAACTTCTGTGTTATTGAGAGAGAGTGTGTGTGTGTGTGTGTGTGTGTGTGTGTGTGTGTGAGAGAGAGAGAGAGAGAGAGAGAGAGAGAGAAGGACAACAGGTAAGCGGAGGAGACTCGATGAGGTTCAGATGTCTCCCTGTTGGAAATGTCGTGCACTACACTGCGCGAGCGCTACTTTTTTTCACGGAAGTGTAGAAGCATTTGAGCTCCGTATATCCGCCTTCCCTTCCGTCTGCAGTTCTGGGTTTGTTTTTTGTTTCGGTTCTGGCGCGAGTCTGGTGGACATTGTAACATTGTGAAAGTGTAAGTTCTCGGCAGCTGCAGTGGTGTTGGGAGATGATGTGAAAGCTACACGTCAGGACTCGGCTTACCCGAGCAGATCTTCACCTGGACACACGGTCAGAGTCACCTTCCCCAACCATACACTCTGTAGGTATGTCTAAGTGCAAGTGTGTGTATATATATATATATATATATATATATATATATATATATATATATATATATATATATATATATATATATGTATACAGTATATAATATAACTGCTGTGTAACACTCATACTAATCATATGGCACTAATCCCACCATGTAAGGAGACTCTCTGCTGAGTGACTTTAGTTTCAGAAAGAAAAAAAAAAAAGAAAAAACTGAAACCATTCTGTCTCAGTGGTTTCCATATATAAGTGAAACACATCTACCTTAGGTTTATGTGTAGGTTTATAAGTGTAATAAATAATGTATAAGTGGGGTAGGGCCGGGCGATATGACAAAAACATCATAAAAAACATCATATCACGATCCATGAGGACATTTTAACGACACAGAATGTGTATCACGATACATCATTTAGGGAGTAAAATAAACAAAAGAACCTTGTCCAGGGTGTACCCTGTCTTGTGCTCGATGCTCCCTGGGATAGGCTCCAGGTTTCCCCGCGACCCTGAAAAGGAGTAAGCGGTAGAAGATGGATGTATGGATGGATGGATGGATGGATTAAGAAAAGAAAACCATTAAACTGGGTTGGACGGTAGTTTTCTTTAACGTCTACAAATACAAAGAAGGTTAAGTTTTTGTTTTTTGAACTGAGCGGCATCTGTTTATTTGTGATTTAAAAACATTCAAAAATACATCGCCATACCGACAATATCTCGGGGTAAATGTATTGTGTAATCACGATATCAACATTTTTACAACATTTTGGCAGACACCCTTATCCAGAGCGACTTATAAATCAATCAAATCAAATTCAACTTTATAAATAAAGTTGTATAAATCTCATTAATACAACTGAGCTGTTGTGGGTTAAGAGCCTTGCTCAAGGGCCCAGCGATGGCAGTTTGGCAGTGCTGGGATTTGAACTCATCACCTTCCAACCAGTAGTCCAATGTTTTAACCACTGAGCTACCACTACCATATAATATCAATCTTATATTGAGATATTGCCCAGTCCTATAAGGATGTAATTACACACTTGGGTCACAAAATGATTCAAATTCTATTCTTAGAATATTTTGAACAAAACTTGAATGAAGAAAATTTATGCCTGAAAAGACTCCCTTTTTCTGAATCATAAACAATACAATACAAGGTACATTTTTGTCTATGAACCCGATCATAGAAAATTATCGATTGTGAACATAACGAGCAACATAGCAATGCCTGAAGTGTCATTTTAACCTGATAGACCTCCAAAAGCAGCTAAAATGCCTGTCTTCTGTGGCCTCGTTTTCAGGCACTGAAAGGTGGTTGTGTAACCATATAACATATAATGCATGTCTGACGTTGTGATCCGGAGCTATCGTTCACTTCACAGGTGCAGATTCCCAGTAATGGTGCAGGCTCTCCACCAAAGAATGTGATTATGTGACCAGCACATTCTCTCTATATTTGAACTCTTGTGCAGACTGGGGCCTGCTGCTGTTCAAACAATGCAAATGCATGAGATGCGTTAATTAATAGATCGCTGATTACCATGATGTGAATATTTATGATCTTCAAAACATTTTAGTGTTTATTTAAAGATGTGTTCCCATTAGAACATAGATAGATAGATAGATAGATAGATAGATACATACATACATACATACATACATAAATACATACATACAGACAGACATACATACATACATACATACATACATACAGACAGACATACGTACATACATACATACATACATACTTTATTGATCCCCAAGGGGAAATTCAGAAAATGGCCTAAATATGGCAAGAATTGAGTATGTGCCAGCAGTGCTTATGAGCAAGTTCAAAAATTGCCTCCATATTACCTTGCTATAGCTCATTTATCTGAACATGCCGCTTTCTCACACGCCTGTAACGACCAACAAACATTCAAAGCACATTTTACTTGAAAACTCCATATAGTGATGCGTATATGCCAGAATAAATAGGTTGAGAACTAAAATATAAGGCTCAGATTGATGGTCACAATAGTGAGTTTAAATATAAATCAAAATAGACTTTTACACTAAGAGTGTAACACTGGTGCCATCATACACTGGTTTTAACAGGGCTGAGCAAGTTAATTAATTGCAAATCATAATGGAATTCACAAATAAACACTTTCAACAGCAACAAATCTTAGAAATGCATTTGTGGAATTTCCATGGCAATTAAAAAAAAAGGTCAGCTGTTTCTTGTTCCTGCTGATGGGTGACAGTAATATTTATTACACACAGTGAGAGAAATCAGCAGTGACCTGCATTTCACAAGGCCTTCATCACACAGAGAGTGCATGTTGTGGAGACAGGTCACTGGTGTAAGTGATATACAATGTGAGAGTTTAGTACTGAGTAGGTCATCAAGGTCATGACAGGTGGGGAAAGTCCTTCTGTGTATTTGGCACACAAGTAATATCAGAAACAATAATTAGAGAAATCACTCCCACAGTAATGATTATACAGTCGGTGATTGTGCTGGTTGATTAGAGAGACCTTTGACAGTTTGAACACAAACGTTTATGTAGTTTTCACTTTTCTCATTGAAAATGCTCTCTCTCTCTCTCTCTCTCTCTCTCTCTCTCTTCTCTCTCTCTCTCTCTCTCTCTCAGAGTCACCTAAGCATGGATCATCACCATGTATTCAACACCCTGGAGACAGTGTGTGAGGAAGCCATCTCTGCCATCTCTATGCATTCAAGTTTGCTACAGAATGATGCCACCAGTCAGTTGCTGGCAACAATGAGACGCATTCATGAACATGGGCAAGCTCTCAAGGCCCTGGTCAGTGGCTTTGCTGCTGTGTATCACCATTTTGATTTTAACACAGACACCCCTGCAAATGGCTACCGCACCTTAATCAAGGTATGGTTAAACTCTATCTCTCTTTGTATTTATTTATTTTAGAGACACCTTTCATGAAAAGTAGAAAGGTTCCAATATTTATGGAGGTATCTGTAACGTAGATGTGTGACCTGTCTGGCTGAATGTCTGTCTCTCAAACATGTTTCAGCTCATTTAAGTTGCACCGTGTTAATTACTTTAAAATAATAATTGTTAAATTTTTTGTTTGTTTTAGTCCTGCTCTGTGTTTTGTCTGCAGGTGGTCCTGTCCTGTGTACTCCACATAATCCAGAAGGGCCGCTATGTTGCCTCCAACTGCGGGGGGATGTTTTTTCGTGTGGAGCACAATGCTGGTGAGATGAAGGCGTACTGCATGGCACTTTGTCAGCTGCGTGCTCTTCTCTACCTGGCACAGCATTTACTCAACAACAACGAACATGGGCAGCTCCACTCGCTGGAAGACGAAGTACTGAGCAGGAGGTTCGTCAGAGAGTACACATCTATGCACAAGGCCTGTTTCTATGGGCGTTGCCTGGGCTTTCAGGTAAGTAGCTTAGGGCCTTTGTGTGCATGTTCTGAGCGTTTATGCTTGTTCATTAATGCTTTTTTGTAACGACATACTTTGCATATCGTCACTTTGCAATACAGTGTGTACTAAGCTCTAGTTTGTATGAACAATGGGCCTGAGTATTTTAGGTGTTTTTATAACATTAATAGTGTTAAAGCACACACATATTAGTGATTCAATGAATTCCATGAAATGTTCGTCTCTCTGTCTGCTAGTTCTCTCCTTCTCTCAGGCCTTTCCTACAGACAGTGGTCATCAGTATGGTATCATTTGGAGAGAACTACAATAAACAACAGACTAGATTAGGTGAGTGTAAACCAGGCCGGTTCATGAACATGGCACTAAAATATTTTAATGGCTATATATATAATTTAATATCAGTCAATGAATTAAGGGTGTAACGATGTACTCCGGTCACGATTCCATTCAATTCACAATACTGATGTCACAATTTGATTCAATTCAATTCTCAGAATATTTTGAACAAATTTTAATTTGTAAATTTGAAAAAACTTCTGTGACCTCTGTTATGACGTTGTTATGTAACTGTCAAGAATATAATGAGTCTGTAGTTGTGATCCGGAGCTCTCAGGACCATGTTCACTATAAACACTTATTCAGCACTTTATTAGGAACAGCTATACACCTACGCATTTACGCATTTATCTAATCAGCCAGTCATGTGGCAGCAATGCAGTACATAAAAAGATGCAGATACGGGCCAGTAGCTTCGTATATTGTTCACATCAACCATGAGAAGGGGAAAAGATATGACCTTAGTGATTTTAACCACAGCATGGTTGTTGGCAACAGGCGGGCTGGTTTGAGCATTTCTAAATTCTGTGATCTTCTGTGATCTTCAGTACCCTTCGCAGTCACGGGATCTGAATCCATTAAAACACCTTTAAGATGTGGTACAACGGGAGATTTGCAGCATGAAAGTGCACCTGAAAAATCTGCAAGAATTGCGTGATGCAATCGTGTCAACAAGGAATGTTTCCAACATCTTGTGGAATCCATGCTATGAAGAACTGAGGCTGTTTTGAGAGCAAAGGGAGGCCCTACCCAGTATTAGTATAGTCTTCGTAATAAAGTGCTCAGTGAGTGTATGGATTTTAACTCTGTGGATTGCACCAATTAGGACCTCTGGTGTCCAAACAGTATAGCTGCATTAGATGCATAATTAATAGAATGCTGATACACACGATGTGACTCGCACATTTCATTGATGCACATTATAAGTTGTTTGCACCGTGATGCTTGGTGTCACATTGCATTGTTACACCCCTGCCATCAGTGAATAATCTCAGGCATGGCATATGTGATGTATCCATTCTTTGATCTGTTGTGTCTGCATGCATGTGCACACTTCTTGCATTTACAGTGGGTTGTGAAAGTATTTATACCCCTTGAGTTTTTGTAAACTTTTTTGTGTTATATTTTCAGTTTAAAATGGATTAAATTGACTTTTTTGGCCATTTAGCTACACACAGTAATCCATAATGAAAAAACAAAAACATGTTTAGAAATCTTTGCAAATTTATCAAAAACTGAAATCTCTCATTTAGATACACATTCACACCCTTTATTCAGCTCTTTAACAGCATTTACAGCTTTGCGGTTTCTTAGAGACGTCTCTGCAGCCTTTGCTGACCTGGATCTGGGCAGTGTCTCCCGTTCTTCATAGAAGATCCTCTTGGGTTCAATCAGATTGGATGGGGAGCATCTGTGAACTGCCATGTTTGGGCTTCTCCACAGATGTTCTATGGGGTTCAAGTCTGGGCTTTGACCGAGCCACTCGAGCACATCCAGAGACTTGTTTTGAAGCCACTCCAGCGTTGTCTTGGCTGTATGATTTAGGTCATTGTCGTGTTGAAAGGTACATTTTCACCCCAGTCTGACGTATTGTGCACTCTAAACTAATAGCACAATGCTGCCACCATCATGCTTCACCATGTGGATGGTATCACCAGTTGATGAGCAGTGCCAGGAGGTTAAATTTTTAGAATCTTTGTCCTCATGCTTTCAGAATCCTTTACATGCCTGGCAAATGCCTTTTACTCAAGAGTGGCTTGTGTCTAGCTAGCTATGCCTGATTAAGCCATCAAACTATGCCTGATTGATTGAGTATTTCTGAGATGGCTGTCCTTCCAGCAGGTTCTGCCATCGCTCTAGTGAAGCTCTAGTGACCATGGGATTCTTGGTCACCTCTCTGACCGAGGCCCGTCTAGCCCGTTTTGTGGATTACAGAGAGTTCCTTGGACTTCATAGCTTGGTTTTTGGTCTGACATACACTGTGAATTGTGGGACCTTATACACACAGGTGCCTTTCTAAATCTTGGACTCCGGTCAAGTTTTAGAGATTATTTGAGATTATCTACAAACATTTATAAAACCATATTTTTGCTTTGTTATTACTGATTATTGTGTGTAGATTAATGATCAAAAAACTGAATTAAACTATATACAAAAATTGTGCAAAAAGTGAAGGGGTCTGAATACTTTCCAAGCTCACTGTATACACTTCTTTTAGTTTGGAAAAGAAAGGTGCTGAGGATGTGTTAGCATCATGCAATTTGCATAGTGTTAAGGAACTGCTGAAGTCACTTCCTATGATTCAGTAAATAAAAAATATTTATTTGTAGGAAGGGCAGCACTTTCTGTCATTACTTCTGGGAAGTACGTGGTGGATCCTGAGCTGAGGGGAGCGGAGTTTGAACGCATCACTCAGAACCTGGATATGCATTTCTGGAAAACCTTTTGGAACATCACTGAGACAGAGCTGATATCAGTTAGTTGGATTTTTTGTGGCTCCTTTTATTGCATTTTGGAAACAACAGTCACTCAATCACACCAGTGTTTCTCAATTATTTTATTAACTTCATGAAATCAAGTCTCACAGTCTTCATAAATTGATCTCGATTCTGTAAGAAATAGATAAAATCTATTTAGCCTGACTTTAAGCATCTGAGTGCATAACAAATTTAAGATTCCTAGTCTAATGTCTTGATGTAGCACATCAAGAGTTTGTGGATATCTGACCATCACACCCATGTGTGCTTGTTGAAAATCCATTCCAGATTTGTTCCCCCTTTGCTGTTATAATAAGCTCCACTCTTCTGAGAAGACTTTCCACTAGATTTGAAAGTGGCTGTGGGGATTTTGTTCATTCAGATACAAGAGGATTAGTGAGGTTGAGGTCAGGTGCTGATGTTGAGGAGACTTCAGTTCCAGTTGATCCAAAAGGTGTTCAGGGGGGTTGAGGTCAAGACTCTGTGCAGGACACTCGAGTTCTTCCACCTTCTTCCAACCTTAACACATCATGTCTTCATGGAGCTCGCTTTGTGCACTTTGTGTCATGCTGGAACAGGTTTGGACCTCTTAGTTCCAGTGAAGGGAAGTTCTAATGTTAAGCATACAAACACATTCTGTACAATTGTGTGCTTCTGACTTTGTGGCAACAGTTTTGGAAGGCTCATATATGGGTCTGATGGTCAGGTGTCCACAAATCTAATTATCAAAAAATCTACTCAATGGTTGTACATGACAATAACTTTTTTAGTTGCTTGGCTAATTCTGCTGAATATAAATTATTTTACTTAAAAAAAAATGGGGGGGTTGCACTTCTAGGTGTCACTGGTTGAAAGTGATCCCCCCCCTTATTTTGTGACAGTACCGAGTCACAAAATAAGGAATGTACTTGAGGAGCAGAAGTTCCTGTATATTATTTCAATATATATTCAAAGTGCTCATGCCATAAGGCCAGTAGTGATTAGATTGTTATCTCTCTTTTCAATCTCACTGTCCCTCCAGAGTTTAGCGAGCATCAGGTCACATGCTGTGCAGGTGAATTGTACTCTAACAATTCCAGGTGAGCCACTGAGTTTACCTCTAGCCTCAGACACAAGTCTGTCAGTCACAGTGCCGCCTCCCATTGCCCACTGGGGGCCGGGACCCGTTCAAGTACGCCTCATCTCTCACATACTCCGCCAGGGACAGGTGCGTCGTGACACACTGTGGTTGTGGTTGTTTATGTGCATATTAATACAAGTCAGAACATTTTGATTCAACAGGTGACTAAAAGCCACTGACACACTACTTCTTTCTCTTTCTCTGCAGGATAGTGCTGAGTTGCTCTCATTCACTCGGTCTGAGGGATCTCAACTCTCTCTTCCTGTAGGCCTCAGGCCTCAGAGTGGCCCCCTCTCTCCATGGCTCCTCATCCACTTCCATGGGGGTGGATTTGTGGCTCAGACCTCTAAATCTCATGAAGTATGCTAAATCTGTTTGTTTATAGAGAGATATTTTATTTGAATGTATTACTCTCTTTGAATGAAAGTCTCTGTATGTAAACTGTTCAGTCTTGATATGATGTCCACTTTCAGCTTCCTGTACCTATTATTTATATCAGTCTTGGATTTCTCTGATTTCTAGAGTTACCTAAAGAGCTGGTCAAAGGATTTGAATGTGCCCATTCTATCTGTGGATTACTCACTGGCTCCTGAAGCCCCCTTTCCTCGGGCTCTGGAAGAATGTTTCTACGCTTACTGCTGGGCTCTAAAGAACTGTCAATTACTGGGTACACAAATGCATGCAAAAGATAAAAAAATAAATGAAACACAATTTTCATAGTGTCGAGAGATTCATAAACGTTACCCCCAATATTTTCTCTCAGGCTCGACAGCAGAACGTGTGTGTCTAGCAGGAGACAGTGCTGGTGGGAACCTATGCATCACTGTCTCTCTGAAGGCCATGTCTCACGGAGTAAGAATCCCTGACGGCATCATGGCTGCCTACCCAGCGACACTCCTGACAACTGATGCCTCACCATCACGGTTTCTCACGCTCATCGACCCGGTGCTACCTCTTAGTGTGCTTTACAAGTGTATCAATGCATACACTGGTAATAACATCACTAACTGCATATCTGGATCCTTAACTTAGAACCATGACCTGATATTAACCTTCATGTTCAAGACTTGTAAGCATATCTTTTCCCTATCAGGTATGGATAGTGTGTCGGTGCAGCCCAGGCAGCAGCTGGACAGTCTGAGTGCTCTGGGACGGGACACCGCGATTTTTCTTGAGAACATCACACAAGGAGCTTCCAGCTGGCTGCAGTCGCTGCTTGAACGCACGTCTACCTCACCTACTACATTGTCTGATGGTTCTCAAAATGCCGTGCCTCATTCTGCTGACATGCTGCACGGCCTGATGGAATTCCCAGAAGGCTTTGAACCTCTGCGCTCTGGGTGTCTGGCAGAGATTCATATCCCCTGCACTCCTATCATGAAGAACCCATTTGTATCTCCTCTACTTGCACCTGACAGTCTCCTCAGAGGACTACCACCTGTACATCTAGTGGTAAGGACCAGAAATAAGGTAGTGTGAATGTACTGAGAGTATAGAGTAGGGTCCAAACATCTGAGACCAAGAATAGTTTTTGCTCCTTGTAGAAAGGTTAAAGATTATTTAATAATTCAGAGTCTTGCACTTTATGATACAAGTTGTTGCCCCAACCCCTGAACGTCACTGTAGGTTTGTATTGTATTCAACTTCTACAGTGGATATAAAATGTCAACACACCCCTGTTAAAATTGTAGGTTTTTGTGATATAAAAACCAAGATAATTCATACAGTAACCAGGTTCTACAGGTGTGTACACTTCTTCCAGTCTTCTTTGCGAAAACAAATCAAATTGCAAGGGGATCTCCTGCGCACAGCCCTCTTCAAGTCATACCACAGTGTTTTGGGAAGATTTATATCTGATTTCTGATTGGGCCATTCCAAAACTTCAATCTTCTTCTTCTGATGTCTTTCCTCTGTTGACTTGGATTTTGGGTTTAGGAGGTGACATTTTTCTTCATCTTCAGCTGTCTAACAGAGGCCTGCAGGTTTTATGCAAAAATAGATTGGTATTTGGAACTATATCTTGATAAGAACTCCAGTCTCAGCTGCAGAGAAACAGGCCCATAGCGTGATGTTGCCACCATCATGCTTCACTGTGGGAATGGTGTTCTTTGGGTGATAAGCTGTCTTGTTTTTGAGCCAAACATATCTTTCTGAATTATGCCCAAAAAGTTCTCCTTTGGTCTCATAAGTCCACATGGTTTGGGGTGATTTAGGCAGGATTAGATTTGTTTTTCATGAGAAAGGGCATCCGTTAGACCACCAACCTCCACAGCCCAGTCATGTGACGAATACAAGAGATTGTTGTCTCATGTAGGGAGTGACCAGTACTTGTGAGATGTTCCTGCAGCTCCTTTAATTTTGTACCCCTATCCTGATGGATACCTTTCGACAATAAACTCTGCGAACCACAGCTTCAGCAGTCAGATGAATCCAAGATGATGTCAAGACAAATCCCACAGAAACAGCTGATCTTTTAATTAATGACAGTTGTATGATAATTACTTTTGAACATGAGTTTGAACGTACTTCGTTATTTCTGAGCACAGTCACATGCCACAGTGTGAAAAAAACAACAGTATGCGCACTTATGCAACTAGGTTATTGTACATTTCTTTCTTTTTTTTCCCCCTAAAACTTTCTTCTTTTAAACGTATTTTGAATTTTGTTGGTGTCTATATCACATTAAATGTGGAAATATATCTGACCTGATTTATCGTAGTTTAACTAAGTTTTGCATCACAAAAACCTGCAGTTTTAATAAGAATCTTTGGGGTTTTTATATCCACTGTAAACTGCTTTGTGGGAAATAAATCTGTCAGAGGAATATATCCAAATCCAGCAGCATATTCTTATTCTTATTACAGCATTCAAATACATGAATATAAAGAGTGGGGCAAATGGCTTACAAATGTAGTTAATATAATTCCAATAATCAAAAGCATAACCATGACAACATATAAGTAAAGACGGCCGGAAGAAAGAAATTGACTGTTGATCATTGACCATTATCTTCTATAGGCTTCAGCATTGGATGCTCTATTGGATGATTCTGTGATGTTTGCCAAAAAGCTGAAGAGCATTGACCAACCAGTGACCTTGACTGTAGTGGAGGACATCCCACATGGCTTCCTCAGCCTATCACAACTCTGCAAAGAGACTAAGGCTGCATCGGACATTTGTGTGGCGCGAATCAGAGAAGTCTTTGAGCAAGACATACCACAATAAAACTCTCTTATCGAATAAACCTGATGATCACAGTACTAATAAGCTGACAAAGCAGCGTTGTGAGAAGGAAAGAGGTTGATGAGGAAACAAAATTCAAGAACTGTGTGTGTGTGTGGGGGGGATTAGACTTTTAAACTTACCTCAAAATGGCACACCTTCATGTTGTAACTTGAAGTACAGAGGTTAGGAGCCTCGGCACTGTGAAAGTACTGCAAAAGAGAGATTGTGTTTACTGTGCGAATGTCAGAACAAGCTAACATCTGCTTTACGTCTATTTATTTCTTAATGTTCTACAAATCCACATGTGCCTCTTTGGTCATTTCTAACATTTCCGAACTTTGTGTTTTGCCATCCCTCCTACCCAGAAAGCACGGCCAATTTTACTCCCTTGACACCCAGGCACGGATGGCTGTGGTGGACGCTTTTCTGTAATTGAATGTCATTCACACCCTGAAATACTTAAACGAAAGGTACCACCCCTCTCGTATGGCCTTGCGAGCTACAGTATTTGCGAACAGCTCATCTTGAGTGTAAAAAAAAAAATTATGTATCAAGCTGGATACAAACAGATTTATTTGTAAATCTTTCATACAGGCATTTACACAATAAATTTGGTATTCATGAAAATCCTTTAAATTCAGAAAAATGTTCGTACTCGTGCTCCCGAGTGTGTGTAAATTTACACATGCAGTGCTGTGAAAAAGTATTTCTTGATTTCTTCTGTGTTTGTGTATATCTCATACAAATTTTTTTCAGTAATTAAAATATAAGATAAAATGGGGGGCATTTGGCTTAGTGGCTCACCTCACACCTCCAGGGTTGAGGGCTCAGTTCTCACCGCAGCCCTCTGTGTAGCGGAGCTTGCATGCTCTACCCGTGCCTCAGGAGTTTCCTCTGGGCATTCCAGCTTCCTCCCCCAGTCCAAAGAAATGCATTGTAGGCTGATTGGAGTGTCCAAAAGTGTCCGTAGTGCATGAATGGATGTGTGAATGTGCCCTGCAATGGCAGTACAGAAAATGGATGGCTGGATCTAAAATACAACAAAGGCAACCTGAGTAAACACAAAATACAGTTTTTAAATGATAGGGCTCTTCAAGGACTCAAAAGGACCACAGTGAAAACCATTATCTACAAATGGAAAAAAACTCAGCACAGTAGTGAACCGTCACAGAAGTGGCCAACCTTCCAAGAGCACAGCAACTACTCATCCAGCAAGTCACAAAAGACCCAAGGACAACATCAAAGGACCTACAGGCCTCTCTTACATCAATAAAGGCTCCACTATCAGTTACATCAGTTCATGACTCCACTATCAGAAAGACACTGGGCAAAAATGGCATGCATGGAAGAGTGGTGAGGTGAAAACCACTGCTAACCCAGAAGAACATTAAGACTCGTCTGAATTTTACTGAAACACACCTTGATGTTCCTCAAACCCATTACATCTGGCATAAATCAAAAAGAATTCCACAAAAAGAACATCATACCTACTGTCAAGCATGGTGGTGGAAGTGTGATGGTGTGGGGATGATTTGCTGCTTCAGGACCTGGGTAACTTGCAATAATTGAGGGAAACATGAATTCTGCTCTCTACCAGAAAATCCTAATGGTGGAATGTCCGGTCTTCAGTCCGTAAGTTGAAACTCAAGCAAAACTGGATTGTACTGCAAGACAATGATCCAAGGTATAGGAGTAAATCCTAGTCCTAAAAATAACTGACAGACTAATCTCCATTTATCAGAAGCGTTTGGTTGCAATTATTGCTGCTAAAAGTACAACCAGATTTTAAGTTTAAAGGGGCAATTAGTTTTTCACATTGGTGGTAGGTGTTGGATAATTTTTATTTTTTTTTGCTTCAATAAAAACTGTATTGTGTTTACTCAGGTTAACTTTGTTTTATGTTGTATTTTGTTTGAAGCTCTAAAACTATTTATTATGAGATATACACAAACAAAAGAAATCACAGCATTGTAAGAAGACTAATCAAGGTAAACCTTTTATATCTGGAGAATACTGTCGAGGTTAAATTGCTTTTAATGTTTACAGCGTTTAGCAGACCCCATTATCCAGAACGAACTAAAGAGCTTTGGAGTCTCGATCAAAAATACATCCTCATGCTAGTTCCTTAGGTCATGGACAGAAAATATGTTGGAGAATTTTATTTTATTATTGGTATTAATCAAAGAATATTACATAGAGAAGGAAAACCAACACAAACTGCTAAATTTAGACAAGTAAAAGGAACTCCTTCAATTATGACAAAAGAAAGTGGCGCAGTATAAACAAATGACTCAGCTGACAGAAGACTTGGCACTCACTTATTATAACTAATATTATTTAATAATTATTTTAGCATAGAAGTGAAAATAACCTCTACTACTTTCTTTCAGCCTTTACTCTGATTGTTCATTTCGTGCTCCTAGCTGTCTGTGCAGTTGAGTTTTTATGAAGTTTTGTGGGCGTCACTACATGCAATATGCTGTGTGGGCAACGCGTTTTGAACTTTACAGGTGATCAGTGAACGCACACAAGTGTGAAGAATATCAGGCTTTTTGAAACGTAAATTTGTGGAAATGTTTTTATTTGTTTTTTTAGTTTTTTTTTGGTTTGGCTTACCTAAACATTTACCCGCAATTTTACTAAATGATAAATGATTGCCCAATGTTTTGTTTGTTTTTTTTGTTTGGTTTTTTAATAGTATTTTGCTAATGCTCCCTGTTCATAAAGTTAAAATAGACTGGTGATAAGTGGTGATAAAAGAAGAATCTAACTCCATGTCTTTCAAGGCTAAACTGATTTAAGACATTGAAGTGTAATGTGCAGTATGTAAATCTGATATTAACACTTTAACCTGGAGTGCATCAGCTTAAAATCCTTGTCCATTTTTAGCTGATGTAGAGCTAATCTCTTTACATGGATTTTCACAAATGAACAGATGTCTGAATTAGATATAACTGACCAAATTTGAATGCATGCACTTGATGTTTTTAATTGTTTTACACATGCAAAAAATAAATCTGCATACTCAAAGAGATTAGGGCGCACCTGCTTCGGTATGGCATTAATAATGAATTTGCTGTATTGAACTACCTCTTAACAGGATTATAAAAGCCACTTATTTCTAATCAGCTGGCAATAGATCTCTGGTAATATAAAGAGTGTTTATATTTCTTCACATTTTTAAGGATTGATGACAACTTCAGTGTGTTTCATGGTTACAGGAATGTTTCTTCCTGTCTCTCATCTAATAAATATCTTTTCAGACATGCTTTGAACTCTGTCTTTGTCAGTTTTGCTTGTTTTTTTTTTTTTTGTTTTTTGTTTAGTTTAGTTTTTTTTGTCAAACATAAACATAACAGAAGAATCACAAATAATTAATGATATATTTGAATGATCAGCACTGGAGGAGGCTACATGTTGCTTAACACTTACAATTACACGTTTTATTTAAAACAATCTACAAATTTGTGTTGCTCTTGGGAAATATTTTTTTTGTATAATAATTTATAATATTATTTATTTATATTTATTTTTTATTTGTTATTTAAGAAAAAGGTGACATTAAATAAAACGTGAAATTAAGTAAGTTGACTGAGAAATAAATCCTTTTTTGTTGTTGTTGTTCTCTTAAAATTTCAGTAACAATAACTGGTATTTCTGACGGATTTCTATCGCACATAACACTCAGGAGAGGTTTGAGGCTTCTTGTGCTGGAGATTTATTTACTTCAGCAAAAACCCACAATCCAAAATCACCATCATAAATCAGGCAATAGTTCAAAGCACAGACATGCAGAGTAAACCCATGAGAGTAGTCAGAATACTAGGTAAGGGTCAGGATATACAACGTGAGTGGGAGTAACTGATGACAGAATTTTCATTTGTGGGTGAACTACCCCTTTAAGAATCGAAATCATGTAGTATCTGATAGTAAGCCTCGAAACTTTATTGTTTTTTATTGTAGCAGATTCAGTGGTATTGCCATATATTATTGCCTTATGTGTCGAAATCGTATGGTATTATATCGTAGCGGATTCTGCGGTATCGTGTAAAAAGTCTGAGGGATTTTGCATGCCTGTTTGTTTTTAGAGGAAACGAGGTCTTCCAGCCTGTAGATGGCAGTGTAGTTCATTTCTCTTGTCAAGAGCAGCGACTAAGAGGTCGACCGTGTTGTTAAGAAGCACAACAAAAGACGAGTGGATATACGTGAATTCAGTCCGATTTGAAAGCGGTTTCGTTATCGGCGTGGTTGAACTGATTTATACAGAAGAACTAATCAGCAGGGTGAGTGAAGTGCAGGGTACGTGTGTGCAGCTGATATTCTCGGAAGTTGTAAAGTCTCGTTGTCCTGGACGGACATTAGCATTAGCATTAGCTCTGATACATCCTCATAGCTCGAATACGTCACGCTAAGTATGTTGACAGAATGGCGATATAGTCCGCAGATTAGCTCTCGAGGAACCGATTTCTCGGTGTTTTCTGCTCGGTTACATCTCTTGTTTTCCCCTCTTTCTCCAGAGACCGTGTTTAGTCAGGTTATTTATTATTTTAAAAGATTCAGTGCTTAAACCTTTCGTAGTTCGCCATGATTCACGCAGTGGAGCAGCAAATGGCTTCCAGCTACCTCACTGAATAATACTTCAGTCCAGATTTGGTTTGCAGGGACGATATCACGTTTATTAACGGATATTTGGTCCACTTCGAGGGTTAAAATGAATTATTGTCGCTTTGATTGAAGCGCTATTGAAGCGTTGGTACAGTCCTTCAGTGAGCAGGTGCACAGCTGCGGAGTATAATGCTGTATAATATAATATGAAATGAATAGAATCGGTTCTTTGAGTTACTCTGTATTTAATGTTTATATTTCAAAACTGGTCCCTCAGAGTGTTTGTACCTGTATGTTAGTATAACGGTGTATTTAGAGGATAGGGGGACATGACTTTGAAGAATTCCTTACTTTGTACTATTCCAGGAAAATGATTAAAACGTTTTTAATGACTCATCCTGTACTACTCAGGTGTCCGTCCAATTAAATCTTCCCTACAAGGGAGACGCCCCGCCCCCAGGAAGGGTCTTATGTGCCATTGTGCTACAGTAGCAGCTTGTTAGCAGCAAACATGGTTTGTCGGGTCGAAAAAATGGTTCGGGTCATTTCATGGGAAGTTTAAATGACTGGATTGTGACTGGCAGCATGCGTTTTGTGTATCTTAATTCACTAATGTTTTACTGCGATGCTAATTGTGCTCTTGTTTTTTGTTGTTTTTTTCTGCTCCCTGATTGCAGGTCTGCTTGGAAGACCACACTGAGGGGAGGAAAGGGGGGAGAAAAAAAAGCAGGAGGAACTTGACGCTGGAGTGCTGAACTTAAACTATCAAGTCGGCTTTCGGTTTCGGACGTCTTTCTCCGGAGGAGCTTGGCTTTCTGCTTTAAGGATTTTGAATGACCAGAGAGGCTATTTTCCAACAAACAAACAATTAAGTTTCAAAACTGGATGTTGTATTGAATCACCTACACCAAGGATTAACTTTTGCTTGTTCTTGTGGATGAAAATAGTAACAAAGGTCACCTGATCCAGTATATATAAATTCAAGACAATACAAAAAAAAACGAAAAATAAGCGCGATATTGAACTTCCTGATTCGAAGAGAAACATTTTTCGCCGTTCTGTCGCAGGACTCATACTTTCTCCAACCTGCAGGCGTATAATTTTCTATACTCTGAGCAGGTGTATTATATTTATGCATATAAATGGTTATTTCTCTTCATTTGGAAGAGCGTTTGGTGTTAAACCTATTCCTGTGACGTCAGTGACTCTCCTTTGAAGAGGTTGCACTGTACCTGTACATAGATGTGTATGTTTGTAAATGTTAACGACTTAATTGCGATTATATGATACCATTGTAAATGTTTTATTAGAACTTTTATAGACCAGTTGTAAAAAGCAAAAAAAAAAAAAAAAACGAGAGAAAGATAACTGGTGAACTTTTGATAAAGTAAACAAAGAAGACTTGATGGCTACTGCAAAGATGGAGAGCGTCAGTGCTGTTGCAATGGGGATTAGCAAGCAGAACGGACAGCTCAGAGGGCTCAGCTCTCAATCAGGACCCAGTGTTCAGAGCAATCCGTTTGCAAGAGTTTCTACTGGAGGCCAAAAACCCGCTGCAGACTCGCAGGAAGGACCTGGAATTCGGTGAGTCATATATCATCCATTGAAAGTTTTAAGCGCCTCTGTATAAATAAAAACTACTAATAGGTCTTCCTATTCCTAATTTGTCTTCCTGAACTGTTCATTCTGTCCCAGGTTTGGTGAAGACTGGAAAAAGAGCCTGCAGCTCCCACCCAAAGACAATAGAATGAAAACTTCAGTAAGTCCTACACAAACTGCAGTATTCGAATTATGCAGTGATGCTTGAAAGTTTAGACTTTTCACACAAGTCTTAAAAGTAGATAAAGAGAACCCTATTAAACAAATGAGACAAAATATTATACTTGGTCGGTTATTTATTGAGGAAAATGATCCAATATTTCATATCTGTGAGTGGCAAAAGTATGTGAACCTTTGCTTTCAGTATCTGGTGTGACGCCCTTGTGCAGCAATAACTGCAACTAAATGTTTTCAGTAACTGCAGATCAGTCCTGCACATCGGCTTGGAGGAATTTTAGCACGTTCCTCAGTACAGAACAGCTTCAACTCTGGGATGCTGGTGGGTTTGATTGCTTCATGTGTTTCCACAACATTTCTATTAAGGTCAGGACTTTGACTTGACTATTCCGAAACGTTAACTTTATTCTTCTTTAATCATTCTTTGGTAGAGTGACTTGTGTGCTTAGGGTCATTGTTATGCTGCATGTCCCACTTTCTCTTCAGATTCAGTTCATGGGCAGATATCCTGACACATGTCCTAAACATTTTTCCATTAGCCTTCTGGCTTGTCCATGTGATCGTTAGAAAACTGCAGACAGGCAGCAGTGTTATTCTGAAGAGCAGTAGTTTTTCTCATTGCAACCCTGCCATGCACACCATTGTTGTTCAGGGTTCTCCTGATGGTGGATTCATGAACATTAACATTAGCCAATGTTCTAAGCCTTTAGTTGCTTGGAAGTTACCCTGGAGTTATCCTCTGTGACCTCGTGGGCTATTACACTTCTTGCTCTTGGAGTGATCTTTGTTGGTCTCGACTCCTGTGGAGGGTGACAATGGTCTTGAATTTCCTCCATCTGTACACAATCTGTATGACTGGATTGGTGGGGTCCAAACTCTTTAGGGATGGTTTTGTAACCTTTTCCAGCGTGATGAGCTTCCACACCTCTTTCTGAGGTCTTCAGAAATCTCCTTTGTTCATGCCATGATGCACTTCCACCATCATGTGTTCTAAAGCTCAGACTTTGATAGATCCATCCATCCATCTTCTACCTCTTACTCCTTTTCGGGGTCGCGGGAGAACCTGGAGCCTATCCCAGGGAGCATTTTGATAGATCCGTGTTCTTTAAATAAAACAGGAGGCTCACTCACACCTGATTGTCATCTCATTGATTGAAAACACCTGACTCTAATTTCACCTTCAAATTGACTGCTAATCCTAGAGGTTAACATACTTTTGCCACTCACAGATATGAAATATTGGATCATTTTCCTCAATAACTAAATGACAAAGTATAATATTTTTGTGTCCTATGTTTGAGTTATCTATCTCATTATCTACTTTTAGGACTCGTGTGAAAATCTGATGTTTTGGGTCATTTTTATGCAGAAATATGGAAAATTCACAACCTTTCAAGCACCAGTGTATATAAAAGAGTCTGACTAGTGTGTTTATTTTCTCTCAGCTTGTTTAACTGCAGTTAATTACCCTTTATATCTCTTAAGGATGTGACCGCCACAAAGGGAAATGAGTTTGAAGACTACTGTTTAAAGAGGGAGTTGCTCATGGGGATCTTTGAAATGGGGTGGGAGAAACCTTCCCCAGTCCAGGTGAATGTTTTCATATTCTTTATTCACTGAAGTGTCTGAGACAGGGATTTATTTAACAGTTGTTTTTTGTTTTGTTTTGTTTTTTTCATGCTTTCAGGAGGAGAGCATCCCCATTGCCCTGTCTGGTCGTGACATCCTGGCTCGTGCCAAAAACGGAACAGGAAAGAGTGGCGCATACCTGATTCCCATGCTGGAGAGGATAGACCTGAAGAAAGATTATATCCAGGGTAAAATCCTGCACTTCTGAACCAGCTCCAGTGTAACTAGAGTAGGAGTGGAAGTAATGGTTGTTGGTTTTTTTTGTTTTTTTGCGGGGGTGGGGTGGGGGTTTGAGAGGTGTCTGTATTACCTGTGACTAGGCTTATGAGATATATTTATTTAATTATTTTTCCTTGATTGTGATTTTCCATTTTAAAAGATCATGATAATGTAATCATTCTGAACCAATGGCCTAAAAACATTTCAAGGAAAATATTTTCACTGTTTTAGGAGCGTATGGGACCATGTGGATTTTTAGGTGATTCTGCAGTAATAAACAGAGTAAATAGTAAAGAAAAATCTAACAGTATGTAACATTTTTTCAATATGGTAAATGCTCTGCACTTAGATAGCGCTTTTTTAACCTTAGTGGTTCCGAAGCGCTTTACACTGTGTCTCATTTACATACACACAGTCACACACCAATGGTAGCAGAGCTGCCATGCTAGGCGCTAACTTGCCATCAGGAGCATCTTTGGGTTCAGTTTCTTGCCCAAGGACACTTCGGTATGTGGAGTCATGTGGGCCGGGAATCGAACCGCCAACCCTACAATTAGTGGACAACCCGCTCTACCAACTGCTCCACAGCTGCCACGATATCCATTTGATAATCCATTTTAAATCGGTGGTCTAATGTCCACATGGCTGACATTTTACTGTTCTGCTGTTCAAAGTGTTTGGACGCATCTGCACACATGGGAACACCAATAAAAAAAAAAAACAACAACAATCTGTATTTGATCACTTTCTAATTATCTTCACTATTAACACGATCTGTAAAGTCTTAGATTTGTCAAGTCACTGTAGGCCTTTTAAATATTTATGTTGAAAACCTCAAGTGAGGTGCTTTGGATTTTTTTATTTTTTTAGGGCCATCATGCGCACTTTCAGTGCTTGTCCCCTATTGTTCTAATAAGGATTGTTTGTTTATTTTATTTATTCTGCACACACATCAGTCATCGCCCATTAGGCCCTTGCAGAGGGTTGCACATGGGCATGGTGTGAGGGCTCTGTAGCGCCCCCTTTTACACGGTACAAAACCTTGGGGCATAAATCATACATACCTGTACGTATATGTATGAAGGTCTGTACACACATTATCATCGATCCGAATCACTTCCACGCTGACTATCATTAGCTCCACCCAACAGGAAATTGGCTAATGTCTTATGTCGGAATATTTGTATTATTTGCTCAAATTATTATTATTAATTTTTTTTTAATCATTCTACATATTTTTCTACATTATTTGTACTGGTAAGAAATATAAATATTGACTACTGGACCTTTTTTTAAATTAGCTAAGTGCAAGATACATTCATATGAATGAGCTCGAATTATTCTCTGTTTGCTTTGACAGAAAGTGACCATTGCTCTTTTGGTGCATATAATATAACTGGAGTAAAATGCTGAATTATTGTTATTATTATTATTATTCAGATCATTATAGCATCAATATTTTATTATTTTATTTTCATATTCATTCAGCAGTATGCAGGTTCATTGTTAAATCTTTAACGAAGAGGTCCTCAGTGAACATTTTTCTTAACTGGTTTGTTTGATTTGCTTTATCCTCTCTCTCTCTCTCTCTGTCTGCCTGTTTGTTTGTTCATTCTATGTTTCTCTCTCTCTCTCTCTCTCTCTCTCTCTCTCTCTCTCTCTTGTGTGTGTGTGTGTGTATAGCCTTAGTAATGGTACCCACTCGTGAGCTTGCACTACAGGTCAGCCAGATCAGCATTCAGCTCAGTAAGCATCTCGGTGGAGTCAAAGTCATGGCCACCACTGGTGGAACAAACCTTCGAGACGACATCATGCGTCTGGATGAGATAGGTAAATATAGTTTATAGTGAATTAGGCACATGTGAACCAAGCTGTGTTAAAAATATTGTTGTTTTTCTTGCTTGTACAAACAATAAGGAAAATTATATAGAACATGATAAAAAAAAAAGTATGGTTAAAGCAATGACGACAGAACAAGTAGATCGTTTTTGGATGGGCCTCCTGTTAATCCGTTTTATAGACACTATGTAGGCACTGTAGATCCTGAGGGGTGGAATTTCATGCACATACTCAGAAATGGGGTGGGATGACCTAGAGGATTAAAAAACTGATAATAATTCAAATGTCATCCCAACCTTCTTAATGTTTAGAGAACTACTGTTGAAAAAAACTTGAGAAATCTTCTCTAATGCACCTTTTAATTTACACAACAAAAATTGCTCAGGAGTAGTTCTCTATGAAGCATATTCAGGTAACACCAAGGTGGTTATGGTTAAAGGGTCGTGAGAATGGATAATTTAGGATACCAGACTAGGTAGTCTGACTAAAACAAATATTTAACAACTTCCTTTAGTTTAAAGGTGCTTTAAACCTAATTTTCTTTTCTTTCTTTTTTTTTATTAAAAATTATTTTAATTTTAATTTTTTTATATATATATAATCCTTGGGTGAGCCCACCCAAGTTTATCCCACATTAAACCCAGATCTGTGTACATCCATGCTGTAAAGATGAGCACAGTGTAACAGCATGCTTGTCGTTGTGCTTTTTGTTTGTTCTTGTAGTGCATGTTGTCATAGCTACACCAGGAAGGATACTGGACTTGATCAAGAAGGGTGTAGCGAAAGTGGATAAAGTTCAGATTATGGTAATGGATGAGGTGAGTCATCATGATGCGCACATTGGGTCATAATAATACAGCTGGTTCGTTATTTAACTTTTAATAGTCCTAGTAGTTGTCTTAGTACAAATGTCTGGCAGCCTGGGAAAACCTGTCATGTTCTTTTGTTCATTAAAGTGTCTAGTTTCTTTTCCTGAGGTAAATGTGAGTTAGGGTACTTAGCTTTATTCACAAAACATCCACTACATGATTGCCATTTCTTTGCAAACACACCACACTGCGTCTTTTCTCCCAACTTTGGCTCCCAGTTTTGGCAACAGTGTCCCGTGTGTGAGATGTGCTCATCAAGTTTCGTGTTAGTCCAACGCGAGCTTGCGACATCTCGATCCATCCATGAGAATGAATCCAATACGTTATTTTTTTGTGAAAGGCATTCTTAAAGGCTATCTGAAAAAATGTGTATGATATAAACCAACTATGATATATTTTGGAAGACATTTTGCTAAAATGTACAATACTGTGAAAAAGTTTCTGGTTTCTTCTTTTTTTGTGTACATCTCATACTAAATAGTGTTCGATCTTCAAACGAAAACAAAGGCAACCTGAGTAAACACAGTAGTTGTTTTGTGTGTGGGTTTTTTTTGTTTTGTTTTTTTAAATTGAGCCAAAAACTTATACAAAACACCTATCACCCATGTGAAAAACTAATTGCCCCCTTAAACTTAAAATCTGGTTGTACCTTTTAGCAGCAATAACTGCAACCAAATGCTGATAACTGGAGATCAGTCTTTTACTTACTTCTAGGACTAGAATTTATTCCTATGCTTTGGATCGTTGTGTTGCTGCATAATCCAGTTGCACTTGAGTTTCAATTTACGGATTGAAGACCGGACATTCTCCTTTAGGATTTTCTGGTAGAGAGCAGAATTCCTGTTTCCCTCAATTATTGCAAGTTACCCAGGTCCTGAAGCAGCAAACCATCCCCACACCATCACACTTCCACCACCATGCTTGACCGTAGATATGATGTTCTCTTTGTGGAATTCAGTGTTTGGTTTACTCCAGATATAACGGGACACTTGTCTTCCAAACAGTTCCACTTTCAACTCCCCAGTCCACAGAATATTCTCACAAAAGGTTTGATGATCATCAAGGTGTGTTTTGCAAAATTCAGTCGAGCCTTAATGTCCTTCTGGGTTCGCAGTGGTTGTCACCTTACCACTCTTCCATGGATGCTATTATTGCCCAGTGTCTTTCTGATAGTGGAGTCATGAACAGTGACCTTTATTGATGTAAAAGAGTCCTGTAGTTCCTTTGATGTCGTCCTTGGCTCTTTTTTGACTTCCTGGATGAGTAGTTGCTGTGCTCTTGGAGGAATTTTGGAAGGTAGGCCACTTCTGGGAAGGTTCAATACTGTGCAGAGTTTTTCCATTTGGAGATAATGGCTTTCACTGTGGTCCTTTGGAGTCCCAGAGCCTTTAAAATAGATTTGGAAGTAGTGTGTTACTGGGTAAGAACTTTTAACTAACTTCATGCTTTTGGAAAAGTTCTATTGAAGTGTTGATTTGATTGAACAGGTTGTGTCTAGTCCAGCTGAACCCCATTATGAATGCAGGGGCAAATACATTTTCACACAGGCCCAGTTGGTATTGGATAACGTTTTTTGCTTCAATAAGTAACATTATCATTTAAAAACTGTATTTTGTATTTTTACACCGGTTGTTTTATCTTGGATTTTGTTTTCACAGTACAGTTCATTTAAATGGTGGCGTCAGTACTGTTTATTTCTGTAATAAACTTCAGCAATATTTTACTTTGAATGTTGTTTTCATTCAGTATCAATTTTAAAAACTATCGGTTGATTAATCGGCAGGTCCTGCCCAACTTGGTTATCCATAAAACCCACTAGCGCTCGACCTCTAATTTCTACAACTTTTGGTGAAATAATGTGTTTTCCTATCGCAGCTGCATCAAAGCATGTTAGACAGTCATAATCCGATCCTTTTTTTTTTTTTCCCCTTCTCACTTCATTGTTTTTAATCCTCTGTTTCTTGAAGGCTGATAAGCTGCTCTCCCAGGACTTTGTGGTGCTCATTGAGGATATCATCAGCTTCCTGGCCAAGAACAGGCAGATTTTGCTGTATTCCGCCACCTTTCCCGTCACTGTGCAGAAATTCATGGTAAATTAGAGTAAGCCACATACAAATGGCTGCCATTTAGCTGCACGGCTCTGTTTACAGCCGCTCTGTGATGAACCTGCTTTCCCTCCTGCAGGCGAAGTATCTGAAGAAGCCCTATGAGATTAATCTGATGGAAGAGCTAACACTGAAGGGCATCACACAGTACTATGCCTATGTTACTGAGCGGCAGAAGGTGCACTGCCTCAACACACTCTTCTCCAGGGTAAATGCGCGCACACAAACACGCGCACCCAATAGTGTGTACACTGTGTCCAGGTGTACCTCCATGTTTTTCTTTTCATCTCCACAGCTGCAAATCAATCAGTCTATCATCTTCTGCAACTCGACTCAGAGAGTGGAACTGCTGGCCAAGAAGATCACCCAACTTGGCTACTCCTGTTTCTACATCCATGCCAAGATGATGCAGGTGTGAATCTGTTCGTGGGAGTAAAACAGATGAGCTGATCATGAGCTGATCTGAACAATTTACCCGGTTGTCTTTGCTGCGCATATATATATATATATATATATATAAGTATTTTTATTTTGTTTTTCTTTCCCCAGGAGTACCGAAACAGAGTTTTCCATGACTTCAGAAATGGGTTGTGCAGAAATCTGGTCTGCACAGGTATGTTTGTCTGTCCATATAATTCAGATGTCTTTTAATAATGTTAATAACACATCCTTTAAATCTACAGCAGAGGCCTAAATGTATACAATTCAATTTACTTGAAATGTAAATCAGCTAGCATATGCAAATTATCCATTTAAATGTCATTTTAAATCAGTGATGTGTGAGACAAACAAAGAAAATAACGTGCCATGCAATAATTGATATATTGACATTTCCCGATATCCCTGATGATCTTTGTGCCATCTTTCCATCTTGCGAACTCTTTCGTCTGCACGACTCGATCGGTTTATATAATGAAAACCTCATTTAGCGAGCGTATGTTTGTAACAGATTTGTTCACGAGAGGCATTGACATCCAGGCAGTGAACGTGGTCATCAACTTTGACTTTCCGAAGAACGCGGAGACGTACCTGCACCGCATCGGGCGCTCAGGTGACTAAATAAATCTTGTGTCGGTTTTTATCTACAGAGTGGAGACACCGTACGCTTATCTCTAGGGACCTGTACAAAGTTGTCATGGAAACATTGGTGTGTTTTTAGGGAGGTTTGGCCACCTGGGTCTGGCCATTAACCTGATCACAGCAGAAGATCGCTTCAACCTGAAAGCCATCGAGGACCAGCTGGTGACTGATATCAAGCCCATCCCGAGCAGCATCGATAAAAGTCTGTATGTGGCCGAGTTCCACTCAGCCAACGATGAGGCAGAGGAGCAGGAGACACCTGAAGAGCCCTAAAGTACCACCAGAACTGGACAGTCAGTGCCACAATGCAGCTGTGTGGAAATGGTGTTGAATGAATGATGATGGATGGATTGATTTGTTTAGTGTGTGTGTGTGTGTGTGAGAGAGCATAGCTTAATATTGGTGAAGTATTTTACATTTTCAGTTGTACGTGTCTCTGCTCAACATTTTCTTTTTCTTTTTTTTCTTTTTTTTTCCCTTCTTAGGGTCTAAACTTAAGATTATATATGCTCTCCTCTCCTCAGGACAAACCTGGCTTTGCACAAATATCAGCTTTTGCACACACACACACACACACACACACACAGCATTTCGGCGCTGAATGTCCAGTGGTATCTTTGTGTTTACTTTTTATTTCTAAACTTTGTCAAGGATTGTATCACTGGCTGAGCTGAACATGTATTATGCTTTGCACCGGGGGGGAGAGAAATGTAGAGAACAAAATAATACATTCCAGAGTTCAATTCAGACTTCAGATAGATGAGTAAGGACATGGATAGGGCAAAGTCTGGAGTGGATAATTAGCATGACTATTAATTTGACTGGATGAAACAAGATGAATCTTTATAAATACTGCAAAATGCTGCATTTGCAAAGTTCGCTCAAGGAATTTAAGCCTAAAGGCCACGACTTGCCAGATACAGAAGCATTTTTATTTTGACCTCACTAAAGTGCCTTATTCCATTAGACACAACAATTTTTGTTTAAACCTATAGAGATCAAGTTAAAGCCGTAGTGGTGCTACTTTACAGTTAAAGATGCGTAGTTTCCACGTGTGATCCGTCACGCAAAGGGACATGATAAGGTGTTCGTGTCTTCCTAGGCTATAAAGTGGTAGGATGGTAGATCTCAAGAATTACACAAAAACGATTCGGTGCACAAATTGTTTGCGGAATATTGTTCGTCTGTGGCGCTAAATTACCTTTCAAATTTATAAAAGGCTCTGAAGGAAACTCGTTCAGCGTTTTCATGCGTAGTTCATCATTGCAATAAGTCATGGCAGCTAAAAACGCGTATGTGTGTTTGTCCTCGAGCCTTTTTCTAATGGATCCTAATTATTTTTTCTTTTGTTTAAATACAAACACTCCGAGCCTAAGTAGCTTAATACCGTTTGTCTTTCTGCAGATCAAATTTTAATCCCACGAATGAAAAGATTGAAAAATATAATCTGGTCAATGGCAGGGGTCTAAAATATCTATCTCTCTCTCGCGCGCGCACACACACACAGAGAGAGAGAGAGAGATGTGGTGTTTGTTTTTTTTTTTTTTTTTTTTTTTCGTTTTTTAATGGACGTCTGTGTGCAAAGCATAAAACCTTATTCTCACTTTTGTTTAAGACTGTAGCCAGATTATTATTATTATTTTTAAGAATCATAATAATAATAATCTTGCGCTTTACTTTATCTGGGTGTGAGTGAATGTATAAACGGGGGGAAAAAACTTCAGCAAATTAGTTTGAATGGCTCACCTAGATTTCGTTTTGAGCTTAGATTGAAGCGAGTTTGTGGAATTTGAAAGCAAACTGTAGCATCGTTTTAATATTGTGGCAGCTGTGATAATTTCCCACTTTAGATCCTCTTTACTACCCCTGACAACCACCTTGAGAATCTTGCTCAGAAAGATGTTGTAGTGTGTAGCGCTTGTATATCTTTTAATGCAGGAACCGGAGTTTGCTTTCGGTTCCAGCTCTTAACCCCCTAGCCTAGTCGGTGAAGCTGTTTTGTTATGAATGACCGTTGCAGTTTTCAGAATTCATGTGATTTTGAATGCAGTTTCAAATTGCAGGGGGGGAAGCCTGGACAACTCTGGTGTCAACCAGAAACCTGGTATTAGATTTCTTCATGCTGATGTTTGTTTTTACTCTCTGTAGTAGTTTATCCTGTAGGATTAAGGATGGTGGTGGTGGTAGGGGGTTTATTTTCTTTTCTGTTGGATCTTTTAGTGTGTGTGTGTGAGAGGGGGAGAGAGCGCGTGAATGTAAAATCTTGTGTTGTAGCTTACAGAAGAAAGAGTGCAAAAAAAAAAAAAAAAAAAAGTCATGTCTCGGGGGATTTATTTCAGCTGTGTGATTAAAACTGCCTTTCAGGACTTTAGCTAAAGCATAACCAAAAAGGTGAGATTGTGTGTGGGCGGGAGGGGAGGTGTGTGTGTTGCGGGAGGGCGGGTGGGGGGGAGGGGAGGTGTGTGTGTGTGTGTGTGTGTGTGTGTGTGTGTGTGTGTGTGTGCGTGGCGGGGCGGGGCGGGAGGGTGTTGTGTGTTTTGTGGGCGGGAGGGGAGGTGTGTTGAGGGAGGTATGTGAGCGGGCGGGCGGGAGGGAGGTGTAAAGGAGGGGAGGTGTGTGAGCTGGGCGGGCGGGAGGGGAGGTGTGTTGTGGGAGGTGTGCGGCAGGTGGGAGGGAGGTGTGTGTGAGCGGCGGGCGGGAGGGAGGTGTGTTGAGCGGGCGGATGGAGGGGAGGTGTGTGAGCGGGCGGCGGGAGGGGAGGTGTGTTGAGGGGAGGGGAGGTGTGTGTGCGGCGGGCGGGCGGGAGGGGAGGTGTGTTGAGGGGAGGGGAGGTGTTGGGCGGGCGGAAGGGAGGGGAGGTGTGTTGAGGGGAGGGGAGGTATTGAGCGGGCGGGAGGGGAGGTGTGGTGCGCGGGAGGGAGGTGTGTGTGCGCGCTGGCGGGAGGGGAGGTGTGTGGTGCTGCTGGCGGGCGTGGGCGGGGAGGTGTGTGACGCTGGGTGGGCGGAGGGGGAGGTGTGTGTGTGGAGGGAGGTGTGTGTGGTGTGGGCGGGGGAGGGGTGTGGGGAGGGGGGGGTGTATATGTTAAGGGAGGGTGTTGTGAGGAGGGGGGGGAGGTGTGTAAGTATGTTAAGGGAGGGGTGTGTGGGTGAGGGAGGGGAGAGGGAGGTGTATTGTGTAAGGCATGGGAGGGGTGTAGAGGTATGTGGTGTGTGCGGGTGGGGGGGGGGAGGTGTGTGTGGGTGGGCGGGTGGGGAGGTGTGTGTGTGTTGGTGGGCGGGTGGGGGAGGTGTGTGTGTGTGTGGGTGGGCGGGTGGGGGAGGTGTGTGTGTTGTGGGTGGGGGGAGGTGTGTGTGTGTTTGGTGGGGCAGGGAGGAGGTGGGCGGGGGAGGGAGGTGTATATGTTAAGGGAGGTGTTGTGAGGGAGGGGAGAGGGAGGTATATGTGCGTGGAGGGGTGAGGGAGGTGTGGTGCATGGAGGGTTTGTGCATGGGCGGGAGGGGTGTGTGTGTGTGGGCTGGGGGAGGTGTGTGTGGGCGGGTGGGGAGGTGTGTGTGGTGGGCGGGTGGGGGAGGTGTGTTGTGTGTGGGTGGGCGGGTGGGGGAGGTGTGTGTGTGTGTGTGTGGCGGGTGGGGGAGGTGTGTGTGTGTGTGTGTGTGGGTGGGCGGGTGGGGGAGGTGTGTGTGGTGGGGAGGTGTGTGTGTGTGTGTGTGTGGGTGTGGGTGGGGAGGTGTGTGTGTGTGTGTGTGTGGGTGGGGAGGTGTGTGTGTGTGTGTGTGTGGGGAGGTGTGTGTGTGTGTGGGGAGGTGTGTGTGTGTGTGTGTGTGTGTGGTGGGGAGGTGTGTGTGTGTGTGTGTGTTGGTGGGGAGGTGTGGTGGGTGGGGGGAGGTGTGTGTGTGTGTGGGTGGGCGGTGGGGGAGGTGTTATATGTTAAGGGGAGGGAGGGCGGGAGGAGGAGGTGGTGTGGCGGGAGGGGGTTTGTGTGGGCGGGGCCGGGGAGGGGAGGTGGGGGAGGTTGTATATGTTAAGGGAGGTTGTAAGGGAGGGGTGTGTAAGGGAGGGTGTGTGAGGGAGGGTGTGAGGAGGGCGGGAGGAGGGAGGTGTGCGTGGGAGGGGGGTGTGTGTGTGTGTGTGGGTGGGTGGTGGGGGGAGGTGTGTATATGTTGAGGGGAGGTGTGTGTGGGTGATGGGGAGGGGAGGTGGGGGAGGTGTGTATATGTTAAGGGAGGGGTGTGTAAGGGAGGGGTGTGTGAGGAGGGGTGTGTGGAGGGCGGGAGGGAGGGGAGGTGTCGTGTGAGGGGGGTGTGTGTGTGTGTGTGTGTGGGGCGGTGGGGGAGGTGTGTATATGTGAGGAGGTGTGTGGGTAGGAGGGCGGGGGTTATGAGGGTGTGTGTTGGGCTGTGACGGGAGGAGCTAGTGGCGGGTATGCGTGCGTGCTGTATGTGTGTATGTGTGTTGTGAAGGCGCGCGTGTGTATGGGTGAAGGCGCGCGTGTGTGTGTGAAGGCGCGTGTGTGGTGTGTAGGCTGCCGCTGTAGTATAAGGGGCGGGCGGCGTGCTGTGTGTATGGGTGGAAGTGCCGCGCTGCGTGTATATGGGGTGGCGCGCGCTGCGGTGTATGGGTGAAGGCGTGTGTATGTGTTCTTGTAAAGTCCCGTGTACGGCAGAGGCTGAATGTGAGGTTGTTTGCAGAATGAAGCTGTACACGTGTGTGTGTGTGTGTGTGTGTGTGTGTGTGTGTGTATAAAGTCCTCGGTGTACTTCTCACAGAGGTTGAGTGTAGTTGTTGACAGAATGAAGCGGTACTAGCGGCCGTGTGTGTGAGATTGAAGCGTTCAGCCAGAACGAATCCAGTGAGAACATTTCAGTTTTGTCTTGTCACAGGAAGCTTTGCTGTGCTGAGTGTATACCGAGGCGTCGCGAGTTCAGTCTCGCAGTAAACGCTTTATGCCAAGTCAAAATCTGAGCCAGTAACTTCTAAATAAATCAGTGTGTTGCTGAGTGCACCGTGACGATCGGGGAAGTGTTTAGAATGTGCTTTACCCCTTTAGTTCTTGGTTTTGAGGCACGATAGAAAAGAACATCTATCGTCTACAAAGTGAATCAAATAAACTCTGAATTTACTGGGGGGGACAATAATTTTCACTAATATTTGATGGCATTTTAGGGCCACTGTTTAAAAAATAAATAAATAAACAGTATATTTTGAGAAAAGGTTGTAATTTCATTATTATGAAGAAAAACAGAGGTGGGGGGGGGCATTATTTCGAGAATGATGACATAATACTATGACAGAATGGTGCAGTGAAAATAAAGAAATACTTCATAATTATTAATATTAGAGAATTATGAGACAACACTGGGAGACATTTCATTTCACCACGAGAACCTGGAGGAACTGAAGAAGGAATCGCAGGCAGTATGGATATGACCCTCATGTTACGGCACATTAACTCATTATTAAGTTTAAGTTTATTGTACTAGTCCGTACGCCATAAAGCGTTGGGCTTCAGGGTCGATCACACATCTACACGTCCTCGTTGAAGAGCACACAGACGTAGTCATCAGTAGCGTTGAGGACGAACCCTGCCTGAGATTTCTCATCCAGAGAAAGAGATTATAACATCACCAAATCCTCATCCTCCATCGTTTTAAACACAAACGCTTTATGGAGCATTGTGTCCTAACATTATGACTTTTTTTCTCTCGTGAATGACAACTTTGTCTGAAGTATTCTGACTTTATTGTCTAAATTCAACTTTTATCCTCGAAATCTTACGTTTTTATTTTGGCCTTAAAACACACCTTTAAAAATGGAACTGCTCCATTTGTCTTAACCAACCGTTCTGTTCTAAACAATCCGAGCAGCATGTTTGTTTACTTTTCACTATGTTAATAATAAAAATAAAAGTTTTTCAGCATGATTGGATGGGACGGGGACGATTCTGGAGTTTGGTGGGTTCCTATTTTTTGTTCAAGCTCCACTGTAGACATTGCATTGCAGATACTTTTATATATATATATATATATATATATAACGGCCTATCTGCAGAAATAAAATTTGTTACTTTTATTTTTGACTTGTTTGTACACACATTGCAGCCCAGAATTTGTTGTTTAGAGGGAAAAAAAATTCTCCAATGTTCTTTTCAAGCAACCTCAGCAATGAGTGAGGGATGCTGAGCTTTGTTCACAGAAACTCGAGTTAAATAAAGGGTGGTTTTGTTATTGTTTTAATCCACTGATGAAAAACACAGTTTGTGTCCAAAGCATGAATATCTTCAGAGCCTATTTTGCGAAGCATGAACGATTCCTTGACCTAAACACTGAAATATTGGCATTGTTTCAGTGATGTATTCCAGGCACATCTTCCGTCTGATCTAGAGGAACAGATACATCTATGGAGAAATCCCATATTCGCTCAACATCACTGATGTCTTGTTGCCCGTGCAAAATACGACTGAAAACTTGAATTTAGTATAAGGACTTAAATTATGTTTGTTGATTTGGCTCAGATATTGTGCACCACTGATCAACCAGGGTTCTTGTGAACACGGTCTCTCTCTTTTTCTCTGATTTGCTGTGTTTTAAAGTAAGCCAAACTCAAGCAGGGTATGTGTTTGGAAAAAAATAAACGATTACCTGCATCTCACTTCTTGTGTTCTCATTATTTCAGACCCCCAATGTCTCCATGTCAAGGTCTGATCATGTGTTTTCATTTTATGAGTGGGTTACAGCAGAGTTATACCTGCTGGATAGGGAATGTGTGTAATCTGTGTAGAACTTTGGATAGAATTGTTGTCTTAAAAATACCACGGCAAATACAAAAGCATTGTAACATTAAGAATTAAGAAATTAAGCGGGAAAGATTACTTTTAACATGAACAACAAAAAGAAATAAAATTTGGTACACTTGGTGCAGCTGTAAAGGTTTTGTTGTAACTTTATCAGTCCCTCCGGCATTTGACTATTTTGCGATCGTAGAAATGAACGCAAAATCAAGCAGACTGCAATATCTGGAGGAGTTTCCATTTGGGGTTTTTTTGTGGGGGTTTTTATTTTATTTTTTTACATTTGACAGTTGATTTTTGCTTCCCTATTGTATGAAACCCTTCATTAGTTAAATTTTTTTTAATTAATTAAATATATACACAGAACATAATTGTACTGTTAATGTGTCTCAGCTTCATCGCATGAAATCTCTTCTAAGGCCATGCCACTGTGTCTCGGTTGGGTTTGGACTTGTCTACAAACATGATTTACTTGTGGTATTGTTCATTGTCTTGTTGCGTTACATTGACACCATACTTCCCTGATATTCTCCTGTAAACTATCCTGACATGATTTTTTTAAATGACATTTTTCATTAACTCATTTCTTGTACAGTTGTAAAGGCCCTGATGCAGTAAAGCAGCCCAAACCACAATGCTCCCACCACCATGCTTCATGGATAGGATGAGGTTTTGATGTTGGGTAATGTAAGGAGGAAACCACTGCTCTCCAAAAAATAAACGATTATTTAAATAATTGCTGCACATCTCAAGTTGGAAATGGTGTTCTACATCTATGTTGGGATAATGCTCTGTGACCGCTGTAGGGGAATGTACAGTTAATGACCCAAGGACCAGACATGAAGAATGAAGACCAGGAGTCAAGAAGATTTTACTGAAAAATAGTTTGCGGTTTTATCAAGCAAAAGTCAGCTTCACACTCATCGAGTGTGTACACACTCGATACAGCAACAATTATACTCTCACACAATCACTAAGCTAGTCATCATGTTAGGTTGAATGATTCTGATTGGTTAAGGTATAGATGAAAAATTTCCGCATATGGGCTGTGAGTCAGAAGAATTTCCTCGTCCATTATCTATTGTCTCGTCATATGGTCAGGTCACCGCCCCTGCATGCCAGTTGTTCACCTCCAAACGTCCTGTGACGACAGTACACACGCAGATACACAGATTCTTCTAGGTTGGATTTGTTCAAGCTCTAGCTCCAACCAGGAAACTTTCCCAAAACAAACTGATTAGATATACTTTCTCTCAGTAAGAAGTTCAGACAATATTTGTTATTATTCTCTAGTGATAGAAGATGAAAAGTAAATGAAATGCTTTAACTAATAGTATATAATAGTGTAATAGTTATAGCATTCACTTTAGAATAGCACAGGCCTCAGTGACCCCCAGTGACCCGGGCTGTCAGGGTCCGCTAGAAGTGTACATTTAGGTTTTTAACAGGTGTCAGGTGTGTTTCTCAGCTGTACTAGATAAATGTTGATAAATAACTCATTACAAATCACTCAACGGATATATATTGAAGAGGTTGGGGATTCCAGAATCCACCCTTCACCACAAAGCTTCATTCAGAGGAGGAAAGGAACTACAGATAATCAGTGATTAAACAATGTGTTCAATTATAGACATGAAAAGCACAGTGGTGGTGTATTAGTTTAGGTGAAATGATTGTTTATTATTATAGTTTGGATGGAGATCCAAATTATTTTGTGTAATTAATGCAGAAAATTATTTCTTGTAAATGTATATTCATCTGTTTTTATGTAATTATGTAGTAGATCTAATTGTCTCAATAGCAGTAAAATGGCACCATTTATTTGTTACACTTCCTGATTACAGGTAACATAATGTAATGTTTCTGTGATTTAGTTACAGCTACTACAACTTTTCTTGCCGTTTGTTGTTAATCAAAATATTGACAATTACAGACAATTACAACCCTTATATAATTACTGGCATCCTTCGTTACACTGAGTAACAACTGAAATATGAAAGGAATAACATGCAATATGTTATATTTCTAGCTCAGACATACATTCATTTTCACTATGATTTTTTTCTTAAATTTAATTAAATATGCAATTTATTTCTACAAATTAACTAGTTGGAAAATTATGGCTGTGAAGAGAATAACGGCATGGATTTTATTCCTGTAAGGTCTAATAAGGCTAAGCATCTGTGTTGATTTATAAATGGTAAATGCGCACTTATATAGCGCTTTTATCCAAAGCGCTTTACACTGTGTCTCATTCACCCATTCACACACACACATACACCAATGGTAGCAGAGCTGCCATGCAAGGCGCTAACTTGCCATCGGGAGCAACTTGGGGTTCAGTGTCTTGCCCAAGGACACTTCGGCATGTGGAGTCACCCAGGCCGGGAACCGAACCACCAACCCACACGATTAGTGGACAACCCGCTCTACCAACTGCACCACAGCTGCCAAAATATGTTTGACCTATCATCATCTCCTCAACCTTCTGGCAGAGGCCCCCAGGTTTTGGGTGGAAAACTCCTGGTAAGTAGCAGAATTCATGATGCCATCAGTTTTCACTCAGCCTTTGAGTGGTGCAACAGACAATTTGGCCCATTTTACCACAGTTTTCTTCCCATGAGATCAAAACTGGCTATGGTCACTGGGTGGGAGGGATGTTATACCTTCTCTGCCCTGTCAATGACAGAGACACTAGCCAATTATTGGCAGCAGTAAGTTAATGTAATGTGGAAGGGGACAGATAGCACTTTCCTCAGAGTGCTCAGATGTCCTTTGATATAACATGTGAAGCAGTTCGAAAAGAAGTGGTGTCTGGTTATAAGTGTCTTTTTAAACATTTTTTAAGTATTAAGTATATCATAAGTATTTTTTTTAACATTTACCACATTTCGCAGAAACCCTTATCCAGTGCTTTGAAGTCTCGTCAATGAATACATCCTGATACTGGTTCACTTGGTCACGGAATAAGAATACCATCAGTCTTCAAACTCTGGGAGGTAATTATTTTAAAAAATGAAAAGTGCTAATTTAAGTACTTTAGGAAGAGGTAGGTCTTTAGACGTGGTTTGAAGACCGCTGGTGACTCAGCTGTTCGGACATCTAGGTGCCAGAACAGAGAAGAGTCTTGATGCATGCCTTCCCTGTACCCTGATTAAAATTTCTCTGTTTTTTTTCCATGTCAATAGAGGACATTATAATGTATGCTTTTTTTTGGGAGAGATACTTCAACACATTACAAGCATCATAAACTGTTCAATACTATCACTTTTTCCACACTAAAATAGTGTTTTCTTTTAAATAATAAAAACCACATATCCACTTTAAACACTTTAATCACTGTAGGTCTCTACTGGTAATTTCTTGCCTTCTATTGGTGGCACGTTATGTCTAGTGGATACCATTAAGAACCACTAATGGTAAAGGTTAACTGATGGTTTGTAATGGTATTTGTAGTGGAAACCATTAGAATGTCTGTGATGGTTTCTATTGTTTTTCAGCAGGGGTCAGTGACTTTGGCACATATTTTTGAGCAAATACTATTTTTTATTGTCTAATGAGTTGTTTTTTTGTTAGAACTGAGGTAAATAATTTTTTTCCTGTTGTTCGAGTCAACTATTTGAATTATTGTGTAATGTTTATTTTTTAGCTTGTTTTGAAGGGTGCCAATCATTCTGAAGGACAGTATACATCACCTGTGATTTTTGAAAAATCTTTGTAAAAAATAATAATAATCATAAATAATAAACACTGTTTTAAAATAAAGCAGGTTAAAGTGGATTTTATCAGTATAGACCCCGTCTTTCTACACAGACGCAGGAACACACTAGCTTCCAATATGGCGGACTTGTACGGTAATAGCTTTGAACGGCTTCCTCTTGAGGTCCCTGCTGTCCAATCACAGAGCGCGATGTCGAAAGTAGGCGGAGCACAGTCGGAACGCGTTGCGGTTTACTTCCGGGTGAGAACTCGTCCTCTGGGTGAAGTGCAACGTGAGTAGGGTTGACTTTAATATGAATTTGAATTAGCTTTATTAGGTTTTCTATAGAGAGCGCTGGATAATAAACTCACCATTCACAAATGTTAAATACAGCCGTTGAAATACTCGAATGTACTGTGCTTTTAACGCGGCATGTCTTTTGAATGGCGCATGTGCGTGTGATGCTAGCTAATTTATCAGTAGCTGTAGTCCTTGACAATATGTGTAAGATCACGTGACTTGCCTAGTAACTCCTAAAATGTGATTTTGTATAACAGTCATGCAGTGTGTATTTCATACCTATTAATGTCCTGTTATTACACATTTTACACCCGATGTCCTTTTTGCTGCACCTTTGTCTGTCTCTCTCGTTGTCTGTCTGTCTCTTCTCTCTCTCTCTCTCTCTCTCTCTCTCTCTCTCTCTCATTGTCTGTCTCTCTCTCCCTTTGTTGATTGTACATTTGTATTCCATATATAAATAGTGCAATCTATGTACATAAATGTACAAATTAGTGACTCTCTCTCCTTGTCATGGATCCTCAGCATGGGTAATGTGTTGGCTGCCAGTTCTCCCAGTCCACCTCCACCAGTGCAAGCTGGGCCAGGGTTGCTTTCTGTGCCTGCTGGCTTCACCATGCCGGCCGTCTCCCCAGTCTCTCCTGCATCTTCTGGGCAACAGGAGAGCGAGCCACCTCTACCCAACCCAGGTGCTTTTGAGGAGTTCCACAGGAAATGTAAAGGTGAGCCAACCTCCTTCCATCCTCTTCCTTTCTGTGTTGTAAAGGAGCTCAGTTTATATTCAGAATGGTTGAGCGTACCTAAAAACAATGAAAGGGCCGGAGGTCGTCTCAGGGGAACCTTTCTTCAAAAGGTTTTATAGATATCTGGATAAAGATTTCGGTTTATCCATAATGAGCAAGCTAGAGGAAGTGGTGGCAAGAAAAAACTCCCTGAGACACGAGGAACCCATCCTCTTCTGTGTGACCAGATAGCGAGAATATAAATCACTCTCCTTCTATAACTGTATAATGGTAGAGTCAAGCAGAGCTGGAAATATGTTCAGTACAAGCATATAAGGTCATTGACTTTTTAAGTCCCATGAGTATTACTAGTCATCTTATTTTTAAAGGAGAAAGACTTTTGAAAATTCTTCCGTTGACCTTTTGGTCTTTTGACTGACTTTTTCCTTCAGTAAAATGCAATTCGATTATACCTGCTGATAGTCGTGCCAATGAGAATTCATCTTTACTTAGAGAGCAATGCTGCAGCACTTCAGTCCTTCAGACTGTCCAGCTCTCTCATCTGTACACTCTGCTCAAACAGCTGCGGTAACTGCGTCTTAAAGCTAGCTACATTGCATCGTATTGAAGTTCCTAAGCGCAATGGCGAGGCCACCTTAATTACAACGCATCAAAAACATCTCACTCATATTGTACAATGAAAAAACTTTTTTTTTTTTTTTTGTTCACCCTGTAGAGGTGTTTCCCATGCAGATGGAAGGAGTTCGGCTAACAGTCAACAAGGGCCTCAGCAGCTGTTTCCAGGTTTGTTGTCTCATTTTTCTTTATTACCTTTCCCTGTTTGTTTTTGGAGTGTAATCAAGTAAAGTAAAGGCTCAGTCAAGATAGACATGTACAGTATATGCAATTTCAGTACAGTGGTGTGTACAGCAACAGGTTAAGCATTAAATATCTAATGATGTGCTTCCCTGGCTAACACACTGCCATTATTATGTCAAAACGTCCGTCTTGCTTAAAAGAGGATATTATTTAAGTGTCCCAATTTAACAGTCCCTTCACTACCTTCACTCTGTAGCTGTTCTGTGAGTTTTTGTAATGTCCTCCTGCGGCTTTCGGATTAATATAATAGCAGCAATCTCACTCTGAGATTTTAATTTGAAGGAAAAAAAAGTCAGCTTTAAACTCGCGACCAAAGAAGTTTGTGACAGCAAAATTGGTCCAAAGATCTTACAGTGTAAAACCAGCTCAAAGGCGCTTTAGGTAAATCCGACCGATCAAAGATTTATACAGATTGCACTTATATTCCTGTCAACATGTGTGCGACGTTGCTAAGCTGCGTCCAGATTCATCCCCTTCACCAGTAAAAATGACTCCATCATGGAAAACAAATGCCAATGACCTAATTATTTTTTTTGCTCACAGAAGAGTTACTGGCTGTGCTGTGTATGTGCCAATGTCAGCTGTATTTTTTCTTTCCAAACAGGCTGAGATGGAGGCAAAGTTGGGAGGAGGGGGTGTCTATTAAAATGACTGAAAGAAGGTCTATGTTAACACTTTAAAGCAGCGGTCCCCAACCCCCGGTCCACGGACCGGTACCGGTCCGTGGGTCATTTAGTACCGGGCCGCACAGAAAGAATAAATAACTTACATTATTTCCGTTTTATTTATTATCTGGATCTGAAAAAATGACGGGTTCTCTCCATTACATCCTTCTACGACTCACTCTTGACGCATGTCAAGACGCTTGTCTCGGTCACGTGATACGTTGAAACCTTATAAATGCCAATAAAGCTGCGATTTCACATTGGATTCACGTTTATTATTAGATTTTAAAAAATACCCCCGTTTTTATGACGGTCCTATCATTATATTTTGTTGTATTTATCCGCCACACCTTAAAGGCCGGTCCGTGAAAATATTGTCTGATATTAAACCGGTCCGTGGCGCAAAAAAGGTTGGGGACCGCTGCTTTAAAGGCTTAATCAGTGGTATTTTTGACCCACTAGGGGGCGATGCATGCTTTCTAGAAGAAATCTGCACTTGTAAGGACACCGCACATGGTTCTCTAGTTAGACAAACGTGTCAAGAGACAGGAAAAAATAGACAGGACATTAATAGTCATGATCGATTTGTGTTTATTTACAACCCCCTCTGTGATCTGCCTTCTCCCAATGCAGTTTCGCACGTGTCGGGTGTTTGTTGTTGTTGATGAAATTGTTTGCTGTTTCTTTCCAGGTCAATCACAACATCATGCTAAGCACCACGGGAGACTCCAGTTACAGATTTGGTGCTACATATGTAGGGACCAAGCAGACAGGACCTGCGGAGGTAAGATTGAAAGCAGTATATGGTCTGTGTCAGAACAAGATCTTAATTTGTACACAAAGTTTGCAGAGAAACATGGCATTTTGGACAAAAATCCTTTATCAGCTATGCAAACAAAGCGCTTCTTATGCTGTAGAAGGTTAATATTTAGATTTTTATTCATTTGACTTTATTTTGCAGCAAAAAATGACAACGATTCAACAAGATACTAAATGTAGGTCATGACAGTAATTTGTTCACATGATGGATTTTTTTCCCCTGTTCTCAATTTGCTTTCGCACATCCTCCGAATGAATTGCAATGACCATGTTTTGGTTAATTTGTTGGAATGGGATGCAGTGTTATGTACTAGATGTCGACCATTTGATGGATTTTGCCGTTTAATCTGCACCGATAACTGATTGCTGAAACTATCGGCTATTGTGAACAACTCCACACCGATAGTGTTTCCCGGTTGCGGGAGCGGCTGGGAAGGGTCTGCTGTCATTATACAGTATGAGAGCGGCCTCTAGAGGTGAAATACAATCTATTAGCGATTCATTTTGTTGTTATTTGAAGTGTTTTTTAATTCATTTTGGAAGTCTCTATTTTTTATTTGGAGTGTTACTTTTTTTACTTCGGTTTGAATGTATATATTTTATTTACTTTAATTATTAATAGTTAATATATATTAATTAATATTTTTATTTTATTTGACAGTACAGTACATTTTCATGGTGCAGTCAATATTGTTTATTTTGTAATAAAGTTCAGCTCATGTTTGAGTATGTTTTCATTCAGTATCAGTTTTGTAATCGACTATCAGTCGATTAATCGATTATCAGCAGGTCCTGCCCAACTTGGTTATCGGTGTCCGTTAAATCCACTATCGCTTGACCTCTACTGGTGTTAGTGTAAGGTTACATATTGTACATTTAAGATGTTATTAATGCATATTGAGAAATTTTCTTAAACCATGTTTGTGTTGTTAGATGTTAGTTTTGTGACTTTGGTTTGTCACATTAAACTAAACTGCACATGCATTTTATTAGTTTTACAAAAAAAAAAGTCCTCTTTATAAAACCTCCTCATTAGCCAGTCATTGATATATCTGCGTTTTCCAGGCAACATGGATGCAAATGTTTATCTCAAGCAATTCTAATTCTGTTTGCATGAGCGGTCAGAGGACCCAGGGAACCTGTATGGGTTGGTAAATATGGCATACATCATTGTATCTTGTATTTGTTGAGAGATCTGTGAATGTAAGTGTTTTAGTAGATCCTGGGCGTACACTAAAAGCTGTGATTATATGACGTTCTGATGCATGATAAATCATAGCTTTCTCTACTTTATCTGAAACTTCACAGAAAGTTTTACCTGACGCTTCCATGAGAGCAGTGTAGATTGCTTGTTTCCTCTTTAACACAAGAGAAATATGTCTGTTCGCTAGGCATTTCCAGTTCTGGTGGGTGACATGGACAACACTGGCAGCCTCAATGCGCAGATTATTCACCAAATAAGCAACAGAGTGCGCTCCAAGCTGGCCTTCCAGGTAAGTGGGTGATAAAATGAGCAGAATATTTTATTCTCGCATGGAAAGACTAATTCATTTAGCTCCTGTTGCTTGTGTAATTCCACCCCCCCTTGTCTAATCAGACGCAGCAACAAAAGTTTGTCAACTGGCAAGGAGATGCTGAGTTTAAAGGGGACGACTTCACTGCTACAGTTACTGTAGGAAACCCAGACATGGTGGTAGGATCAGGTAGCGTACTCTGTTACCTGATCATATACTTGCATATATATCATATTACTTTGCTATTTATACACACGGTGTGTTTGTGTGTATGTTGGTGGATTGAAGGTTTTCGACATTGTCAGGTGTCACAGAGTTGTATGTACAGAAATGCAGTATGAATGCTCACTCTTATTATTTTCTTTTTTTATCTTTTAGGCATTGTTATAGCTCACTATCTCCAGTCGATCACACCGTCCTTGGCACTGGGGGGAGAGCTGGTGTACCACCGCCGGCCAGGTGAAGAGGGAACAGTAATGTCATTAGCAGGAAGATATACAGGTAGGTTATATAAGATATCCAGAGAGACAGAAGTTAGCCAGTAAAAGGAATAAGTGCTGTACGATATCAAAAGCCTGGCACTGCTCACTGTATTTTAGCAAGTGAAAGTATCTTGAATATAGTCAAATTTATCTAGTATTTCCTAATATTAGTGAGATTGTGAAACCTTTTTATTTATTTATTTATTTTTTTTTTTATATAAACTAATTCCAAGCTTGAACTAGATTTGTTCTATTGGCAGATAATATTGTTATTTTTTTTAAGCATTTATTTCTAGAGAGATGCAAAATTATCTGCCTATAGAATAAGAAAGTGCCACTGTTACGTATGCTTTTTCAGATATTACCTTTCGTGTAGTGTTATAGAGGTGTTTGTGAATGTAAAAAGTCTGTAAAGTTTCAAAAGTTTTCAAAAATGTACTTCATGTACAAACCTACATAGTTTTGTAACAAAAAAAACTGGCTGCTCATGAACAACATGTACTTTGACCCTCCTTCAAACACTACAGTTGTGGTTGAGACTTACCACTGAGAAACCTCCTGTTCTTGTCGTCCTTGCGATGGTGGTTCATGGAAAAGGCATGTTTTATATAGCAGATAGGGGCGCTTTAAAACGAGTAAAAATGTCTTATGTTTGGTTTATTGTAATCACAAGACCTGGTAGTGCGAGTCTTGAATGCATCTCTGTTGATAACCTCTGAACGCATTTTGTCAGCGGGGTTCGAAAATTTGCCCAAAGCAACTATTTATAAATAGAGGTCAAGCGATAGTGGATTTTACCAATAATGACAACTAAAAATTGGGCAGAACCTGCTGATAACCGATTTAAAACTGATATGGAATGAAAACTCAATTTTACACTCAAAGTAAAATATAACTTTATTACAAACTGTATTACTAAAATAAACAGTACTGACTGTACCACGAAAATGTATATGATTGTTTATGATATAAATATTAATATATGTTAACTATTAATAAATATCAGTCAATAAAAGATATACACCCGAACCAAAAACAACACCCCAAATAACAAATAAAAATAGACACTAAATCACTTCAAATAACACAACAAAATGTCAGTGATGGTTTTTATTTTGCCTCTAGAGGCCGCTCTCATACTGTATACTGACAGCAGACGGACGCAAACGAGAAACACGATTGGTGTGGGTTTTTGCAGATAACCCGATAGTTCCAACAATCAGTTATCTGTGTTTCTAGTACATGTCCAACTGAGAGCAGTTTCAGTGTTGTTATTTGCCTGATGTCTGACCATTTGTGCATTTCTTTCCATATTATAATATTTCCTTTAACAGTGCCGTCTGAAGGCTGAATGCATGCTGCCATTCTCCAAATCATCCTTTTACAAACGCTATGCATTTTAAACCTCATCAAGTCCACGATTGCGAAACCTTGCGATATTAATTTGGTGATTTTTAAAGTAATGTCAGATATCGTAGTTTGTTGTTCTTAATGAAGCAGTAGAGCCTGTAAATTGCATTTGACAGCGGTCCTGAGCGTTATGATCCAACCGCCTGAGATGGATGTAATGGGTCCTAATCTGTGCATATCATTTTTCCTTCTTTCTCCAGGTTCTAATTTTATAGCCACTCTGACCCTCGGAGGTGCTGGTGCACATGCATCATATTATCACAAAGCCAACGAGCAGGTAAGGTTACTTTCAGTACTCAGTATTTTCATCGTTTCTCCTGAAATTGCTTTGATTAGAAGCTCTGTGAAGATTATACCTGATATTGTGTACGCATTATCATAAAATCAAAGCTGCTCTGGTGATGTGTAGCTGCAGATTGGGGTGGAGCTGGAAGCCAGAACTTGTATGCAGGAAACAAGTGTATTGTTTGGTTACCAGCTGGACATCCCCAAGGCCAATCTACTCTTTAAAGGTAGGTAAAGCTTTATGCTTATGTTCTACCCATTTTCCTCTATACAAGAGGAAGAAAATCATTTCGGTTTCTAAACTATTAATGGAAATAAACGAGTCATGTACAGTAATTAATGATGGGGTGGTGTGATGAAAGAAGGATGCGCCATGCGCTTTATCCCAATGTTTATAGTCACAACTATTGTTGTGGAACGTCTGCGATCCAAGTTCGTTCCTGTTCTCACTTACCTTAAAGCAGCTTTAAACAGTGAATACTTTCCACTGGAGGAAGACTGAGTTCCAGCTTTACCTTTGACTGTTACAAAGCTCTAACACTGGAGACTTCTTCCATAATCGCCAAACAATTGTTTTCCTTCCAAAAAGCTTCGCCTTATCAGCGCTTACACGCATTTTCTTTAAATCTCTTTATGCGCGTCAATGATTCGATTAGCAGCCGACGGGTCTGCGCCGTGCTGTTGTAGGAAACGTATCGACAACGTTTTGATTATACCAAGATCTAACTGAGAATGAACATTGTGAGATTCTGGAAGGTTCTGTCTTATGGTTTGTATTAATTGCAAATCTTAATGTAAATCTGAAGCAATTTATATCATCCTGACAGTAAAATAGCACATAATGAAATGTTGCTGTGCGGTTGAAGAGTGCGATAATTACTGCAGTATTACCCGAGTAACAGCGCGGAGCAACAGCTTTTATACAGCAGTTCTATAAACAGGAAATTCATACGGAGCGACTGACATTTCAGGCTCTGCACAGCCGAATGTTTTGACCGACGGCCTGTAGTAGGTGTAGTAACGATTTCAGTGTAACAAACTGCTGCTAGAATTGGCATTTTATGTAGCAAAAAAGACTTTTTATCAGAGGTAAGAATGTAAGGTATTTTGCCTGACCACCAATAAAAATATTTTATTTAAAAGCATAGCATTGCCTTAAAACGTGTATTCGCTGCTTGAGACACACCAGATCAGTCACTTATGAGTCAGCAGAAAACAGAACTGTCTTTTATACCAATATTTTATTCCATCCTCCTTTTATACAGCATTCTTAATGAAATCTTTGTCTTAATTTGTGGATTTGTTTGCTTACGTGCTTTATTTTTTCATATTTATTATTTCTTTGGTTAATGGCATTATTATGGCATGACTGGGTTTCACAAAATATTTATGAAATGTGTGTTAGTCATGATTTATATGATTTGAAGCCAGTTGAAGTTTACATTAGGTAGTGTCATGTGCAGATTTACACCCGCTCAAAAGCACGAGTAGGATACAAACGTTTTTTCAAAACGTTTTCATGAATACTTAAATTTCTTGTGTAAATGCTCCTGTCAACGTCCTACGACTAAATCAGCATGCATCGTACATGACTTACCCACACACATCACTGCGAAAACAATTTCGCCAATTCAGATAGTTTTTCACACAAAAAAAAACAGCAAAAATTTTGAAAACGGCTAAATCCAGCATTTTTGGCCACGACGATCAGAAAAAACTCGGACTGCCCACTGAGCATAGCAAGAAAGAGCGACTATACAGGACTTTACTTATACATTGCACACACAGGATATAACTGCACAACATTATTAGACAAAACGATAATGTAGAATAAATACTAGACAGTACCAACACGAAGATACACTCACTATGATCACGCTCTAAATGCAAGCACATAAGAATCTCTCTCTACATATGTGAAGTACTTGAGTAATTGAGTAGCTTAGCAGCAGTGACACGTCCTTGTCCTTGATTCGGAAACAAGACGATATTGTACTGTAGTCCTGTTGTGTTAATACGGTGTATTGAACATTGTATAATAAACACACCGCCACTTTCCCATTTTTCTGCAGGTTCTATAGACAGTAACTGGGTAGTAGGAGCAACGCTGGAAAAAAAGCTGCTGCCTCTTCCCCTGTCTTTGGCGCTTTGTTCTTTCCTTAACCATCGTAAAAACAAGTTCCAGTGTGGGTTCGGCGTGACCATCGGATGAGCCACCTGTCCTGAGTTGAAGTGAACAGGGGCTGAAATTCATACACTGATGTTTTAGGGATCAGCAACATGTGGACGCTCATACAAAGTGCACCATCAATTTATCCTTTTTTTAAATTATATATATATAATAAATAAATAAATAAAATGAATGTTTCAGTCACTGTTTATATATAAAGACGAGTCCAGGAAGTAACTGCAGTGTAATTTTTATATATATATAAAATCAGATATTGTGTTCACTACATAAAGCATCTTGTAAAACCTTGTCAATCAGCTGATTCCTGAATGAAGAAATGTTGGGTGAGGAGTCTGAAAGGACAGACCGTCTACAATACAGCGAAATCATCAATACTGTCTTATTTTTTATTTGAAACGTGAGGAGTGTAATCTTGTTTTTGTTAAGTTTCTCTCTGTGTGTTTTTTTTTAAACTGTATTTTGATCTAAATTAAACATTTATTTCTTTTGCTGTAAGCTCCGCCTTCATTTTTACCATTTCTTTTACTAAAGGTACATAGGATATTAAAATGAATCTACATAAATACACTTTCCTATATAAAAGTGCTTTGTGTTGTTATTTAATCATGTGCGCACGAGTCTTTGGCGTTTCTCCGTGTTTTCATGTTTCCCAGAAAGCACCGGATTCAGTCTCCGAAACGTCACCAAGTCTCAGACAATATTGTGTAAAACCGCTACAGTCATCGTGATGTACACAATAATTACATCTCTTCAGCATTTTGCCTTCAGTGTTCATGAGTAAGATCAATCCGAGCGCTGGAGTCGGAGAGCGTTGTGTAAGAGAGCACAAGTGTCTCAGAACAGAACCGAAACTACCGAGTCGCACAAACTACCGAGTCATCCGACACTTATCATGAGCTTAAATGTTTTTTTTGTGTGTGTGTGTTTTTACGTTATAATGTAATTTACTCCATTTATACATTTAATATTGGGGAATCACAAAATAGGACCCGAGGTCACTTTAGGTTGGTCAGAATTCTTCAACACCAAATCATTGATATTATTATTGGACATTATATTCCAGTCCGTTTCATCATCAGTGAAAACGTCATCACAGACAAACAGCTGATATTGGGTTTTTGATATTGAGTTCGGATTCGGTTTTATAACGTTCCCTGGTGTATTATCTGTCTGTGAGTCATTTCGGAGGTTTGATTATTACCTTGTTAGCATTGTCCTGCTGGAAGACTCATTTACATCATTTTGTGTCTCGAGTTCAGAGTGCTGCTTCAGTATTTCTGCATAATCTTCCTTCCTCATGAGGCCATCTATTTTCTGAAGTGACCTCCACAAGATGATGCTGATTTTTAAAAAAAGGAGGGGCCCTTTTTTTTTTTTTTTTTTTTTTTTTTTTTTTTTTTTTTTGTTTTTTTTTTTTTTTTTTTTTTTTTTTTTTTTTTTTTTTTTTTTTTTTTTTTTTTTTGTTTTTTTTTTTTTTTGTTTTTTTTTGTTTTTTTTTTTTTTTTTTTATTTTTTTTTTTTTTTTTTTTTTTTTTTTTTTTTTTTTTTTTTTTTCTGTAGTGATACCACCCAGTGAGAGCTCTTCGGTCTGCCGATCAAAGACTTTTAGTTGTTCCAAAGTCTAAGTCTATCGGTGATCAGGTATTCGCCGTAACCACTCCTAAACTTTAGAACAACTTGCCAATTCAAATGAAACCTGTTCCCACACATTTTTAAATCCAAGCTAAAAACATTTCTATTTGATCTGACCTACAATTTGTGATGTGATACATTACTGTATAGGCTCTTGTTTGTTTCATGCGTGACTTTGTGCCGGTCTTGATTTTATTTGATGGTAATTCATGCTTTAATGTAAAGCACACTGGAAAACGGTAGTTGTTTTTAATAGCTCTATAAATAATAAATTGAACTTGGTGTACGCCACTTGACCAGAAGGGATTGGCAATAAGAAAACGGGTTCATCTAGTGGCAGGGCGGAGCACCTGTGAGGCCCTCTAGTGGCTGGGCGGAGCACCTGTGAGGCCCTCTAGTGGCTGGACGCCATATTGTCCACTCCTATATTGCATAAATTCATTGGTTTGAATGGCCCTGTAATATTTTTCATTTGTAATAAATTAATTCCTTAGTTTATATGTTTTTAGTGGCCACCAGCTGGTGTGAAACGGTAATTAACCAATCAGGATCAAGCATGTTTTCTCATTTTCTGTTAACAAGCCAATGTATTACACTCAGAATTCAGGAATATCAAGGTGACAAGCATTGAAGTACCACAGGTTTACTGTAGGTGGCGAAAAAGATGTTTCTGAGAGAAAACTGGCAAGATCTCAAGATTATTAAACAGGAACAATCCATTTATTTATTTATTTATATATATATATATATATATATATATATATATATATATATATATATATATATATATATATATATATATATATATATATATATCTCCAAAATTAATAAATGACTGTTCGATAACTTACAATAACTAGATAAAATTGGCAATTTATTTATGACATGAATTTGCTTTAATATTAATAAAACATTTACTGTGACTAATGAACAATAAGAAATAGTTTAGAATGAATCATTTAACAAGTCGTTTTTGACACTGGGGCAAAAAAAGGTAATGCTGCAGTTTCAATTATGAGCACGTTAAAGTGTTTTGTCCTTGGATGTGTGTAAATCTATTGTATGAGACCTTAAAAACAAAATCAGGCTCATTTCAAAACCATAATAGGTGTGCTTTAATTCACTTTACCACATTGTTTATGAAGTAACAAAAAAAGAAGGAAAGCTTTTGTTTTGTTAAGTAAGCTACTTGCCACATGTGAACCCTGGTCTGGTAAATTTCCATCTTTTCAATCTTTCTATCCACCGACATTGAACAGCCAAAAATGACCAAACAAAAAGCGAAGATGGTACAAATGGAGACTGAAAGGAACCAGGGCTGTTTTGCCTGTAGAGTAACTGTAAAATCTGTAGAACTTTAAAAGAGAAAACATGACCTGAAAGAGTGGCATGTGGCACGTCGTTTCAGAAAGTATGTTTAGGCAAACATTAATAGTGAAACATACATAAATCCATACAGTGTAATCTATAGGTTGCTTGTCAACTGACACAGTGTTTTTAATGTTACAGTAGATAAGGCAGACAGACAGACATCAAAAAAGACATAAGAGGCACATCACCTCTACGCTCCCTCAGACCTACCCGAGACAGCCAGACCCAGAGACAGCTGCTTCCTGTAGCCAGCCCACATTCAAATTAACTGCTAATCCTAGAGCTTCACATACTTTTTTTTTTTACCTCAATAAATAAATGAGCAAGTAGAATAATTTTGGCTTCTCCTGGTCCACTTTTAGGACTTGTGTGAAAATCTGATCATATTTAGGTCATATTTATGCAGAAATATACAACATTCTAAAGGGTTCACAAACTACCACTGTACATGTAAATAGACTCACTAATGCGAACCTTGATTGATCAGATTTAAATCCTATGGTGGCTTATTTATTCCAACTCCGCATGTTGTACATTTGGAACACCTGGTCGTTTCATATTAATAACGTGAAGCAAAAAAAAAAAAAAAAAAAGCACTACATAGTGAAACCTGTTTGTTTTTTTGTTGTTGTTGTTTACACCTGAAGTTTGTTTATAGAAGTTGGAAGATGATGATGTACTTTATTTTCCCAATGACTGTATATAAATGTACAATGGTGGTGTTTATTTTAAAACATACAGACTATTACTGGTAAACTACAAATATTCTAAATCCACACACGTTCATTTCCTGTGTGTCTGATATTTCAAAAAACCAGGGACGGACTCATATGATACAAATAGGTGTTGTATTTCTACTACTAAGCAGATTCAAATATAATGTCAGATAATAGGATCTTCTCTCTTCCCCAAACCACAACCACAGCAGAAACAAATACACAAAGCCCAAAGGTTTGGTTATCCACAGTCTTTTATCTTAAATTGCATAAACATGATACAAAATACAACATAAAAACACTGCCAGTTGTGACACTGATGATGTTTTTTGTGTGTGTATCAGGTATGTAGACAACAGATGGCAAGATCTCATTTGGTCGGATTGGTTTGGACATTAGGATGTAAGGGGTGATTAATTTAGATGAGGAGGAGGAGAGGCGAGAACAGAAAAGAGTTGAACCAAAATCTAAAAAAGTGTGAGTGTGTGTGTGTGTGTGGGGGGGGGGTTTGGAAAAAGAGAGTAATTGTAATCTAAAGTTTAATCTCATCATATCAGCATCAGTAATGGTTTGCTTTTTAGATTGATGATGACATCATCTACACCACATATAATGTTTTCCAATTACCGTGTGTGGTTAAATAAAACGTGGCTGCTTCGGAGTATTCGGGATGAAGCCAAGCCCACCGTCATGAACGCTTTGTACCATAAAGGTAAAGGCTGCAAGCTTGGAGAAGAACACAAGAACGAGCAAGTACAAGCAAACACAATCGCAGTTTAGAAATAAAGCACTTACAAGCAGTAAGAAAACAAGAAACGGATAAACAAAAAGAATTACAGTCAATAGCGGCAGTGTAATAAACAACAAGACCACGACATGTAAACCTTACGTATAATCTTATTCCTAGTCTCGTTTATTTTCTAATCTTTTACTTCTAACACTGGATTATAATGTAGAGTTCAGTGGGTTTGTGAACCGTTGAGCTCTGAGACAGTTTACAGCGTTACAGGACTTTTGTTTAAATCTGAAACCCATAAACCTCCGGTGTCTATTTCAGCCTAGTTGAACTGTAGGAGTTTTACACATGCACAGTGTTTACAAACCAGCTCGACTATAAAAGCACTTCAGATCTCCAGTTTAACTCTGGCTTTATTTCTACTCGCCACGTTTTATAAAGTGCATCTTAAGCCAGACGAGTGATGAATACTGACTCTTCATCGTATTAATACTACGACTGATACGATACCATCTGATAGGTAGATAGACTAGACTGTTACCTTCTTATTTGGTAAAACATCTCTTTGTTTTTTGTTTTTCCCGTTTGTGAACAGGATTCTGAAAATAAATTAAATAAAAAAAATCCCCCTCCCCCAACAGACGACTCCATACGGAGCAGAAATCGTCCTTAACCCAATTTACTGAAACATAGAATAATCTGTCACAACATATTGAACAACGCAAGCGTCGTCACTAAGAAACTGTGGTGGTGTTTTTCCTTAAAATAAAACAACCCCTGGAACTTCTTGGAATATTAACAAATAAATTTGGACCTCTAGTAAAATAATGAAATGAAAATGAACATAAAAAAAAATACAATAACAACCCAAACATACAGTAAAATCATATTAATCTGACTAATCCTTGAAAATAAGAGAGACGAACATTCAAATAAAATAAGGAAGATTGAAATGTCACGAATTGATTTGGAGCACATCTTTAACCGAGCAGAGTTTTACGTAATTGACCAATAACGTCTAAAGCTGGATTGGACAGATTCTGATGCGAGACAATGAAGAGATCATGATGCGGGAGAAACATAAGGCACCAAAGGCGGAATAATTCAACATTCAGCTTCATGATGGGGCGGCGTGACCGGTTCAGCCGAGCTGAAGGAGATTTCCAGTTGTCCTGCACAGAACAGCACGGCTTAATAGAACGGTATCATCAGGTGTGTTTAAGCGGGATGTCGATCGGTTAGTTTGTGGCCCTCGAACAACACATTCTAGGAGCTAATCTCTAAGGCAGTGGTAGTGCGTAGCAAAATGATACGATAGTGCAACTGAAATGGGGGCAGTACACAAGAGGGCTGACGACAGTGCAGGTGTGTGTGTGTGTGTGTGTGTGCGTGTGTGCGCGCAGGTTCATACATACACTAGGAATGTGTTTGGAGACGTAGCGAGAGTTCGATGTCAGGAAAATCTGTAAAGTTGCTTGCAAAATACAAAGCCAAAGATTGGTACCCTTCAAGCTTAGCGAATCTTCACGAGACAGGTTTACACAGTGAGATCGCGTGTGATGAGAAACACCAGCAGTAAGGCTAGAAAGAGAGATGAGTGAGGGTTTCACATTAACCAGGCAGAATGCAGGGTCATGCGCGAAGCAGGTCAAGGAAGATTTGATGCCTCGAGATCGCACAGAATTTAGTGCATTTACTAAAGTTGACCTTTATGATGATTTCATCTGGAACATAATTATTTTTTGGTGATTAGTGTTTAAGAGTGAACCGAATACTTGGTCAAATGTAATGAAAACGTGTGACTGCATGATATGTTTAAACCAATTTTCCAAACTAGCTGCTTCTATCACTGCATCAATATATTAGTCTGTGTGTGTGTGTGTGTGTGTGTGTGTGTGCGTGTGTGTTTATGTATGCATCATAGAGGGCATGGGAGAACTACACCTCCTCTCAGCCTCTTTCCCCTCATCACTCTATCTTGCGGTGGTTGTTGTTTGAGGCAGAGTAGCCGTTCTGCAGCGGTCCGTTTTTCGTCTTGGGCCGTCTCTCGCTCTCCTGCGCCTTGTCCTCGTCCTCAGAGTCGTCCGTCTCTTCTCTGTCGCTCCGCTCGTCTTCCACAATGTGCTGCATGACAAAGAAATCAGTGACATGTAGAGGGGGAGAAAAGTAGAGGTTGTATTACTAGTAACTGTCCTGTTGATGAAGTGAGAGTTGTGGAACGATATGGTGTATATATCTTATGGTGTGACAACTGCATGTTTAACATTTCACATGCTCAACAAGCTGTGCAATAACGTTGGCAATTTGTCATAAAATATGGCTTACATTACATGAGGTATAACAAACATAAATTTAATCAAACTCTCTCCCCCTCCTCCGTAAAAAAATTAATAAATCAACAACGTCCTCGTTCTCTGGAATCAGAAGACGTTAAAAAAACAAAACACCACACCAGCAGGGTAGCCAGGATTGTCAGTTATATGCACAACTGAGTTTTGAAGTAAGGCCTTGAGACGAAAAACATAATTGAAGAAGACAAAAAAAAAAATGTTCCGAATCACCAGTGGCCGAAGACCTGGCAACCCTGTGCACCGGAGAGCTACTGTTTAATCGGTCATGTTTCGTTTTATTGCATTCTAATGCTCAGCTTTTGTTTGGTTATATGCTGCCAGTGCGTGATCGCATCACTACACAATAACTTTCTGGACTTATTTGCCAGCACAAGGAGCAAATCTAATAAAGAGCAAAGTACAAGATATTCTGATAGCTACGCAAAAGTCCACCCATACTTCAATCAATGCATTTATACGGATTTAATTAACCTGATAACAGGAAGCTCTGAGTCAGTCTCTCAAATAGATTTTTTATGTTTATAAGTGTTATTAAAAGATTATTACAAGAAGCTTTTATCTTATCTACATTGTCAAGCAGCGATCTCAACTTCTGAAATCTAGTAGCTAAAAGAAAGTTTCCTCACTGACACACTGGAACTGTTTATAAGGATATATTTGTGATGCACTTGTTTTTGGCCATATGGTGCATTTATTTCTTTTATTTAAGGCATTGATCTGAAAGTGTCAGTTGGTTTAAGTTGCTTTATTTGTGGCTAATTGCTGGGTGTTTTATTAGTAAAGGAGTAAGTAGTACAGCATGTACAGGACAGACGGTGCTGTCCTCCTCAAAGCTGTCTCTATGTTGATCCAAAGATTAAGATGGAGCTCTTTCCCTCTAACCAGGTCTTCAGATCGGCTTGTCAATCAAATAAGCCTGTAGCTAGTTCACAGCTCACGTCACGGACAACGTTTTTGATGAAACGCTGGTTAAAACATTTCTGTTGACTAGTCTCAGACGCGATTAATATAAACGATAAAGTTTTCAAGCATGTCTTCTTATATTTTACACTACGTATGGCTAAATTATCAGTTCCGCAGAGAAATTCAGGTGTCTGTAAATAACCGTGTAAGATTTCAGCTCATCAGTGGAAGTGGATGAAGTAAAGCTGCATGTTGATAAAACATGGATAAAAAGTGGAGACAGAGACAGAGAGAGAGAGAGAGAGAGAGAGAGAGACTCACGTTGCCGGGGAGGAACTTGATGGCCATGCGCAGAATGAGCGCAAACCAGAAGATGTGCAGACACTGAAGCAGTATCATAAGACCATTGAAGAAGTAATAACCAAAGAAGGGACGATAGATGGTCACTGGATAGACACACGTACAGTGCAGGATCCTGAAAGAGAAACAGAGCAGATACAAAGTAAAACTAATGAACTGGATTTATTGCAATAAAATAAAATCACCACGAATTCAATCTGGTTTGTCGATTAAAAATAAAATGGATAATGAAATAACAAAACAGAAAAAAACACCACATGTCCGTCACAGCATGAAGTGTGTGATCAGTCAATTAATCTCTCACCAGAACGGTAAGATCACGAGTCTTGTGATGAAGAAGACGACAGCAAAGATGATGAAGATGTAGTTACACGTCTTTCTCCAGCCTGCGTAGTTAAACATTTTGGCCGACTAAAACAGGGCAGAGGGGGAGGGCGAGAGAGACAGAGACACGGTTATCTCCAGTGTCGGGTCTCTGAGATTACACCAGGAGTCAGAGCTAGATAGTTGTTGATTTAAAAACTGCATTTTACTTCTTGCGATATTAGAATTAAACAGATACAGATGAACACTGTCCTTACGATCTCACAAACAAACTGGATTTGATTGAAATAACTTGAATTTCACATTTAACGTTAAACATGTTTCAGTGCTTACACTGAAATCAACTGACCTATGTGACGAATCTAACCTTACAAAGCTGATAAAACATGTTTTAACACACACAAAGCTTTATCAAGTAGTAAATGATGTAAAGGCAAATCTGTTTACTGTTGACCATTACGTTTTGACATCAAGTGTGTTCATGTCAGAGAACTCGGGCAAGGTGAAATTCCGGGGTTGAATGACCGTTTCGTTGCAGTTCAGGTTTATTCTGAGATCAAAATCTACTCTAGCATAAGTTCTTGACACAAAACCCACAATGACCCGATATTATCGTTTGTATTAGCAGGGCTGTAGCCACCACAGACACAGACTAAAGATGAAAATTAGTTAGCAGTATATACACAGTGGAAGTTTTGTAATTCATATTTGGTCTGCTCTACTGTTCGGAACATATTATTCACTACATGTACGCATAATAAGATGAAAGGCCTGCCTGGGGGTAGAGAGTGAGTACATCTGAAATATAATAAACCTAATGCAAGAGTTTATTATATAATAACCCTAACGCCATCCAATCCATCTTGTTTTTGTATTGAAATACACACTGACCTATTTTGGTCCTAAATATAAAACTTGCATTATATGAAAATACATTTGGGTCTTTATTACTTCGAGAACTAAAAAGGACTATTACATTTGTGGCCCCACCCTGACCAAATGGTTTGGTTTGCCCCAGTGATCAGGATGTGGTTATGGTCTTGTGTATTAGCAATACCATTACAGTCACAAGTCAGTCCATACAGGACTTTGATTAAGGCCAAAAATGCTCAATATTCCGGCAGCTTCTCTTTTCAAATTTTCTACTCACACACTAACGCAGACAGATGTACAATAAGCTCCTGCTAGGTGCTGCTAAGAGGAACTTTTCCCACTGCACATCACTTTGTCTAGCCGTTTTCTGAAAATCCTCTTTTGCTATGATCGGTTACTTATTCTTATTCATGAGTAGGGGTGGGCAATATAACGAAAATATATCACAATCCTCATGGAGAAATTTCTACAATACGTAACACAGTATATAGGTCTGCTCATAAACTGCCAGCATTTTAAACATATTAGAAATATAAAATTATTATTATTAATGAAGACATTTTTATGCAACCATTTACATCATTTATATATTAAAAAAATTGAACACCAGAAAACAGGGGTTTTTTTTCTTTCACAATTTTAAATATAATAAAATGATATCATGAGATCTAAAACAATTTATCACAATATCGATATATCACCCAGTCCTACTTAGTGATACACTACTGATGATTCTCCCATTCTTTGCTGTGACAGTATGACATTTATGTTATTCATAACCAAACAGAGGATATGATGGATATGAACACAACAACGACAGAAATAGTGAATTCTGCCTACTACATGACAAAATTCTAGATTACTGCCTGTGGTGCAGCAGATTGTGTTGCAGCCTCGCAGCTCCTGAGCTCAGGTTACAGTCTGTGCAGAGTTTTGCATGTTCTCCCTCATATGTGTATGCATGGTTCCACCGGATTCTCCAACTTCCTCCCACCCGGTAATTGGATTGGCTACGCTAAATTGAGCATTGAGTGTTGACCTGCAATAAACCGGCTTCCCATCCAGATTGTATTCCTGTCTCATGGGATCGACTCTACCCGACCCCGACCAAGTTGCTCATGTTGTGCATGGGTGATGAGATTGAGCTCATACCTCAAGCAGATAATCTGCAGCATCGTGCACTAGCATGATCAGAGTTCCTGCTCGAATGTAGTTCACACACCAGGAGAAACTGATCAAAATAATGGTGGCAACATGGTGAACAATCTGCTCCTTAAAGTCCTGAGAGAGAAAGAGAGAGAGAGAGAGAGAGAGAGCATCATCAGAAGCAAATTATCTACCAAATGATCCACTCTTGTTGGCGTGCAGTAGCCATGTTTTTTAAAGCTCCATGGGAGAAGACATTATATCTACTGAATAATCTGCACATATATAGTACTGGTGTACTTTACTACTGTATTAACAAAGCAAAGATTATAAATTGTCATTTTCTGCTCTTCAAATCGAGTTAAATCCAGCCGAAGCTGTGCTGAGAACTGAAATTACCAAGTAGACAACTGGTGCATGTCAGAGATCCTGTGCCAGGTATATGATCAAAGGAATTTACTCACGCTAATCATGTGCATCAATTTACATAACCTTCCTACATAACCAAATTCAACCACTGATTGTTGCCCCGTCACCAGAAACTGTTTTACTAACTTACACAGAATATGAACGTTCCTCTGCTTGCCTACGTTTGCGAGGCGTGAGACGAAGCCCCAAAACTGCCAGTGGAGTGAAGTGTGCTACTTGTTTGCATTTTCAAATGCAGCTTTTCATTCTTGTAAAGGCTTTCCTGTTTGCATGACTGTCAAGCTGCACGATTGAAATTCTCATTTTAAATTAGGTTTGGTGTTAATGTCGAATTAGAATGTTCCGAAGTCCAGACAAGCTTCAAAGTAGAGCCAGAGAGTTAAACAATAACAAGTCTGAGTGCCAAAAGATTTTGTACGAGAGATGATGTAAGATGGGAAACAGAAAAACTTTTGTATTGAGCAGGACTGCAGTTATTCCAGATATCAGAAAATGGCTGCATTTGAGGAGATATCCCAGTTGATGATGCACTTGGGGTTTATTTCATGAACAAACCAGTCAATATTTACTCAGCTTTACTTTAAACATTGAATTCTGCTCAAAACAAAGGTCCAACAGTAAAACAATACTTATTACCGTAATTTCCGGACTATTAAGCGCACCTGAACATTAGCCGCACCTGCTAATTAAAAAAAAAAAGCATATTTTGTACATATATAGGCCGCACTTGTCTATAAGCCGCAGGTGTCCACGTTGTAACGGTCACGATTCGTGATGTAAACGAAGCAGGACGGGTGCAAGTGAAGTTAGGACGAGAGCTTTTATTGAAACAGGAGAGCAGACTCAAGAGAAACAAGAACCATGACCAACTCAATGAACTAATCTAACTAAACCAACTAACCTAAACATTAACTATGACATGAAACAAAGACTCTATATCTATACTCCATAAACCACTTCTACATCTATATTCTAAACTACGTCTATACAACTCTAAGCTATACTATCCTATAAAATATGCTACAAGCTACTAAGCTATAAGCTATGCTATAAGCTAACTAGCCTTGACATGAACTCAGACATAGACTAATGCTTGGAAACATGAACAAGAACTAAGACACGTGGCATGAACAAAGACTCTAACTATATTCGCTATCTAATTCTAACTCTATATCTAATTACCCGCATTGTGTGTAACCACTATGAGCATTAACAAAACACACGACAAGAAGGGGTGGAGCCATGACGTCAACCAATCAGCATTTCTTCATGTGTTTTCCCTGATGAGGGGGTGTGCATGACGCGCAAAACGACTGATCTGAAGAATGTAGAGTGAGCGCGTTAGATTGAATTCGAACAGTTTCATTGGTCCACTGTGACCTGTTGGGTAATTTCATTGGTCTGATGTGACGAGACTAAATGTTTTGGCATGAAACTCGTTAGCCCGTAAAAATCCATAAATTAGGCGCGTCATTGTTTAAGCCGCAGTGTTCAAAGTCTGTGAAAAAAGTAGCGGCTTGTAGTCCGGAATTTACGGTACACACTAGAGCATGACCAATTGAGCGGTTTTGAAGATTAATAAGCACTGATAAACGATTGCTGGAACCAATAAAGTTTTCCTCGGTTGTGTCCGTTGCAGAGCGGCTGAGAAGGTTTGCTGTCATTATACAGTACGAGAGCGGCCTCTAGAGGCGAAATAAAAACCATCACTGACCAATTTTGTTGTATTATTTGAAGTGTTTTTGGATTCATTTTGGAGATCTCTATTTTTATTTGATATTTTGAGTGTTGCTTTTTGGTTCAGTTTGGATGTATATATTTTATATACCTATTAATATTCAATATAGATTAATATTTATACATATTTATACATTTATACACAGTACATTTTCATGGTGCTGTCAGTACTACTTATTTCTGTAATAAACTTCAGCAGTATTTTACTTTGAGTGTTGTTTTCATTCAGTATCAATTTTAAAAACTACCGGTTGATTATATTATATTATATATGATTACATAATCGGGTATCGGCAGGTTCTGCCCAACTTACATATTGGTAAAATCCATGATCACTCGACCTCTACTATACACTACACAGCATCACATAAACCAATTACAGCTCTGAGCAACAACAAAATAAACAAATACATTTAATACTGTATTGCCTGCTCGAGATCAAATGACTTCATAGCTATTGTGAATATTAGACTTCATGTTATGCCTGATTATAATAGCAGAACTATAGATACCAGCTTGCTACGTACATCTGAAAGGAAAATAAAACAGAAGGTTGTGTAATTTTGTATGTAGTCATTTGTCAAGGTGAGGTACTAGCTTCTTGCAGAAAATTCTTCTGTTAAACTACAGCTGTTCACCAGGCAAAGGGTGTGTCTAAGCAGCAAATTTGATAACCAAATACTTTTTAATACTTGGGTCTGACTGGGTCTGCACAACTGTCTTTAACAAAAAACAAAAAAAAAAAGGAACAAATTAAAAAACCCCACAACCCCAAGTAATCTTCCCCATCACATTTAGTTTCGAGACGTATATGCCTTTATTTAAAATAAATAAATAATAAATAAAGGCATATTTGAATAAAGGCTCTTAACACGCAACTGCTCAGCTATATAAATGAAATAAATATTCTTTTACTTCTCTAGATAAGGCTGTCTGACAAATGCCGTACATGGAAGTGATGTTTTAAATAACATTTAAAAGTGTAATTTCTTGGCCAACTGGTTGTTACTAGTTAAGAGTTTAAGGCTGGTGTTTACACAATAGCTTCTGTGTTTTTAAATTATTATTATTATTTAAAAGATGCTAAGCTAAAAATATATATATTTGTTAACATTATGCAGAGGACATGTATCCAGATCAGAGTAAAAAAACAAACCAACAAAAAAATAATTATCAAAAGAACATTCTGGTGAAGGGCATCCTAAACATATTAATGCCATCTTTATGGCATGAATGAAATGAGTTAATTAAAACTTCTGAAAATGATTCTCTGTGGCAGATGTACAGATCTACTGTAGGATACATACTTTTCGCTTCACATCTGATGCCACACTGAAGAGGAGTGACATGTAGAAACCCAGTTCGATCATGTAATACCAGTACTGAGAAGGCAGCACATTCTGAGAGAGAGAGAGAGAGAGAGAGAGAGAGATATTACATGTTAAATCCACCATTATCATTAAAATCAGGATTAGATTTACTGGGGTATGTTCAGGTCCCTCCATTAAGGCAATTACAGACCAAATTATTATTTAACCAACTCTGCAATGGTCTGACTGATACCTCTGTGATTTTACAAGCTGATGCTACATCACCTCTGGCAGAGGCGAAAATGTGCTTGTTTTTTTTACATTGCTATACTATACGACCAAAAGTAGGTGGGCACTTGACCATCACTTGAACATCTCATTCCAGATTTATTCCCCTTTTTCCTTTTATAATAATCTCCACTCTTCTGGGAAGACTTTCCAATAGATTTTGGGGGTGTGGCTGTGGGGATTTGTGTTCATTCAGCTACAAGAGCATTAATGAGGTTGAGGTCAGGTGCTGATGTTGGGATGTCAAGGAGGCTCCAGTTCCAGTTCATCCCAAAGGTTTTCAGTGGGGTTGAGGTCAGGACACTCGACTTTGGGTCTCAGTTTCAGTGAAGGGAAACTGTAATGTTACAAAGACATTCTATTCTATTGTGAGCTTCCAACTTTGTGGTAGAACCTTCATACAGGTGTGATGGACAGATGTCCACATACTCTTGGACATATAGTGTACTCTGTGTATTTATTTGTGCCATATTCCTGAATCAAAAAATAGTGGGTCCTATTTTGATTTAATTGTCTGGATGCAAAAGTTTTATATATTAGGCACTATAGAGACTGCTTAAAAAAACCCTCTCAACTTGCAGTCCTGAAAATATTGCGATATCTGATCCTGAATACTAAATAAGAACCACAACACAGGAGTACTCATTAAGTTGGAAGAGACTGTTCTTATATATAAAAAAAAATAAAATAAAAAAAAAAGTGTCCTTTTAGTTACTGATTACTCCTGGAGACAAGGGTCATTTCCCTGCTCTACCAGACATGCTAAGCCTTTGAGCAAGGTAATCATCAAACTGTGCTGGACTTCGGCCCTCCAGAACTGCTACTTATGACTCGTAGCTTAAGCATTACGCGCTTACCCCATCACTGGGAGATTTCGAGTTCGAATCCTTGTGTGCTGTGTGTCTGAGAGTGAAGAACAGCAAAAGCGGTTCTGTTCTGGATGGGAAAGATGGCGTCCCTCTCTCTTGACACCAAACACAGCAATCTGTTAGCTCATTCCTATGAAACAGGGCAGTCAGCTCTATCTTACAAACACGTCTAGCACGTGCAGCTGACACACACGTCTCGAAGGAATCATGTGCTAGTCCTGACCATGTGATAGATGTGACTCAAATGTGGCTACAACTATACTGTGAGAATATTGGATTTTTTAATCATTAAGAAGCATAACGAAATAATTGATTCATGTCAACCCTCTAGACCAAATTGATGTGAAAGGACATTACCAGTGTTGGGAAACCATTCCACACCTCCTCCATTTTGTAGAACCAGGGTTTCTGCGTAGACAGATACACAGTTTTATGTATTTACATACACGCCTAATGCAGTTTCTCTGGGTTCAGGCCAAGTTCAGATGTACTCACGTCAACGAGAACAGCCAGTCCAGCAAAGAACGCAATAAGGTAAAATGTAAATCTCCAACTGCAAGAAAACAAAGAGATTCTCAGCAAATTCTCAGCCATGTTGTAGATCGATCTTAAAATACCTTAATCTTACCAAATGCATAATCAAGCAAATCAGTTATTGTTACAAATAAGTGTTTACAAATTTCTGTTTATACAAAAAATAATAATAAAAAAGTATATCCCTACAATTTTGAAATGCGTGTTCAAAATAAAACAATATTTTGCATATTTTTGCTAAATTATTTTATATCAATAACCGTTTCTCGCAGTACACTGGACAATACACTGGGCATTTTCAATCAGTATAAACAAATGAATTATTTTATTGCCGCAAGTCTGTTATAAGATTAGCCAGAACACTGTTGGGTTTCTGTGTGTAGAGTATCGTGACACTGTGGTGAGAAGGGTGATGTGAAAGGGGAGGGGTGTGAGCCCCCTGCTGGGCAAACAATACACATTTCTACCCAATAACACTGGTGCGGAGATAAAACGGACAGTATGACTAAAGCTTTTGATGGTAAAACACAGTATACAACTGCCACAATACAATTAAAAGATTTAAACCTTGCAGGCTAAGTAAAATAAAAGAAACTTATGAAAAACTGGAAATCCTTAAAGCCTCGAATGTCTACATTCATATGAGCCATTAACCACTACTGTGGTGTGCAACATCATGAATAAATTCAAAGCTGAACTAATCACTACCAGTAGTTAAGTTTCGAGGAGGCTTTGATTCCTGCCCCGAACGTAGATAAGCCAAAACTACGCTCCTGTCTGATGTACAGTTGATACGAAAGGTCAAAGGCAGGCGATTCCAGGCGTCAGAGTTGTTAATGGCCATTTTCAACACCTGTATGTAAATACTGCACGTTTTGCATGTACCTTGCTTCCCTGAACTTCTTGAGCTGATTGGGTCGCTCCTGGTTGCGCCGTCTCCGGAACCACCTCTGCACCTGTTGCTGGGAATTCCCCGTCTGTTTACTTAAACTTTCCACCACACTCTGTACAGATACAGAAAACAGAGGGGGTGAAAACTGCAATCTTAGATCTTAGAAGGTGAAAATATCCTAAATAAGGTCAGATTTATCTACCATTATAGATGACCAAAAACCAAATACAAGATTCTTTCTAGACATGTTTACTCATTCCACGGTTTACATTTTGATTTCATTAGGAGGTGCATCTTTTTTGATTTTTAATGCCATGCCAGCTTCTATGGCTATTTCCATGGTGAGAAATGTCTAAGGGGCTCTATACAAGGTGTTTAAAATCTATTTTCCCTAAAAAATTGCGTTAGGTTTGACTTTGATAAAAATTTCTTCCAGAGTGTTGACTGAATAAAAAAGCTTTCTCACGGGTTGCAATGATAACGGATTCTGGCAGAAGGTACATGTTGGTGAGTCTTCTCCTAATATTAAAAACTTGTGTGTCATCCTGGAGTGACGTATTCAACAGCGGGTGTGGACCATCTGGTTCCAGCGATTTGAAAACAGAGAAACATTTCTTTTGCCAACAAAGGGCTGATTTCATGGAGTTTGTTCATGGTACATTGGTCCCACTCGGCATGCCATGTGTTGTTCAACAATTTTATTATGCGGTTTTGGTCATTCCTTTTTTGTTGGTGGTTGAACACGAATGCAGAAGATACATGGTCTTCAGATTTTGATTTGTGATGGATATATTTCTCTAATGTAGAGTTGTTGAAAGTCATTTGGGTGGGTTTCAGATTTCGTGTTAGGTCTGAAATTACTTTTGTTTGTTTTTTTAAGTTCCAGGAGGGAATTATACATGGTTTGATCCATAGTCCAAAAGGTTGAATATGTCTTGGTTTTTGTTCATACAGGCTTGAAGAAAGGGTTGAGAAAACAGGACGGTAAGCTGGGTTTTCTTTAATGGTCTTCAGCTTTGTTGTATATTGTATGGCTAGTTTGAGGCGTCTGTTCTCCAGAGAAAGTTCATTTGCTTCTACATACGAACTTTGAGTTGGTGACTCTAAAGGCCCACAATGCCAGTCGTATGTCTTGATTATGTATCCAAGTGTCGGATATACGATTTCCTGGCTGATCCATACACTATACATCCATAATCCAGGCGTGGTTGAATTAGTGTTCGTAGAGATTTAAAAGAACTGAACTTTCTGCACCCCGTTTAAAGATGTTCTTAAAATGATCAAAACATATCTTCCAACAGACCATTTCAAGTTTTTAATGTGTTAAGAACTGCCTAGAAAGTTTAATAATTCTAAATCCAATGTTACAGGAAACTAATCAATGATGGGTTAGCATGCTGTAGCATGACCTGTTTATCAAAGCAATTTATCAAAGTTCAACTCTGCTTAAAGATTTAAAAAAATGCAGCTTGTCAAGTTACAAATAAACTGCAAAACAAAAAGCCCCCTCTCGCTCTCTCTTCTGCGGGGGAAAAACCTAAAGGAAAAGCTTTAAATCGGACTGGTACAAAGTCCTGACCCTGGAGACTCCTTCCATGAAAGTTAAATAAACCTTGTGCTTTACATTATCAATGATTATACACTTTCTTGGTTAAATAACACCACCCTGTATTCAACTCTTTATTGTTGTATTATGCAGAAGGTTATATACGTCATACCTGTACTGGATGTTTACTCGTGGTGCAGAAGTACGACTCCAGCGTTGGATTGGGTGCTGCCCGCATTCTCACCTTCTCCTTCACTCCCATCGCCGAGGCCAGCCGAAGTGCCACGGTCCTACAAGTTTACGATTCACAATTACTACAAAAGTCCATCGCTTATATTTTTCAAGGTTGTACAGGATTCTCTTGTGGTAAGCAGAATGATCGGATTCCTTCCTGAGCAAAACACACACTTGGAATGAATTTTTTTTTTTATTGGTCAGCAATTTGGACTTACACCATCCAAATGTGCAAAAAATAATAAATTGCGACTATTTGTAATCTCGTAAAGCTGCATGCACATTTGAATACATGATAACATTTCAATTTGTCCCTAATCCTTCAGGAATCAACCACATCGTTGTCTTTTCAAACAGTCAACGAGTTAAACGTGTGCGTCACAAAGTCTGAGCTTTCAGTTTCATGACCCACACAGGTGTAGATGGATAGATATGAAGCTTGCTGGATGAAATGTGCGCTGCGTGCTGCGTTCCTTCATCCCTATACAGGAAATTCACCATCCTAGTCAGCACCATCATGGTTTAAATGACTAATCTTCTTGCTCATGAGAGAAAATTGCAAGTGGGTCAAAAAGGGAATAAAAAAATTATAATAATTAATAATATAAAAAACCACACATTCATGCGTACACCTCTACACTTATGTATAAAGATTTTAGTCTTGACAAACCTCTCAAATATCTGGCGTATAATAAGGAAGACCAGGGCTATGGGAAGGGTAACCCAGAGGTCAGAACCTTTGGGGTAGAAAAGACCATCATGATTCTCTAGATCAGCCCATCCCAAACCCTCTGGAAACCACAGCCGCTCGTTCCAGAACCACTCGCTCAGCCTGGACAGCATCCTGAGAGAGAGAGAGAGAAAGAGAGAGAGAGAACAGCCATCTGATTATCACAGGACCAGGAGGGTTTCAGACTTTTAGTAGTATCAGTGAATAAAATCTTTCTATGAACTGGGGCCTAGTTATGAGAAAACTAACAAACTCTTTATAAAAATGTGCACATGAGAAGTAAAGAAGAAAGAAGCAACACAGTAAAACCCTGACTAAAATGTCTCTCTGATGTTAAAACACTACCCATAATCCGACAGATCAATTACGTGTATTTTGTAAATTGATAATTGTCTGTATTAAATATTAACTTTAACTTTGTACAGATCACGAGATCGTTCCAACACAAAGCATGTTTATTAGACTTTACATGAACCCAGGGAAGCAGATTTTGTGCTTTCCACCCCACACTATACAGTACTGCACAACTGTCTTGGCATTTTTATTTTTTGTTTATTTTTTTTTTCATTTAGCACAAACTTTGTTTTAGATGTTTATTTGATGACTTCTACATTATCGAGTCAGTACAAAAAAACATTTTCCAAACATTTGTTTTCCAGCACAAAATTAAATGTTTGTATGTCAGTAAAGCAGAAAGCAATGTATTATGTTTAACTTTTCAGACACACAAACAAAAAAAAAAACCCACCATAATGAAGGCTGCTGGGTTTTGCTGTAAGAATAAGAAGCGAGTGTGACAGTTCAATCTCCAGAAGACCCGTGTCTGGTTCTACAAGATGCTCAATAAAACTTGCAGCTCATTTCCTTAAAAAAGTGTAGAAAGTGTACCCGAGACTACTAATTCTTTATTAAATTTTTTTTAAAGCAAGGGTTCGGCACACCAAATATTGACTGTTACAGTTATTACAGTTATTTACGCTTTTAAGGGCAACAGAAAAGCGTTCACAAAATCGCCGGAAGTTCGTGAGGTCGAATCCCGGTGATGCCGCAGCCACGAGAGCGCACATTACTCATTACTCTCTCTCTCTCTCTCCTGTCAATCACAGGGACACGAGCTCATCTCAGCCGTCTGTGAGCTCATATATGTGGAAGAGGGTGGATAGCGCTTTCATCTGAATGTGTTACACTGCCCTGCGATGCAGCATGAGCAGAAGCTCAAAAATTAATCTCAGAGGGAGCATGGATGGTGTTCTTCAAACGCTTTTTTGTCATTTCAGAACGATGAGCTTTGCTCCTCAAAACAATTGTCAGTGATGGATTAGTTTCTTTTCTCTCAGCTAGGGTGAGTGAAGTGAATATGGAAGACGGAGCAAATGTTTAAACACCAGGGGAACTCTTCTACACCCTGATCGATTGGCTGACATGTTGGGACAGAGTAAGCTCACCAAGAAACATGATGTAAATTTCATCAACCTGTTGCTCAACACTGAATGATGAGGAAACTAGCTCTGCCGAACTCTTTAAAGTCAAGGAGCTGGTCGGCTCTGGCTCGACACCCCGGTGGATGCAATCCGTACTCTCCTGATGGCTGGACCTCCGTCGCAGGCTTATTCAGAGAGCACAGGAGAATGTCAGCTATTTACTCAGACCTGTAATCCTTCAATTGAAACAAGCCAGTGTGGGCTCAGCACTAATTTAAGCAGCTTATCATACACGTAACAGCTTAATATCAAACACTAAGAAAGACCTCTAACAAACTCTAATCACTGACAGGTGAAAGAACCTGAACGTGATTCCTCTAGCATGAACAAGGCAATGGGTTCCTACTGTATTAATTATCTTTCTGGTTTTTGTATGGATGGTAGTATAACTCAAGCATAGCAAAGTTAACACTGTTCACGGCTGAAGCAATTGCTTAATTTTCAATCATTTCGTTCCATTCACCTTCTGATTTGATACGCCGGGCTGAGGAGTCTGCGACTTGCCTCAGTGTCGGTTCACATACTTGTCCTCCACTTAATTCAAAATCTCTTCCTCGTCCTTGCCACCAACAAGTCCAGTCCTTCTTGTTGTTACCAATTTCTACACCCACCAGAAACACTTCAAACAGGAAAGAAGCTACTGAAGAAAAAACTTCACCTGGAAAATCTAACCAGTTCAATCCTCTGATGGTTACGATGATAATTCCGTACATATCCTACAAAACGTTCAAACACACGTTCTTGAGATATCGCTCGAACGAGAATCTCAGGTGCATGGACAGATGGATGGACAAACAGAAAACCACTAAGTAGTGGAGGCATTATGTTTTCAATAAATACATAAATAAATAAATAAAGATTAGCAGGTTGTCACTATAGCTGCAATATCTCAGAAAAGCACATTGTGACTTAATTCATCTCCGGCGTGGAGTAATGTGAAGTGTGCAGTCTTCATTTTATCAAAACAAAGACACCATTCCAGGATTACTTCATTTATTTCATTCAGCATGAGCGTTAACTATTTATTATCTGAGCATGTATATTACAAATCATGTCTATCCATCCTGATTAAAGCAGCATTTAAGATTTGATATAATGTGACTAGAATTGAAAAACACCACTGAATGACTGCTTATCTGCTCTGAAAATACGTTCAGTTTCCTCCCTGAACCTCACCTATCTGTCTTTGGTTGGGGCACAAAAAGTGGCCAGGCTTTTAGAAAGCTGGCAAAGTGACACAGCAGATATTCTCAAATCTTAAAAGTGCCAACTCTGAGTACACCAAAAAAAAAAATAACCTAGGAGTGAAAACGCAGTCGAATGCACTTCTATTCGCAAAGCATCTGAATAATAGGAGTTACATTTATGGTCTGTGCCTGAGATAAGTGCATGCTGCAATCGAGATCTGTGCGCACGATAAGGTTTCCTCAAAATCAGGTTCAGAAGAGGAACTAGGAAGAAAAGTAAAAAAAAAAAGAAAAGAAAAAAAAAGACGACTTTGCTCCTTAGCTGTTGATTCTTTTGTAATTGCTTGCTAAACATGACGAACTTGCATGAGCTACACTTTGACCCCCATGGTGCAAGATGCAAGTAGTGGGTGGTTAGGTGTGGGTTTATGGTTACAGCTAGACCAAGAAGGAAAAACACATTACTCATAAATCACTCAGGATGATGCCAATGATAGATTCTGGTGTGATTACTTTATGACTACGTCTGCAATTCTTCCTATTCAAACTGATCTCTGCCCTGATATAGTGATTTTTGGGATGCCATTGTGGGGGATTTATCTCGGCAAAACACAAGCAGTTATATACTCTGGGCTTTACATCTTTAATGGCTTGAAGACACTATGTCAATTTTAAAATTGGGGAAAAAATTGACACCCAATTAGAGGAAAATTAAAAACATCTTGTACTTTACCTCTATGCAGTGTCTACACACCGTTAATTATTTTTCTTTCGCCTTTTTTCCTTTTGTTCTCATCTATACACACGCCAATTGTAACAAATGAGAGGGGTTTGAGATGCTCTTTCTTTTTTTCTTGGTTTGCTGTTTGTGTAAAAAAATAGCTGTAATACCACGTTATGTTACCCAATTAAGACGATACTCGGATTAAGAAACTAGCATGTAAACAGTGTTTATTGAGGACCTTAATCCGCCTAAAGTCATACTCGAAGTAAACACAAATCGAATTAAGACATGTGGAGTATTCCTGTTTTAAACACATTATAGAAGTGCATTACAGACATGTACACACCTTAATCACATTATTAACGTTGTGTGCGAGTTTTCACTGCATTTTGCGACAGGACACGTTCACACAGGACAATGCTCAACCGTCTGATGGTAAACAAGAGAGCACGGCTGCGTCCCAAACCACGTACTTACCTGCTATATAGTAAGTGAAATACCTGCATTTCTGCTACTATATAGAAGGTAAGTACGCGGTTTCGGACGCAGTTCATGTCTTCAATCAGTCGTCTATTAGCACGTATAGCATGACAAATAATTAACCGCACTTGAAGCTTTCGTAAAATTAAAAATCAAACACAAAAAAATGTATACGGTCCCATAACGAAGACGAACTGTATGTTGTGTGAAATTCTAGAGGGAACGTCGGACGGTGTGGCGTGGGGATGTAGTGACGTGTGCTGTTATGTTCTATAACATGTAAAACATGAAAGGAATATTCTAAAAGTGACTCATGTAAATACCTTAATCACATTATTGTCTTATTCAGAATAAGGTCAGTGATTAGACTACTGCAGTCCATGTAAACATCGTCAATGTCGAAATGCATTTGTACTGATGTCTGTGTAGTCTGTACTGAGATATTAAACCACACGGAAGTCTACATTACACAGCAGACATGAACCTGAACTTTTACCCATTAACGCTGTGACTGACTCACACACCGGCAACACTAAACAAATAATTATTTCTAGATTTAAGGAACAGGTTTGGATAGCTTACACAACACAATGACTGAGCCGTTTCACACACTTGCAGCATTAAGAAAATAAATAAAAATGTGCCATAAATGTTGATGACGAGGTTCATCCAGTGATCTCCTAAACAACTTGGGTGTCTTTTTATACCTATATTTTAACAAGAAATTGGATTTAAAAGAGCTGTTCATAAAAATAAAAAACACATGCTTTTAAGCTGCATTATACACAATTATGATAATTTTTACAAACTAGTTGGTGATTGGCTTTGTTAGAATCTAAATGGATAGATAAATGTACAGATGTAGAGGCTCATGATAGCCTCAGATTCCTGTTATTATCTGACAGGAGTGGAACCTGATGTGGTCTTCTGCTGTTGTGGCGCATCCACTTCAAGGTTTGACGTATTGTGCATGGTGCGTATCTTTTCTGCTCAACACAGTTGTAAAGAGTGATTATATGAGTTACTATAGACTTCCTGTCAGCTCAGACCAGTCTGGTCATTCTCCTCTGATCTCGCCCATCAACAAAGCATTTCAGCCTGCAGACCCAATCGCACCATTCGATATGAAGTCTACAGACTGTTGCGTGTGAAAATCCCAGGAGATTCTGAAATACTCAAACCAGCCCATCTGGTATCAACATCCATGCCACGATTAAAGTCACACTTTAGAGCTTTTCTTCATTCTGATGTTTGATGTGAACATTAACTGAAGCTCTTGACCTGTATCTGCATGAGTGTTTGCATAATGTGGACAGTGAATGTATGAAGTAGTAACATGTAAATTGTCTGTAGTGGAATGAAATACGCTTAGAGCGCACAAAGCAGCTTCCTGGGTTTAAAATGTGTGGTAAAGTGGTGCTGGTTATAGCACTTGAACGAACTTTTCATTTCTTTTCAGCGCGCCACAGGGAGAACGTGGGTGTGATGATAGGGAAGAAGGACGCTTTTTTAAAGGTCAGTGCTGAACCGCAGTAAGTTCAGCTTGCTACCGGCCACTATAACGAGATGCACCAGAAGGATCACTTGATTTCCGGTCGTGCTCATGCCGGCAGAAACACAGACAGAGCCAACAGGACACCAGCACTGCTTCACGCCTCAACTCTCAATGGAATCATTCTGTGAGTCACCATGACAGCATGGCCACCGTCACTGGCTACTGCAGCACAATACCAGCACTGTTACCTGCGACCATCAGCACTGCCGAGAGCAAGAGAGAGAGAGAATGAGAGAGAGAGAGAGAGAGAGAGAGAGAGAGAGAGAGAGAGAGCGAGAGGCCTAGCCCTGACTGAATCAGAAATTAAATGTCTTCTCTCTGCAGATGATCTGATCGTGCTGTCAAAAAGAGAAGAGGGACTACAGCAGCTACTTGATGTCAGAGACATTCAGTCAGACATGGGCTCTTAAAATGAACCTTAAAGTAAAATAAAACCGCAGAATAATGATCTTCCAAAACATATTCAGGTATAAGGAAAACAGATACACTTTCAGATCAGGAACCAAACAAACTCACACACATACCCATCATTCCAATCTGGTTGTGAATGAACAGAAAGCTCAAGCGATGAGAATCTTCTACATGATTAAAAGAACCAATTGTGTTACACAGCAGTGAGATGCGTCAAGACTTTTCGAGATAGAGAAATTGAAACGCTGCATACCCAAATCGGTAAAAGCATCATAAAAGTACACAGGGTAACAGCGAATAACTCGCGCAGTGGCGAATTAGGACAACACCCACTGCTAATCAGCGTCCAACCTCACACCGTGCTCGAGCCCTCCAGTGCCTGGACGAGAACCGAACCCTTTCTCAGCTAGTGCTGAAACTCAACACAACAAAAAGAGAACACTGCCTGTTGGAAAGATGTCAGCAAATCACAAAAGAGAATGGAGCTCTATTTGGAGCTGAACACAAACTATGCATCAGCAGAATATCTCAGAGATTATAAACGTTAAGCAAGACCAAATACAGACTCAGCAATCACATTCTGACCCACTGGCCACAGAGTGCTGCAGGGGTGATGTATTTTTGTAGGACAACCCGAATGACTTCAACGGCATCACCGCTACAACTCTTTCGATCTTTAATTACATTTTTTTTTAAAGAAACAAAAACAAACAAACCCCATTACAACTGGAAAATACTATAAACTGATAAATCTTCAAGTTGGAAAGTTGTTGGAGTTGGAATCATTTGCAAGAGTACGAGTATAAACAAAGTAAGGCAGTAGTGAAGTTTTGCTGTTCGGCGTGATGACGTTCATCCTCCCCGACAACCTTTGTAGTCAAATTTCACTATCCAAATGATGGTGGCTACCACCCATCTGCTACAGTTTGACTATTACCAAAACAGTCAATCAGTCTACTTCCACATTCAAATATCAAAAATACCATATTTCAAGGTACTATCAAATCAAGAAAACACTCTGACCCTCTTCTACCTCCAGCCTTATTGCCTCCTTCGCAGACATATCCGCTTGTTTATTTCCTGATCGGCCAATAGGAGCTGGAACCCAGATCATGCTAAAGGATTGATGCTGTTATTGCTTCAATAAATAAAATAAAATAAAATAAAAACTGTATTGGGTGTTTACTCAGGTTGCCTTTGTTTTATGTTGTATTTAGTTTGAAGATCAAAAACTATTTAGTATGAGATATACACAAAAAACATAAGAAATCAGTGCTTTTCCACAGCAGTGTGTGCGTGTATATATAAATGGTAAATGGCGCACTTATATCCAAAGCGCTTTACAATGTGTCTCATTCACCCATTCACACTCACACCAATGGACGCAGAGCTGCAATGCAAGGTACTAACTTGCTATTGGGGGCAACTTGGTGTCTTGCCCAAGGACACTTTGGTATGTGGATTCATGTGGGCTGGGAATCAAACCGCCAACCCTAAGATTAGTGGACAACCCGCTCTACCACCTGAACCACTGCTGCCCAGGATGTATATCCATCCATCCATCCATCCATCCATCTTCAACCGCGTACTCCTTTTCAGGGTCACGGGGGAACCTGGAGCCTATCCCAGGAAGCATCGGGCACAAGGCGGGGTACACCCTGGACAGGGTGCCAGTCCATATATAGATATATAAAATTTTCTGTAAGATATTACTATTGATTTATTTGTTAATTTATGTATGTTGTATTTATCTCTTGATGGCCAATACTGTACCACAATCATGCTAATAAAGCTTGTTTGAATTTGAGAGAGAAAAAAAACGGTGAGGGAGATAGACACAGAGAGAGACAGGACAGGAGGCAGAGAAAGAAACAAACACACAGAGAGTGTGAGAGACACAGACACCCACGTTCTGAAATGACATGGACAAAGGTCAGTGAAACGTGAGTGTCGGCATGAGCAGTGCGTGATGAACTCGGACAGGAGTAAAGGGTCAGGAGAGCTGAGGACACAGTCCTGTCAGTAGCAGGTAGAGTCAATAAACCAAACAGCAAACAGCACATGTGGAAATGTTTTCATCCACAACCTTCCCAAGTCTTCACATAACTTCTGTTCTTCCTCATACACAGAGATCCACTCACAGAGCTGCTAATTCTAATCACCAAATTTCCATTTGTAAAATTCACATCTACGGTGTTATTTATCAAATCTTAATCCCGCTAGTGAAAACATTTGACGAAACTCCTCCTACTAGATCATTCCGCAATACACCACATACACACACATTACTTATCTTACAAAGCTGCATTTTTGTCGTCTTCTCTTAATCTCTAAAGATAAGCTACGTCTCTTTCACGGTCCTGCTGAGCGAACTTTGATCGCTCGAAAAACAAACTAGCTCACCAGAGTTCAGGTAACAGATAACACAGCAGCTATATCTCAGACCAATTTAGTGCTCCAGGTTATAAATGCTAGTACCTCACACTACAAGGGCTGAAGGCTGCTCAATCTTCCACATGTACATTCAGTAAGGATCATTAAGTCCAGTCGTGCTCAGAGATAAGAACATTCAGAATACTGCGATATTGATAATGCTTACTACTTAGTGTTGTTACTTATAATTGTTTATTTGGAAATCATTCGCAGGAGTATTTACACAAGAAATATGCCATTCATAAAAATCTACTTAGCAACGTAGATAAGTCCTGAGTTTGTGTACATTTGCGTATACCTAGACAGATCTTCAGATAGTACAGTGGATATAAAAAGCCTACACACCCGCGTTAAAATCAAAGGTCTTTGTGAGATAACATAAATAAATAAATCAAGATAATTCACCTCTTTTTCCACGTTAATCCGTTATAGCAACTGACAATTCAGATGAATAACATACAGAAGCAATGGGGGGCGGGGTGGGGGGGGATGGGCGGCGCACGCATGTGTCTGTGTTGAGAATGAACCAATCACAGTCAAACTCAAGCTCAACAGTAATTATCAAACCCTTGTCAACAATGAGGTGATTCTGATTAACCGCAAATGAACATCAGCCTTTAATCTTGGATTTTCTGAAGACATATTTTTGACTGCTGAATACAAATAGCTTACAAAGCATCTCACTGTCAAAAAGTATCAATCAGGAGAGGGGTATAAAAGAATTTCGAAGTCATTACATGTACCACGGAACACCATGATCAACAGGTGGATAAAATGGAGCACCACAGTGACATCACCAAGAACAGTACATACTTCTAAAATTTATAAAAAGGACAAGATAAAAATTTACCAGAGAGGCTGTTGAGAGACCTACGGCAACATTAAAGGATCTGCAGGAACATCTGGGAAGTACGGCTCAATCCCTGCATGTGACAATCTCTTGTATTCTTCACATGGCTGCGCTGTGAGTTTCTCATGATTAAAAACAACAACATCCAAAACCACCAAAATCATCCCAAAGCATGTGGCAAAATGTGTTATGGTCTGATGAGTTCAAGGCAGAAGATATGTTTGGCTGCTTATCACCCAAAGAACATGATGAACATACCCAAACATACTCATGGTGAAGCATGGCAGTGGAAGCATCGTGCTATAGGGCTGCATCTCATCAGCTGGAACTCAAGTCAATTTAGAGGAAATCACTCATAACTCCAAATCTATTCTGGCACACAACCTGTAGGCCTCTGTTAGACAGCTGAAGATAAAGAAAATGTTAATACTCCAGCACTATATCGACCCAACACACAAAACCAAGTCAACAAAGCAACGGCTTCAGAAGATCAACATTTTTCGTCTAAGACCAGTCATTCAACAAGGACAAAAGGAACAGCACTCTATAGAAAGAGCTTGTTCGTGTAAGTCACCTATAGTTAGTTAGTATCTCCTGTGGCTCTGAGGCAAGAAAAAGGGGGTGTGGCCACACATAAATTTACCAGGGCCTAAATAAAAATTGCGTATTCCTCACCAACTTCTATAAACAAACAAATAATAGACAACAGAAAAACACAACAGAACCCCCCCCACACACACACACACACACACACAAAAGGAAACCAACAACAGAAATCAGCTGGGGAAATATTAAGTACACCCTTCCTATTTCCACAATCCTTAAGAGAATAATTAGGAGCCAGGTGTTACTAAGTTACTAATGAAACTGGAACTTTTGTAAATCTGGCTGGAATTACAAGTTTGATCCGGTCAACAAAAAGCATTTACGCACAATTTTAAATCAACGGAAGATTGAATCAAACCAGTCCGGAGGCAAAGCTGATGAATAATGTAGCAAATGACAGAATTTTAAAGTGGGGTCATGCGAACAGGCTTTTCCAAGTAAATATGTACGACCGTGTAAAGCGGTCCTCTAATTTCCCTCATTACTTGTGATTTGAAGGAAATCTGGCCGTTACACTACCTTGTCTTGCATTTCACCGCAGAATGAAAGCAGAAGAGGAAGAAGAAGCAGCGGATTACAATTTAATTCTTGGTTCTACAAAATCACAGACGCAGGTCATTTTAACTACCCATCGTTTTAGCTTTCTAACCAACGTGAATTGAAACACTATTTTCAGTGATGTAATCTACAGATTACATTATTATATACTATACACACACACAAACAACTCTTTAAACATGCACTGGATGTTTCACCTCCTACAGCCTCAGAAGCACTTTGGCCTATGACAGCTGAAAAACCTTTGTCTGAAACGTCCGCTGTCTCATGGCTGACCCTGCGCTCTGACCCCAACTTCAAAAACACCCTGGGATATGCGAAGAAAAGACTTTCACTTTGCTGTAATGTATATGTGACAAATAAAAGGCTTCCTGTTCCGTTTCGTCTACATATTTATATATTAGCGGTGTAATGCAAGGACACCGCTTCTGTTTTTAGTTCTACATCTGTATCTGTATTTGGATTTAAACCTGATGTGTTTTAGGAATTAAATCCGAACCCTACCCTGAACAACACTGTGGAAAAACCCCCAGATATAGAAATGCCAGCATGGTGTGTGGATTCTGGCTCGGACAGCCTAAACCTCAGCTACATCACTCGAGTTTATACTGTAGTTGGTCATACCTTGATGATGATCTAAGCACCTGGAGATTTCTGTATTAAGCACTTGTCGTAGTCATGAAGAAAAAAAAAGTATATCTAGAGAGCAGTTCCATTTTTTTTATACATTATTCTTCTACATTGAGCACTTTCCTTATCTGATAATTACAGAAATAGGATTGTATGCGAGCTCCTCAGCGTGTTGGGATGAAGGACAACCATGCTTGGTCATGCTTGATATTGTGTTGCAACTCAGCTTTACATCCGCTTTTTTCTACAAGAGAACTCTAAATTTTATTAACTTGGACGAGCAAAAACTTCTGCTTTAGACAGCGATCGCTACAGCAATGATGACACAACTGCCTACAAAATGTACAGGTTCAAGACAAGGAAGTTACACTTTACACAAGAGTGCTACTAGTATTATAGTATTCATGAGAAGTTTAGTGTCCAGTAGGTCTTCTAAAAAAAAAATGTTAGGGATTATTTGGGGGCGCACGGTGGCTTAGTGGTTAGCACGTTCGCTTCACACCTCCAGGGTCTGGGGATCGATTCCCGCCGGGAATCGTGTGTGTGTGTGGGGTTTCTTCCGGGTACTCCGGTTTCCTCCTCCAGTCCAAAGAGGTAGGCTGACTAGCGTGTCCGTAGTGTATGAATGGGGGTGTGAGTGTGTATGTGATTGTGCCCTGCGATGGACTGGCACCCTGTCCAGGGTGTACCCCGCCCTGGTTCCAGGTTCAGGCTCCAGGTTCCCCGTGACCCTGAAGAAGGAGTAAGCGGTAGAAGACGGATGGATGGGATTATTTGGAGAGAAAAAAATGCAATCCCCTATAGGGGTGACTGAGCAGGATATCTACTCATTCAACTCTTTCTTCATCTGAGAGAGACAAGACCGCTGTTTTGTCCTAAACCTATTTCAAACGTTGACTCCTCGGACCACAAGACACGATTCCACCGTGCTACTGTCCATCTCAGATGAGAGCGAGCCCAAAGAAGTCGGCTGTGCTTCTGAACTGTACTGATGTATGGCTTCTGCTTTGCATTGTAAAGCCTTAACTTGCATCTGCGGATGCAGCGGCAAATGGGCTCGACTGACAAAGGATTTCCAAAGTATTCCCAAGCCCATGTCAGGATATCCATTACAGACTCATTACGGTTTTTAAGACAGTGACGTCTGAGGGATCGGAGATCACACGCATTCACGTTTTCGGCCTTGCTCTTTAGAAACCGAGATTTGACGGAATTCCTTGAATCTTTAAATTATATTGTGCACTGTAGAAGGTGAAATGCCAAAAATTCCTACTGATTTGTATTTGGGGAATGTTGTTCTCAAAGTGTTGGATTATTCAATGACATATCCACTGGCAGATTGGTGAGCCTCAACCCATCCTTGATCTTGAAGGAGTAGGACTTTTTTTGAGGCTCCTTATATATTATGATTATACGTGTGCCTCACCTGTTTCACATCACCACCTTATTTCAGCCGGTCATATCGCTATTAGTCCTAAATAAAAAAAACTTTTTTGCATGTACCAATTTCAAAATAAACATTTATCTTCAAAAATCGATGTAGTTGATTAGGTAAAATGTCAAATACCTTGTCTTTATATGATTTTTGTTTAAATACAAGTCAAAGTACCTTTACAAATCACTCCTCTTTGTTTTTATTTGCATTTTCCATACTGTCCCAAATTTTTTGGAATTGGAATTGTATAATTCTATTCCAAATCCAATTCGCTGTTTGTTGCAGGATGTACGCCTCCCCCCTCCCCCAGCGACATCCAACCCACCAGTTTTTTGATGGTATCGGATCAATACAAAAGCTAGGTATCAGATCGGTGCCATCTCTTGTTTCGTTCGTGCGAGTGTCCTGGTGTGTAACGAGTGCCCAAATCCCTCTAGAAAAAAAGAAACCAAACTATTCAATTCTAAGTATGTCGCACATTTAAGGTATTCTCATAGACTTTAGGATTTAGGATCAAAATAAAACAGTATATAAACATAAAATAAAAACGCCTTTTTGTGAAGATGTTTTGCTTATAGATAGATCATTTCCTTAATTGGAACCTAATTTCAGGCCTAGGCTTACTTAGCCAACAGTAACGATAACCATCATCATCGTTTGCCAAATGGATTAAAACCTAACTACTGTCCTTCCACAGCCACTGACAAACTGCCTCCAACATCAGAACCCATCATTCCCATTCCACATTTGTAAGTCACTTTGGATAAAAGCGTCTGCTAATGAATAAATGTAAATGTAAATGTAAATCACACCAAAGGACCAAGGTTTTATTCCAATCAAGCAGGAGCCACACCTAGCAATGAAACCCTACACCCACACCAACCCTTTTGTGGACAAGATTGGACTCCCCTGCTTTAAGGTGAACGAACCTGAGACCATGTAGACACTGGACCCTGGCTATGAGGACGTCTATACGCAGGCTCAGGCTTTATTGAAGGTCATCCAAGCAGGCAAATAGAGCTCACTCTGTCTCCAAGAAGGATGCCTTTTGGTTTGGCCAGTTTTAGTAATAGTGTGGGTAAGAAGTGAAGAACAGCATACTGAACTGCACCATACTGCAAAATGAGGCAACCACAAACGCTAGCTAGCTACATTAGCTATGAGCTGGGCAAGCCATGGCAATTGTACCACACCTCTGATAACTACTCGTTAATGCTGCATTCGACTAAAAGTTTTAGAATGAAAACACCCCCTTAACTCAGAATTCCTACTTCTCAGCAGGACGGTCTCCTCAACCCAGATCACTGGGCGGCTGTGGCTCAAGTGGTAGAGCGGGTTGTCCACTAATCATAGGGTTAGTGGTTCGATTCGCTGCCCACATGACTCCACATACCGCAGTGTCCTTGGAGAAGACACTGAACCCCAGGTTGCCCCCGATGGCAAGTTAGCGCCTTGCATGGCAGCTCTGCTACCATTGGTGTGTGAGTGTTTGTGTGAATGGCTGAATGGGACACGGTGTAAAGCGCTGTGGATAAAAGCGCTATTTAAGTTGACCAAATCAACATGGTCGCTCACAGCATGAACAGTAACTAGAACAACAGAACTTCTTACCATTAAATTATTTAAGTTATCATCAAGTATTTTCACGTTTTATACCAGAACTGTTCTTGTTGGAGTTTGCAAACAATAGGATTTTCTTTTGTCTGTTCCATTTCCCCCCCCACTTCATATTTATGGTATTGTTCAGGTCAGTTCTTCAGTTTTTCACTTCAGCACTTTCACAAGAAAAGAGAACGTTTTAGGGAAAAAAGTTAGGTTTTTTTTTCTTTTTTTACTGAGGACTGCTTCCTTGTTATTAACAGGTTGGCCTTAAGGTGGAAAAGGTTGAGAAACCCTGCTTTACATCAATCAACATACAGAGATTTGCTTGTTAAATCACCAGTGCTTTGAAAAAGTATTTCCATTTAAATTTACATTTACGACATTTGGCAGACGCTCTTATCCAGACCGACTTAGATTTATCTTATTTTATACAACTGAGCAGTTGAAGGTTAAAGGCCTTGCTCAAGGACCCAGCAGTGGCAGGATGGGTAGCGCTGGGATTTTAACGCATGATCTTCCGATTAGAAATCCAACATCCAACTTTATCACTGAGCTACTACTGGCCACTACCACTGTATATGCAACCTGAGTAAACAGAAAATACAGTTTTTAAATGATCACTTTTTTATTGAAGCAAAAAGTTATCCAATACCAACTGAGCCTGTGTGAAAATGTATTTGCCCCCACAGTTACTAATTCCCCAAATCTATGACACTGCATTTATAATGGGGTTCAGGTGGACTAAAGAAGCGAGAACAATTATTTTCAAATGGAGAAACTTGTTACAGTAGTGAATCTTACCAGAAGTGGCTGACCTGTCAAAATTCCTCCAAGAGCAATGGCTCATCCAGAAGGTCACAAAAAGAGGTCCTTTGATGTTGTCACTTTTGTGACTTCCTGGATGAGTCGTTGCTGTGCTCTTGGAGGAATTTTGATGTCTCTTACATCAATAAAAATCACTGTTCATGACTACACTATCAGAAAGACACTGTGAAAAAATGGCATCCATGGAAGAGTGGCGAGGTGACAACCACTGCAAACCCAGAAGAACATTAAGACTCGTCTGAATTTTACTGAAACACACCTTGATGATCCTCAAATCTTTTGGGAGAATGTTCGGTGGATTGAGGAGTTGAAAGTGGAACTGTTTGGAAGACAGGGGTCTCGTTACATCTGGAGTAAACCAAACACCGAATTCCACAAAAAGAACATCATACTTATGGTCAAGCATGGTGGAGGAAGTGTGATGGTGTGGGGATGCTTTGCTGCATCAGGGCCTGGGTAACTTGCAGTAATTGAGGGAAACATGAATTCTGCTCTCTACCAGAAATTCCTAAAGGAGAATGTCCAGTCCGTAAATTGAAACTCAAGCGCAACTGGATTAAGCAGCAAGACAATGGCTATGTTTACATAGACAGCAATAATCTACTTATTTACTTCATAACGTCCCCATGGCACGCTGTCCGATGTTTCCTCCAGAATTTCATGTATAGACATACAGTTCCTCTTCGTTATGGTACCATATACAGATCTGGCTGTTCCATTTTTAATTTTACAAAAGCTTCAAGTGCAGTTAATTATTTGTCATGCTGTACATGCAAACAGATGACTGCTGGAAGCTGTGCTCTGTGTTCGAAACTTCTAAACTTATATAGTAGCTGAAACACGTGTATTTCTCTTACTATATTGTAGGTAAGTTCGCGGTTTTGGACGCAGTTTTGCTCCCTTGTTTGATGTCAAACAGTAGGAGCATTGCTTTTTGTGTGTGTCCCATCACAAAATTCCACGAAAACTCCCAAACGATGTTATTAGATTAAAGGTGTTTACATGTCTGTAATGCGCCTAAAACAAAAATACTCCACGTTTTAATTCGATGCATGTTTACTTCAAGTATCACTTTAATCTGCTTAAGATCATCAATAATCACTGTTTACATGCTAGTTCCTTAATCCAAGTATCGTCTTATTTCGGGTTAATATCGGAATATCGTTGTCCATGTAATCGCACCGAATGATCCAAAGCATAGGAGTAAGTCCTAGTGATAGAAGTACAGGTGCTGGTCATATAATTAAAATATCATCAAAAAGTTGATTTATTTCAGTAATTCCATTCAAAAAGTGAAACTAGTATAATGTATTAAACTAGTATAAGTCATTACACACAGACTGATATATTTCATGTGTTCATTCCTTTTAATTTTGATGATTATAACTGACAACTAATGAAAACCCCAAAATCAGTATCTCAGAAAATTAGAATATTACTTAAGACCAATACAAAAAAAAGGATTTTAGAAATGTTGGCCAACTGAAAACTATGAGCATGTACAGCACTCAATACTTAGTTGGGGCTCCTTTTGCCTGAATTACTGCAGCAATGTGGCGTGGTATGGAGTCGATCAGTCTGTGTCACTGATCAGGTGTTATGACAGCCCAGGTTGCTCTGATAGTGGCCTTCAGCTCTTCTGCATTGTCGGGTCTGGCGTATCGCATCTTCCTCTTCACAATACCCCATAGATTTTCGATAGGGTTAAGGTCAGGCGAGTTTGCTGGCCAATTAAGAACAGGGATACCACTCAGCAGCAGTCCAGTCCTTTTGTCTTCCGACACTGTCTTGTTCAAGAGTGGCTTGACACAAGGAATGCGACAGCTAAACCCATGTCTTGCATACGTCTGTGCGTGGTGATTCTTGAAGCACTGACTCCAGCTGCAGTCCACTCTTTGTGAATCTCCCCCACATTTCTGAACGGGTTTTGTTTCACAATCCTCTCCAGGGTGCGGTTATCCCTATTGCTTGTACACTTTTTTCTACCATCTTCTCCTTCGCCTCTCTATTAATGTGCTTGGACACAGAGCTCTGTGAACAGCCAGCCTCTTTATCAATGACCTTTTGTGTCTTGCCCTCCTTGTGCAAGGTCAATGGTCGTCTTTTGGACAGCTGTCAGGTCAGCAGTCTTCCCCATGATTGTGTAGCCTACAGAACTAGACTGAGAGACTATTTAAAGGCCTTTGCAGGTGTTTTGAGTTAATTAGCTGATTAGAGTGTGGCACCAGGTGTCTTCAATATTGAACCTGTTCACAATATTCTAATTTCCTGAGATACTGATTTTGGGGTTTTCATTAGTTGTCAGTTATAATCATCAAAATTAAAAGGAATGAACACATGAAATATATCAGTCTGTGTGTAATGAATGTATACATTATACTAGTTTCACTTTTCGAATGGAATTACTGAAATAAATCAACTTTTTGATGATATTCAAATTATATGACCAGCACCTGTAAGTGATCGATGTTTGGTTGCAGTTATTGCTGCTAAAGTTGGCACAGTCAGATTTTAAGTTTAAGGGGGCAGTTAGTTTTTCACATGGGTGATAGGTGTTGGATAACTTTTTTTTCTTCACTACAATTATTATTATTAATAATAATAATAATAATAACAACTGTAATGTGTGTTTACTCAAGTTGCCTTTGTTTTATGTTGTATTACGTTTGAAGATCCAAAACCATTTAGTAGATGTACACAAAAAAACAGAAGAAATACTCTTTTTTATTTCTTTTTTCACAGCACTGTATAACTCGGAGTTCATCAAATTCAACGTTAGGGTTTGTGTGTGTAGCCCAAGATGTTCCTCCAGATCCACCACATCCTTGGGCAGGATGAAGCACTTACTCAAAGTGAGTACTAAAAGCTCGATCAAACACCCCTCCCCTCCCCCTCCTCCTCCTCTCCTCTCTGATAAACATCATGCTGAAGCGTAGCTGACGTTTAACCCTGTTTTGCGTCGCAACCAAGTTGCCATTGTAACCGACCTAGACTCTGTGTCAGCAGATCGGGGTTTGAAGAATAGTGGGATTAATCAGCAGGGGGGATGAATCAACACAACGGACAGGTCGGCACAAGCTCGTACCGGAAGTAGAGCAAACTCTCAATCTGAACTCTGTCTCTTTAAACAGGCCCCGAGCGAGCGCGCGCACGGAAACTCACGGATATAACTCAGTGTGCAGCCATTGTGTGTGTGTGTGTGTGTGTGTTGTACAGAGACGTTATAACACAAAACACTACCTCCTGCTGTGTTTTATATATATATATATATATATATATATATATATATATATATATATATATATATATATATATATAAAAAGCTCGGAAATGGAGACAACTGCTGTGTGCGTGTGTGTATTGTATAACGGTACTCACTTCCGCCAAACGCAGGTACTAGGCACAGAAAGGGTGTGAACTCGAGACCAAACTATTCCCCTCCAAAAAAAAAACTGATATATATATTTTTTTAAACCAAAAAGTACAGAGTCCAGAGTTGTTCAAGGCCACTCGAGCTGTATAGTCCGCGCTCCGTAAGCCTGAGTCATTTTCTCTGAAAGTTCTGAAGAAAACTTTAAAACCAGCAGTGTTTATGTCCGGAGCTGCGCCTCCTCCACGTCGGCTTCTGTTGCTGCTTCCGCCGCCGCCTCGGGTTCATTCGGCAGGGTTTCTAAGCGACCGCCCTCCTTCTATAAACAAATAAATAGTGCTTATAACTACACGAGTCTCTGCTGTCTTTTCAGGCGGTAATAGGTGACGTAAGGTTTGTCATCTTCAACCTTTCCGAGCGTTAGTCGCTAGAGATCTCCGGCCGGATTTGGTCTGGAGCCTGAACCCGAAGCCAGTCAGCAGACTCACATTCAGCTCGACTGCACAGGAGAGGAGGGGTGAACAACAAGGGGGCGGCGCTAACACGTCATGACGTTTTCTTCGACCGACGCCATTTTTGTTGTTTTCCTAGCTCAGAGCGTTCGAGTGACAAAGTGGGGACGGAAGAAACAACTTTACCTCTTCGGAGCAGAGCAGCGAGCAGTATAGTCCGTGTTACAGATTTAACATGTGAACATGTGTGCATGGCGATGAATCTAAAGATAATACTTGCATATAACAGTGTAGTTTAATCCTACTGTGTTTACTCCCCGTGCTGTGAGCGGCCATGTTGATATGACGTCACTTGCTGAACTCAGAGTTGACTTGGGGGTTTCTTTGGGAGTTTTTTTTTTTTTAAGGAGAGAAATTTTTAGTTGAGTTGCAAATTTGTAAAATGATCTGATATTTCACTTATGAATTAATTACAACATATGAGATTTTTGCATTTGCATTTTGGTGACAAGTTAAAAAGAAAATTAATCAAAGAGGGGCGCAAGGTGGCTTAGTGGTTAGCAAATTGGCCTTGCACCTCCAGGGTTGATGCGGGGGTTTCCTCCGGGTACTCCGGTTTCCTCCCCCAGTCCAAAGACATGCATGGTAGGCTGATTGGCGTGTCCAAATTGTCCATAGTGTATGAAGAGAGTATGTGATTGTGCCCTGAGATGGATTGGCACCCTGTCCAGGGTGTACCCCACCTTGTGCCCGATGCTCCCTGGGATAGGCTCCAGGTTCCCCCGCGACCCTGAAAAGGATGAAGCGGTATAGAAGATGGATGGATGAATCGAAGAGGGTTTTGGTTGAATGCGTGTCATGATGACGTCACACGGTACCTCTCGGCCCAAATCTGCGGTAATTTTTTGAAAAATTGCGCGCTCCTCCGAATATCGCAAGAGTTTGCTCGATTTTGTGTTAATTTCTGCGATCGTTAAATCTTTGAGGGACTAATTAAAACTAACAATAACCAAAAGACTCAAATATGGCTATATCTCTATTTTAATTAGTGATGGGGAGATCAGATCATTTCACTGACCTGGATCTTTGAATCTCGTTCAGCAATACGAACGAATTTGAGCAGAAATAAATGAAAATGTTACATGTTCAATAGTCAAATTCCTCCCAACACATCTACTTACTTTGATCATATTCAGAATAAGGGAAAAAAAATGATTATGGAGCCAAGGTCAAATAATGAGAAACAGAAATGATTAATTCACCACTCAACTGGGTCTCCTGGTCCGAGGCTTTCATTCTTTCGTCACGTGACAGCTACGTATGCTGAGGCTCTTGTGGCCTTTTGTATTATATGATATTTTCTGAAGACAAGATAAAAGTAAATCCTCTATAATCTGATAAAGTATCTTGCTTTATCAGCTTGATCCCCCCCCATCATACAGATAACATTTAAAGCATTAACTAACTCTTTATTACCGAATTCAATGGTACTAAAACTAACTTGTTTCTCCTATATTCCACAACATTAAATACAACTATAAACTAAAAAAGCACGTCATAATCATTGGCAAATTGCTATGGTGTAAGAAGAAAATCAAATAATAATAATAATCAAATCAAATCAAATAGGCCTGAAGCTTCACACATCACATCACACCTCCTTATAATTGATTGTATTCCTTTAACATGTTTTATTTCTTTCACCATACTGTTGATCTGTCTAATCTGATTGATCAGAAAGTGGTGATTAATTTTCTATAGCAGCAGCTCTGACCGCAGTGCAGGCTATAACTCAAATCACAGGTTTATATTCATGTTAATACATTATCTTTTCTATAGTAGCCTAACAAATCATTCATACCGAGCTGTATGGCAGATGCTCCACCTCAAGACCAACAACAAACAGATCTAAAAACGTGTTGTTATTTAACAAAAGTGAGCAATTGTTGATATGGTGAAGTTTTCTGTAAGGAGGCCTTAATTTAACATTCAAGGAAGGAGGAAGTCTTCTGTCTTCAGGACTTTCTCGGTATCATGACAAGTTTGTGGAGGGTTTTTGATGAGTGAATGATTAAACTGCTGTAATGTAAACAATAACATGAACTGACTTGTTTGGTGGACTTCCATAGCCTTAAATGTAACTATAAATAGATAAAAATAAGGCATGTTCTTCGTTAATAAACAAAAAATGGTAATGGTTGGCAAGTTGCTGTGGAATATGAGGAATTAAACGCTTCAGGAGCTGCTGTTATTGGAAAATATTCGTCTGTATAACACCAGCATGTCATGGACTATTTTCCTGTAAATGCATGACCCATCGAATTTTTTTTCTTTACATAATAACCGGGTTGTCATTAGAACCCAGCGTTTACTTAAATTTGTCATTTGGAGCATAGTAACACAGCAGCATTTGGGTCAGGATTGCTGCCGTATCACTGGATAGAACCTTTGAAAATTTTCTGATCTCCACTTTGGGTTTAAATTTTCTTGCAAATCCTTCAGAATTAATTTAAATTAGAATAATTTTATATATAAAAGATATAATATACAAATTATAATCATTTAATACCAGTTTGCTAGTAGCACCCAAGACCTAATGAACTTAATGGGGGAGGATTGTTCAGTGCCGTAGCCCCCAAATTATGGAAATGAAAGACGTTTGGAACCACCAGGACGTTTCCTAGAGCTGACTGTCCTTAATTAAGTGGGTGACCAGGAACCCAATGGCCAGAGCTTCAGAAGTCCTCCACAGAAATGGGAGAACCTGCTGGAAGGAGAACCATCTCCAGAAATACTCCATCAAATAGAGTGGCTCTCTGGTCTGAAAGGAATGAGAGAAACTGCCTAAATAAACCAGGTGTGTAAAGCTCATGGAGACTTAGCCAAGAAGGCGTGAAGATGTAATTGTTGTTGAATACAGGGTCTGAATACGTGTCTAAATGAGAGATTTAGATTTTAACTTTCAGATTTTTCATAAATTTGCAAACTTCTTTTTTTGCTTTGTGATTATGGGTTTTTGTGTGTATATTAATGTCAAAGAAATGTCAATTAAATCCATTTTAACTGAAACGTACAACACAAAGTGTGCAGAAAAGCAAAGGGGTGTGAATACTTTTCAAGCCACCGTGTAAGTAGTTAAAGTTCAAGCACAAAATGCTTCAGCATGCACACCTAAAAACTGGAATCTTTTTTTTATATCAATGTGAAGACAACACTGTGCCTCATTTGCAAACATTCAACATATTTAATATTTTCAAAACTTGCCTTTCACTACACACTACAGTGGAAATAACACACACACACACACACGACCAAAATCTGTCAAAATGAGACACACAACCAGTTATTTAAAACTTTTATTTTTTTTCTTGTAATTGACAGGTTAGGAAACAATGGCTGAAGAAAATAAATAAATATTAAATATTAATGATTGTTCCTCAATTGTTATTCTGTAAATAAAAGATCTAAAAAATAATTTAACTCCTGCACACAGGTGCCAGTGAACCTTCATAAAAGCTTCATAAACAATAATAAAAAAAAAAATCTGGAAATCAATAAGTTAATTATTGGAAAAAAAAGATTAGAAAAATTACATAAGGAGATAATAATAATAATAATAATAATCTTAACCTCAATTTTCAAACCATGATATATACAATGAAATACAAATAAATTTTTAAAATGCTTTCCACTCTATTTGCTCATTACATTTTCCCGTCAAATGATCCTATCTGGAAATGTAAAATCTAACTACAGCCTGACCATGAGGGACAATATTCAGTCATTTTCGGTCCTTCTTCCCTAGCTAACATACCCATGATGCTCTGCACATTTGAGCTTAAATTACTTGAAAAACCCACCTGAATTACCCAACACCTCCCCTCCCCCACACTCCCCTCCCACCTCCCTCTCCACTGATATGCCTTCACGTAGCCCAAATAAATTTCTATATACACATAACTGGTGCTGAGCAGATCCCCATAGTGTGCAGTAAGCACAAACCAGCAGAAGAAAACACACACACACACACACACACACACACACACACACACACAAGGCCTTGCTGTGCAGCTGTTACACAATGATGTTGGTCCCATTTTATGTGCAGTTTCAGTTCAAGGCCAGATGGAGCTTTGAAAACCTTCCCTCCAAACTCCTAAACACACACACACACACACACACACACACACACACACACACACACACACACACACACACACACACATATACATACATACATACACACTTTTAAATAGTGTGCATGAAAGGAGTGTGACATTGCAGGAATAGTGTGGAGCCGGTTATTAGCTGTACAACAATGTGCCTATAAACAGTTATTGGTCATTATGCTGTATACTGACGAGGCTGTAAATGTATATTATTAACCCAAGTCTTGTGCAGCGGGTTAGTGTTAAATCTGTTAAATGTATATATTTGATTCAGTGTTCTTTTGTAGCAGGTTTTTAAAATGAGCAGTTGGTCCCATAATTAATTTACAGCTGAGGAAATTTTGTGTTTTTTTTCTTTTCTTTCTCCAAACCAACTTCTTCAGTCGTCTTCTTTTTGTTAATTTTTGTGACCTATGATAGAAAGAGGGCAAAAGGAGAGAGAAAAGAGAGTTAGATCATTGGAAATGACTAGTGCTCTGAGGACATGGGTAACACATGGCACGTGTGCTGGAGCATTTAGCAGTGATCTTACGCTTACCATGCAATTAAGGTAGTAAGCCAGTAAAAAGTGGGTGTATGGTCAAAATGTGTGTTCAGTGTTAGTCTCTCAGTGGGAAAAGGCTTCTGGCAGGCATACAAATTTCCAACATGCACCATAGGAATTCTGGGCTGCACTTTACCTCTTTACTATAATATTAGGACTCACTAATGTGTTAAGAGAACTTTGTCTCACTCATATATATACACACACACATATATATACATATATATATATACACATATATATACATACACACACACACGCACACATACACACATGTAATTTATATCTGTGTATGTGTGTGTGTGTGTGCATGGTGTGTATATATTATATTTTTAGAGTTGTATTTTTTTAAATTAATGATGTATTTTGTTGTACACTTCTACAAAACCCAGAATTCCTACAGGGAAACGCTGCTCATCGATCAGCACAATGCTGTCACCTCAAGCCTCACGCAAGAGGTTTGAGAGATAGTGAATGAATTGTTCCAGCATTCTCGTTTTCTCTTTCTGAACACACACACACACACACATTAATTAATTCTTTCACTCATTAGACAAAACACCATACCCACTAGCACAAACTTTCCTGTCATCGAATACACACTGAATCCCCCACGTTCACAAAAACTAAAACACCACCAGACTACATTATGGGAGGAGCTGTAAAGAGATAATAATCATGACCAAACAAAAACACAGAGGAGACTGATCAAAAACAAAATCCACCCAAAACACTAGGGCATTCAAAAAATGGCTGATTAAGTACTTAATAGCTTTGAATGACTTTGATTTGCTGCAATGGCTGATTACAGTTACAGGACGTTAACTCAAAGTTTAGTGTCATTGATCAGTATTTACAAAACAAAACAAAAAAAAACAAAAAAAAAAGAGAGAGAAAGGCACAACGCACCAAACACACTCCATTTTCACCACAGTAATCCGCCATGCACTCTCAGCATGGAGGATAGAAGACAAGAGGGCCAAAAAAAAAAAAAAAGATAAGAAAAGGAGAAAAAAAAAGAAAAACAATAACAAAACTGCTAACGGCAACCATCACAGGCAGGAATATCGCCACAGCAACCAACACAGGCCAATCAACTTACAACAACCGCTGTGACAGGAAGGGGGAAGCTTTATTGGTTGCTATGGCCACCGCAGCCTTAGCGACGTAGTCTCCGCACGAGTTATGATTGGCCAGGGCAGCCTTGGGTGGGGATGAGGTTTGTTTGTTTTTTTGTTTGTTTGATTGATTTCAGGAGAATGAGCGATGACACAGCACAAAAACAAAAAAAATAAATGAAAAGTAAAAATTAATCAACTGATTATTGTCTTGTTCACTTTAAAGCATTTCTTCAAAGCATGTCTAAACACATTACACTCAGTTCATAATACATTCACTTCAAATATACTGTGTAGTCTAATCATCAGTCTAGAACTGCTTTGAGAACCTGTTCCTCATCGAGATACGTTTAGTTCAAATCATCATGGAGGCCGAGAGCCAGGTTTATCCTGTAATCATGTTTCACTCTATAGTTAAGATACAGTACTTCTGGTCTAATAAGTCAGAACTGCCTGCACTGATGCTCTTTCAACCCCCCGTCTCTTTTTCTGTCTCTCTCACTCTCTCTCACCTGGCCATGTTAGTATGGGCGGTTGGCATCTTTGGGCCTTTTCAGCTGCACTTTCAGTCTTTTCATGCCAATCTGAAATCCATTCATGGCCTGGATGGCAGTCTGAGCGCTGGCGGGGTTGTCGAAGCTTACAAAACCTGAAAAAAAAAAAAAAAAAAAAAAAAAAAGGGGGAAAAAACGAAAAAAAAACAAGAGCAGCACAAAAGCATGAGGCACAGAAAACAAATCCTACACAATCCTCTCAAACAATCAGATCCATTATGTCTGCACCACCCACTGTTTTGAACTGTTTGTTATTCCTTCTAAAGATACTCTCTCTCTCTCATTCTCTCTCTCATTCTCATTCTCTCTCTCAACACCCACCGAAGCATTTGCTCTGATTGGTTGCGCGGTCGACGAAAACCTTGGCTGAGATGACGTTGCCGAAGGGCAGAAACATCTGCAGCATCTCAGAGTCGGTGAACTCCTGTGGCAGGTGATAGATGAAGATATTACATCCCTCTGGACCTGAAAAGAAAAACAAGGAGGAGGAAAACGAAACAAAAAAAAGCATGTTATATGGATGAGAAAATGCTAGTTTCTGCCAGAAAATACAGCCGGTGTTTAAAAAAGGGATGTTTGTGGTCTCGGTGGATAATGGAACAGGAAGTGATCGTTACCTTCTCGCTGCTGCAGCTGCTGAGGCTGTTGGGTTTGCTGAGCAACTAGCGTGGGCTGATGTGGGAACGGCTGACCAACCAAACCATACGCAGCAGGATATGTGGCTGTGGACAGGTTCATGGTTCATGAACACTGAATAATTGTACAGCCAAAAGCATTGCCTTTGAATGCAGTGTATAAATATTCCAAGAATACGTTCAACTCTTTTAGTTAAGTAATTGCAGACCATTCTGGAAACATTAAACACGTGATCTTGTCGAGATTTTTTAAAGATAAGATTATAATGATAATTTGCATAAAACATGAACGTGAAAATACAGAATGTAGGAAAGCGTGTAAAGCTTGGATGCCTCACCAGTGTAATGCTGCATTCCAGTGTACGCCTGCTGAAGAGGATCCAAGGCAGGACTCTGAGCTGCAGGATGTATAAGAAAGGAACGGATGAAGAGAGATGTAGGGAATGCCGACACAAACAACGAAAGATGTTACAGAAATATAAAACTGAATGTTTAATCATAATGCTTGAGACACTGGTCGAGGCTTCA